>JAPSGF010000159.1:339951-539349 GCA_035772895.1 Perdix hodgsoniae
CTGGTTTGGGGCTTGGAGGCGTGGGAGAGCCGAGCTCAGCGCTCAGGGCTTTGCGTAACTGAGCTCCGCGGGGCTGTTCGGGCGGCGATCCCGCGCTTGGGAAACGCCGAGATACCCGTCCGTGTCCCCGGCTGACCCTACTGAAAGAAAATATAACAGAGAGCGACGGCGTTGACCCATTTTCCTTTCCGTCGCGGAGGCCTTTCAGCAGCAGCAGCCCCCGAGCGCGTCGTGGTGCCGTGGGGGGGCTGTGGGTCCCGCATTGCCGCGGCTGAGCGCGGTGCCGCATGCCGACCCCAGATGGGATCTGAGCACGGTCGGTGCTGTGCTGGGGGGGGGGGGGGGGGGGGGAGGTGGGAAGAGGTATTTTCTGCTGCCCGCTGCTGTGCTCCCATCGCCCCACAGCCTCACTCCGTGACCTTGCTGATGGCCGCCGGGGGCAGGGGGGGATTTACTGCACCGGGAGGGATTTGTGGGATGCCGGGCGCCCGCGGGGCTCCCGATGGCCGTGGTTCGACAGCCCTGCCCTTATGGGAAGTTTCAGTCGAGATCTTTGCGCTGGTCCTGTCTTGGGACTGCTTTATTTTGGTTTTGGCTTGGTTTTTGAGATGTTTGGAGGATTATTCGCTGCTTCATCCCGTGGTGCTCCCAGCTGTTCCCCAGCGCTCCATGCGGGGCACACACCCGGGTGCTGTTCCCCAAATTCTCTTTGCAGCACGCAGGCTCTGTGCCCATAGAGGGCATGGGGACAGGAGCTCGGCCCCGCTGAGGGTTAACAAAGCAGCGCTCTCTGCGCGGCTTGTTGAGAGTTTCCCACGCCAGGCGGCCACTAGAAACTGGCTTTTTTTTTTTTCTTCCCCCATGTTGAGCCTCTCCTTTCATGGCCAGGCTCCGCGCAGCACCCCTCATGGCCACTGACTCACGGCTGCCTGGGACCGCGTCCAACAGTTGGGCTCCTCCTGAGCACAAATCCCATGATTTCTGCTGAAGTCTCCCTCATTCCCATAGGGCAGTAAATTAGGGTCGCTCTCGTTTGTTTGTTTGTTGGTAAGCATCCCCCTGCCTGGTGCAAGCAGGACACTTTCACTCCTTGAAGGCACTGAGGCTGCGTGCCCCACTTCTTCCTCCTACACCCCATGCAAATGCAGTGCTCTGAGCAGCACAGCTTCCTGCAGCATGCCCCAGCCCCCCGCCAGAGAAACCTTTTGGGGGCTGCCAGCATCGCCAGCATCTTCCTGGAGCAAAGTTCATGGTGGCAGCCGGCAGGCAGCACATTCAGCTCCTCTCACTCCCTTCCCAAAGCCTTCCCTGCCAATACAACGTGTGACTCACCGACGCTTCCTGCTCGTCGTGACATACGTGAGACCGATGGCACGCGTTGCTAGACGTGCAAACTGGCGCTCGCCGGCCCACTCCTGCTCTGGGAGAGCACTTCACTGTGTCAAACGGGGCTGGAATCGCCACCCTTGGGAGGGAAAGAAGCAAAGCACGGAGCGTTGTTTGCTTTTTTAGGTGTTGATTTGAGCACAGGACGCTCCTCGTGTGCGCTGTGGTTGCGCTGGGAGAGGCGATGGCACCGCGCTCTGCTCTTTAACTTGTTGGCAGTGCTGCTCAGCCCGCTCTCACTCCATGTTGTGGCTCTGCAGCCCGGTGCTGAGCTCCTTTTGCCGTGGCTGCTGGGAGCTGGGCTCGCTCTGCTCAGACGTGTTGAACAAAGCCAAATGCCCAAACCTCCCTGATTCCCTGGGAAGCCAATTGTTGCGTTCAGGCCAATCCTAATTAATGAACTTAATTAACGGCGTGCTGGCTTTATTTCCTGAGGCAGCCTGGGGTCCCGTTGCTGCTCTTCCCACTGAACTTCCTAATTCCTTGTTATGGCAGAGAAGGGTGGGTTGGCAGGGGTGCTGGTGAGCTGCTGCCAATTGCTTCGTATCACAGCGTACATCGCTCCGTGCGTCTGTGTGCTCCTGTGCTTAGCTGGGTCCTGCAACACCAGGTGCTGCTCTGTGCAGGAAGTGTGCAGGGCTGCACTCTCTTGCTCGCCAGGCATGTAGCAGGAGCTGGGGTGGGGATCCAGGGAGTGATGAGCAGCAGAGGGGTATGGGGGGCATCTTTGGAATGCCCAGTACTGGATGGCTGCTGTGCTGGGTCACCTCTGGTTTGGGGACTTGTCTCAAGTGCACTCATTAATCACAGATATAATCACAGCCATAGGATGCTGTGAGTTGGATGGGACCCGCAGGAACCCTGGAGCCCAACCGCTGGCTGCACACAGCAGTGCCCAAACCCGATGGCTGCAAGCGGTGTCTGAGTGCTCCCAGCATGGGGCCGTGCCCACTGCCACCTGGGGCAGAGTGCTTCCCTAACCCCCCAGCCTGACCCTCTGTGTGACAGCAAAGGGGAAGCCAGCAGGCAGGGAGCAGGCTGAGAGCTGCAGGGATGGAAGCAGGGGAAGTGGTTGGTCAGAGCATGGCATGAGCTGAGCTGCTGGGGTTGTGCCAGGACAGCAGGGGAGGTGCCCATGCAGGAAGCAGATGGCTCCCACACGGCGCTCGCTGAGAACCCAGGGAAGGGTAGTGGCCATAGGGAAGGAGAAGGAAGGCTGCTGTGCGTCCTGGGGCTGCGTGCTCCCGTGAGGGCCCCCGAGCCCTGGAGAAGGGGCTTTAGGTTCACGTGAACGTCCCTAAGCTGCTTAACCCACCCTGGGAACTTCAATCCCATTTCTCGGGGCGCTGAGGCTGGGCTGAGCAGCAGGGAAATCTCCTGCCTGGGATAATTGGGCCATTGATGGAGGTGTCCAAGTGCTGGCCTGCCCTGACCTTGCTCCAAGACAAGCCTCCGATTGTTGCCGTAGCTTAAGCAGGAGAAAGGGGAGGTGGGCGAGGGCTTGCCAAACAGCCAGAGGCACTGAGGTGTTGGATAATCGCTGAGAAATGATGAGCTGGGCTCTGACAGCGCTTTGTTAGTGGCAGGGCATCCCCACACGGTGATGGGATGGGGCTGCGGGGCTGACTCCAGGTTCGGGTGGCTCTGCTGCCCTCGGTCAGTCCATGGGGAGTGCTTTTTGCCCCAGATCGGAGAGAGTAGGGGTGCAGAGCCTTGTAGCGTGGCCCAGGTGCTTGGGAGAGAGGCGGAAGCCAGGGGCTGCCGCCATGTCCCCAGGAATGGAGGCAGGGACGGGCCAAGGCAAGCAGTGCCGAGCCGGGGACGTCGCATGGCCCTCGGCCTGTGGTTCTCTCTGCCTCTTGGTGCGTGGATGTGGCGGTGCACGCGGTCACCCCGCTTCTGGCCCGAATCTGGAGGCAACCATAAATAAATAAATCCCCGGGCATCCCAAAACAGCATCGCGTCGTTCTGTTTGTTGTTCAGCCCACGTGTGTGTCAGAAAACCATGAAAGCTGGGGAAAGAAGGGGGGGGGAGGGCTTTCCCTTTCATCTCCTCGGGGCTGCGGGGCGCACGTAACCCTCTGCTCCTTCTCCCTGCAGATGACAGCTCGCCTGATGCTGGCCGTGGGAGGAGCGGTGCTGGGCTCACTGCAGTTTGGCTACAATACTGGTGTCATCAACGCCCCACAGAAGGTGAGAGCCGAGGTGCCGGCCGTGAAAACAAACACACCTCCATCCCGCCTCGCGCATCCGCCCTGAGCCTGGCCGAAATAGTACATCCTGCTAGGCAGCTTACTGCCCTAATGGGATTTGTTAAGGAGCTATTTAGCTCTTGTGTTCCCGGGAGAATTAGTTTCCTTTTTTGCTTAGTGCTTCACTGCTGTTTCTGGGAATTGCATGCCTGTGCTTGAGAAGCTTTTTAGGGTTGGTTGGTGTCATTTTTAACCTCAGCCTTAGCGAAGATTTCGGAAGCTGACTCGGATCTTGGATGTTGAGCAGTGACTCCCTGCTGGGCAACCAGGGGAGCTCTGGTGGCTGAGAGTCAGAGTTCAGACGCGAGGCACACCATGAGAACTTTCTCTGGAGTGGCTTTGCTGGGCGAGCGATGGAGGAGTTTGGGAGAAGCCAGCCTGGGAGTGCTCACCCACACGGCCCCACAGATGGAGATAACAGCCCTGGTGGGCTGCCTGCGTGGGGAGGGGCTGATAATTACTGCTCCGGCAGAGGCTGTGGGACACCGCTGGGTTGGGGTTGCTGGAGCTGCCCACCCTCTTCCAAAAGAAAGTGAGGTGCCCCAGGCCTCCTGTGCCTGCCAAGCCTTGAACACCTCCTTCTGTCCCCCCCAGCGGCCCCAGGTTGGGGCTGCAGGAGGGCAGGCACCCGGCGCTTCCTCTGCCCGCGCCCTTTCACCGCGGTGGGGGGGACACCCAGGAGCTGCCTCATCCTTGACTCAGCAGGCGCCGGGCGGTGGCGGCCAGGGAGGGGGAAGGCAGGGCTGGCTGTGCTCTGGGTGTGGGAGCAATAACTCACCTGGCCTGGGCTGCTGGGCCGTGGCAAGCTGTGCTCTATCCTGCTGCCAGGACCTGAGCCTGTAGCCCAGCTGCTGGGCTCCGTGGGCGGTGGTGGTGATCACCAGTGGGGCAAAGTGAGATCCTACACCGATCTCCAAAGGGAAGCTTACATTACCAACTAATCGGGGCCTTAAAGGCTGAGAGCATCATGGTGCCTGGGGGAGCAGATAGGGTCCCCCGCCCATATGCAGCTACCAGAGGCCAAATGTCCCCAGGAGGTGAGTATGTGTTTTGGGGCAGATGAGGAAATACAAGCTGTGTGCAAAGGATAATGAACAGCAGTAGGAATTTGCTCCTTCCTGTACCACAGCTAGCAGGAGCCAGGACCCTCCTGTGGCCAGGCATCTGGTGGGGACCTGGGGCCCTGAGAAACTCGGGCTCCCCTGAACTGCCTTTTGAAGTTTTATGGCCCTGGAAGTGTTAGCTCAGAAATTCTCTATTGTGCTTGTAACATGCCCTGGGCGAAGCTCGGTTGCCAGGGCAAGGTGTTGAAAGACAAACTGGGCTTCAGCTGCTGCTCTGCTTGAAGGAACTGGCTGTTCCTGGGCTGTGGGGAGAGCTGAAACATCCAAACTTCCAATGCACAATCCCGAATAATTAAAACTCTGAGGCAGAATTTGTGCCATGAGAGGATTAATCCTATTACTGGTGGGATTGGTGGATGGGCTGCAAGGTCTTCTGACGTTGCATTAGAGCACAGTGGTGTGTCACCTTGAGCACTGAAAAATGTATGATGGGGAAAAGACTCTATGCAAAAAAAAACCAACAAAACTTGCCAAACTCTGCATGTGTGGAAAGAAGAGTCCTTTTAGTGGAGGTGAGTGGCCTTGCCATCATGTCCAGGCACCTGCAGCCCACCTGTGTTGGCTGATGGCCTTTAGGTTGGGTGCTGGGCTGTGCAGGGGCTGGGGAGCACCGTGTGCTTCATGCCTGAGCCAAAGTGCAGCGACAGGAGCAGTGCGGTGAGCTGAGGAGCCCTGTATGACATCTGCTCTAATTTCCCTATCCCCAAAGCCCTGTGCAGGGCGGCTCTTGATGCAGTGCTGAGTGCTCAGGGACCTCAGGAAGCAGACGTGCTGTAATTACTGCATTGCATCAGTGCCCTACCTGCCTGTGTCGGTGCCTGGGATGGGGATGCGAGTCACTTCCTTACATCTCTATCTTCCTGATGGCTGCAGGGTCTGTTCTGCAGCCTGCCCTGCTGACCTCCTGCTGAGGGGAGTGGGTGCATCCCAGCTGTCCTGTGGGGTCTTCCCTTGGGGCAGCACCAGATCTGGGGGGAAAGCAGACAGATGTTTGGCAAGAGGTGGGCAAGGCCTTCTCCCGGGATGTGTTCTCCCATCTTGCAGAGCCTGGGGGATGATGTCCAGCTGTGCCCTCAGTGCTGGGGGCTCTGCTTCATGCAGACCTGCAGCACACACAGGTCCATGTGCTGTTTCAGATTGCCGGGGCTGTGCTGTGCTCTGGGGGTGAGCCTTCCAGCAAGCTTTGGGATGCAGAAGAGCTGGGGAAGCACTTTGGGATGCCCTCTTACTGCAGAAATTGTGCACCAGTCTCTTGGCTTCAGCAATGCATGCACAGCGTGGTTTGCTTGCACCCGTTCCCAGCATCCAGCTGCCTCACCAAAAAACAGCCAAGAAAGGGACCTTTCTTGCTCTGAGGGCTGAATGCTGGTTTTGTGGTCCTCCCAATATAGTCCATGCTGCTGAAACAGCTGCTTGTTCCTTGTGGGGCGGTGGTAGAGGTGATGCGTGGAGGGGATGGCATGAAAGCAGGTGAGGGCTGGTGAAAACACTCAGCTGAAATGAAGCAGGGGGGAGGAGGAAGGCAGGGAGGCACAAACAGCCTTTGCAAATTGTAATACCCTCCTTGTTCCTCCTCTCCTGTTAAGCTCAAAAGGGTTTTTCGTCTCCTCCCAGCAATCTGCTCACAGTAGGGTCCCCCACTGGCTCCTTTTGCACAGGGAAAGGGGCTGGGAGGAAGGATTTGGAGGGCTGTTTGTTTGACCCCTTGGGCCTTGACAGCACAGGGAGGAGCCGCAAAACCACAGCCCAGAGGAAGCAGGGCTTGGCCAGCTCTGGGGCATCGGCCATCACTTGAATTCCTCTCTACTTCTTAGGAAGTGAGCTGCAGGCTTCTGGGGGAGGCGGGCAGGAATTTGGTGCGGCCTCTCTGTCACGTTTGTCTTCCTTGTGAGGCTGTAAAGCAATGAATCGGGGCTGCTAGTGATAAAAATTCCACTTGTGGTATTCTGGAGAAGATCCACTGCAACCTGATCGAGCTTTGTGTGAAGCTGCATCCCAGGTCCCATTGCAGGCCCTATTTTTAGCCCACATCACGCTGGTGCGTTCATTACATAAATTGTTAAATAACTGCAGCCACTAAGTTCCTGGTAGAGAAGACAAGCTTATTGCTTCTCTGCCCAGCTTGAGCTTTAAACGCAGCTTTCCTTCAACCATCTTCCTCCCTAATGCAATTTTCAGGTGTCTAATAATCAGGATTTGGGGTTTCAGGCGCTCCTTTATCATCTGGGAAGAGAAATTGAGATCTTGAAGGATGAAACCTGCTCTTTGCTGTGCGCACGGCAGGGAGATGGCAGCGCCGAGTTGTGCTGCTGAGTGCAGTTTGGTTCGGGCAGTGGGCTTTTCTTTCTTTTCTGGTGTGTGCTCCAGCCGTAGCTACAAACCCTTTGGTGACCTTAGGTAGGAAGAAGCCTCAGAGCCCATTGCTCTGCCAAAGAGCTGCGTGAAGCCCTTCCTCCACGCAGCCAGTGGAGCTCCTCTATTAGTAGGGATGGTGTCGGTGTACCCGAGCCCTTATTTCTCCAGGGCACAGGTGTGTTGCTCTGGGAAGGAGCTGCCCGTGGCTCTTACTGGCTTGCTTGAAGCTCTCTGGCTGGCTGTGTGTCTTTAGAAATACACGGGGACCCAAGCAGCTCTTGCAGCCCTGCTCAGCCCCTCTCTCTCTTGCTGTGTCCCTGCCTGTCCGCGGTGACCTGAGGAGCAGCCCGACCTTCCTGCCATGGCTTTGGAGGCGTTTCGGCAGCGCTGAGCCTTGGCAGGACGGGCCCAAACCTGTCTGGCTGCATTTTCGCTGCGCATCCCGGCAGGTTTCCTCCCAGATCCGAGCCGTGCTATCAGCTTGCTGCCAGCCTGCAGCTGGGTGGCTCCCATCTAGTGGAAAGCAAAGGAGCACTGGGTTTAATGGGAACGTGCCGGCAAACCAGGGCTTGCTTGGTGACACATTGTCTTGTGATGGGGAAGAGTTGGGCCAAGCCTTGTGACTGAGGCTTGCAGGGCGGTGGGGAGCTGCCCGCAGTCTGTAGGTGGCTGGGCTGAGGCCGAGGAATTCATGGCACTGGTGATGAAGATGAAATCTCAAGCAGCAGGAGTGGAGGAGGACTTGCCCAACCTTAGCAGAAGGGTGTGTGGGTAATAGCTAGGGAAAGCTTTGAAGGACGCTCGGCTCCGTGCCCACACCAGCCCGGGTGTCAGCAGTGAAGGTGCCCTGCTGCCAGGCGATCCCAGCCTCCTTGTTTGGGCTGCACCGAAATCATGGCAGGGATGAGATGCTGTCACAGGTGTGGAGGTACAGCGGCCTGCGGGGAGGAATCAGGATGGCAGCGGCTGTGATGAGGCCAGGAATCTCACTCCTCACTGAAAGTGGGAATGGGAATTTCGGCCACTGGCGGGGAATGTGAGGCTCGACGCAGTCCATCTGAGCAGCCGCGTG
Source organism: Perdix hodgsoniae (assembly GCA_035772895.1). Lineage (NCBI taxonomy): Eukaryota > Metazoa > Chordata > Aves > Galliformes > Phasianidae > Perdix > Perdix hodgsoniae. The sequence continues at coordinate 348,141 of JAPSGF010000159.1, forward strand.
TGGTGTAGGAGTTGTGCCTGGGCTGACACCACGCTGTGCAGCCAGGGCTGGAGCCTGTGGTGTCTGCTCCACTTCAAAGCAAGCCTGGGCAAAGCTATGCATCCTGCAGCTGGTGAACCCTGCCCTATGGTGCCAGGGGGGTGGGACGGGCTGCAGTGTGCCTAGACCAAGGTACCTGTGTTGGGCTGTCACATCCTTCCTGAGCCGACGGTGCTTGGGGTAAGGTGTGCTGGGGGCTGTGTTGCGTCCACTGTTGCAGTGGGATGTTGTTGGTGCTGTGGGTCTGCCCATATGCTGCTCTTCCTCAAGGAAATGCTGTATGTTGGGGCAGGCTGTGAGCGTGGACGTGCCCAGCCCTGCACAGCACAGCCCTATAGGCAGATGTACGTGAACCTCTTGGTGTGAGACAGCCTTACCCTGTGGTTTCATTTCTTGCACCTTGCAGGTGATTGAAGACTTCTACAACCGCACCTGGCTGTACAGATATGAGGAGCCCATCAGCCCTGCCACCCTCACCACTCTGTGGTCCCTCTCTGTTGCCATCTTCTCAGTTGGAGGCATGATTGGATCCTTTTCCGTGGGACTCTTCGTCAACCGCTTTGGCCGGTGAGCACCAAGCGTGTGCCACCTCCCCTGGTGGCAGGGCCTGGCTCTGGGGCTCATGCCTTGCTCATGAGACCAATCTTCCACCCTCTGTAGCTTGTTACTGCCTGTGCTGTTGGCAAGCCTTCTTTCCTGGCCTCCCCAAGGCTTGGCCTACTGCAGAGCTGAGCCCTTTGCACGAGCCAAAAGCGCGTAGTCTGTCGCTTAATAGCTTTCCTGTTGGCCTTTTCAGAGTCTGCTGTTTCAGCTAAGCGTGTATCAAAATGGCACTGTTGTGCTCCTTAGGGCAGCATCTGTTTAACTGTCTGGCTGTCACAGGGGAGCATCAGCCTTATTCTACTGAACCCTGTGAGTGCCTCTGCTTCCCAGCGGTGTGTGGCCACGTGCCTGCACTGCCCTGAAGGCTGCAGAGACAGATGGTGAGCCCTGTGTGGTGCTTACGCTTCAGCCTTGGATGCTTTCCTGCATGGGGAATGACTGTGGACACCTCCCTTGTGCACAGTGTTGGTGTTTGGTTTCACATGGTTAAACAACCCCTCCCGATACTCCCTTCAGTCTGATGTTCTCATCGCGTTCCCTCCTTGCCTCCGCAGACGTAACTCCATGCTGATGTCAAACGTCCTCGCCTTTCTGGCCGCTGTCCTCATGGGCTTCTCCAAGATGGCTTTGTCCTTTGAGATGCTCATTCTTGGCCGCTTCATCATTGGCCTGTATTCTGGCCTCACCACTGGCTTCGTGCCCATGTACGTGGGCGAGGTGTCACCGACCGCGCTGCGGGGTGCGCTGGGGACCTTCCACCAGCTTGGCATTGTCTTGGGCATTCTCATTGCACAAGTAAGTGCTTTCCAGGGGGTCTGTCTGTCTGCAGCACTGTTTCTGGACAGTCAGCGTGTTGTTGATGCTGCTCTGGTCTCAAGTGGCCCAGGAGCATTGCTCTGTACGGTTCCTCAGGAAGAGCGAGGGCTGGAGAGATGGAGCAGGGCTCAACAGGCACAAGGATGAGATAAGATGTAGGGTTTGAATGCCCAGCATCAGGTTGTAATGCCTGTAGGCTACTTGGACACAGCTTGGTGCTCTGCCCTTCTGATAGGCACACTGTGAGGCTTGAGTGCCTGTGTGTGCCCCACAGAGCAGAGCTGGATTGGGCCTGCAGTAAGCTGGATTAAAGGAGAAGGAGAGACTCTATAGCACTGATAAGGCTCAAAACTTCTTGTTCTCAGGTGTTTGGCTTGGACTTGATCATGGGAAATGACTCGCTCTGGCCGCTTCTCCTGGGGTTCATCTTTGTCCCTGCCCTGCTGCAGTGCATCATCCTCCCCTTTGCCCCTGAGAGCCCTCGTTTCCTCCTGATCAACCGCAATGAAGAGAACAAAGCCAAGAGCGGTGAGTGACTCTCAACCCTGAGCTCGTTCTGTCGTGCACAGGGCCCTCAGCCACTCCTGACCTGGACTCTCTGTCTTCCCTCAGTCCTCAAGAAGCTCCGAGGCACGACAGATGTCAGCAGCGACCTGCAGGAGATGAAGGAGGAGAGCCGGCAAATGATGAGAGAGAAGAAGGTCACTATAATGGAGCTCTTCCGCTCTCCCATGTACCGCCAGCCCATTCTCATCGCAATCGTGTTGCAGCTGTCCCAGCAGCTCTCAGGGATCAATGCGGTGAGTGTAGGGCTGGGGACCCACTGTGGGTCAGCTTGTTTCACCCAGCCACAAGAGCATGGGCTCTGCTGGGTGCAGTGTGCACGGCTTGTGGGTTGGTGCCAGCCCCAGGCGGAGGTGACTCCTTTCCTCATGGCACATCCTTTCTATTTGTAGGTTTTCTACTATTCCACCAGCATCTTTGAGAAGTCAGGTGTGGAGCAGCCTGTCTATGCCACCATTGGCTCTGGGGTGGTGAATACAGCTTTCACTGTTGTTTCGGTGAGTTGTAGCCTCTGCCTTACCTGAGAGTTTTGTGTTGGGCTGGTGAGCTTTGTGGAGGTGGGGAGTGGTGAGTGTGTGATGCGCTACCTGAGAAAGTATGTGCAGGGAGGGAGGGAGAAGAGAGGAGGAGATTTTTCCCAGCTAGAGGTGCTGATGGATGTCTTCCCACCTGACAGCTCTTCGTGGTGGAGCGAGCTGGACGCAGGACCCTTCACCTCATTGGCCTGGCAGGGATGGCAGGGTGTGCAATACTCATGACCATTGCTCTGACGCTGCTGGTGAGTGGTGGGGGCTGGGGGTGGGTGGGAGGATGCCCCGCACGCCACTGCTCACTGTGATGGCTTGTGGGAAGATGGGGTTGGAGATGAAGAAGGATGTCCTCTTCCTGGGGATCTCTGTGATCTTCTCTGCAGATCTCTCTTGGGGTCCCAGAAACATCGTTTCCAATCCAGAAAAACCCCATGGTTTCTGCTAGCACCACGCTTGTCTGGAGTCTCACCTGTGCTGGCTGCACACTTTGTCAGTCCTTATGAGCAGCAATCACTAACCTGTTTTCTCCCTCCTTTGGACTAGGACCAAATGCCCTGGATGTCCTACCTCAGTATCGTTGCCATCTTTGGGTTTGTGGCCTTCTTTGAGATTGGTCCAGGCCCCATCCCTTGGTTTATTGTGGCAGAACTGTTCAGCCAAGGCCCTCGTCCTGCTGCCTTTGCTGTTGCTGGACTATCTAACTGGACCTCCAACTTCATTGTGGGCATGGGCTTCCAGTACATTGCGGTAATCATCTCCTGTTCTCTGGAGCAGTGGGTCTGGGGGTGTGTGAAAGCAGCTTAACATTACACCAGTTGGATTACGAATATAGACAAGATTCCCCAGCCATAAAACCTGTATTAGGATTGTGACTTGGGTTTGCTTTCCATTTGGTATGGGAAATGCCCATAGGGATGAGGCATAGGGAAGCCATGTTCTGGAGCAGGCTGGCACTGCTCTTGAAGCAGTGCGTATGGGCAGGACAGTCACTAGATGACAAGTCCCTCGGGTGGGGAGGGCACAGGCTGTGGGGCATTGTTTCGTGCCTGGCACTGGTGGGTGGCTGCACTCTGGCATCCCCAGCAGGGCCCCAGGTTTTGCTGGCTCTGTCCACGCCTTCACTGCTTCTGGTTCTCTTCTTTTCAGCAACTCTGTGGATCCTACGTCTTCATCATCTTCACGGTGCTGCTAGTCCTCTTCTTCATCTTCACCTACTTCAAGGTGCCAGAGACGAAGGGCCGGACCTTCGATGAGATTGCCTCCGGCTTCCGCCAGGGGGGTGCGAGCCAGAGCGACAAGACCCCGGATGAGTTCCACAGCTTGGGTGCTGACTCCCAGGTCTAACCAGCTGTGGTGCGTCCCATCTCCTCCGAACCTCCTAACTTCTCTCCTGAGTGTTTTTAATACTTGTACAGAAATGAGGAAGGAGGGAGCGGGGGGTCTGGCTCTTCTGCATACACTCCTTCTCCAGACTCCCCCACTGGCCGCCTGGTTCATCAGTGACTGACTGTATTTTTGCTAGGAATGATTTTAGCTGGTTTCAAGTCCAGGATTTCAAAGCCGATAGATTCAGCAACACTGACTAATGTTTTAAAACCGACCAAGCAGCATCCTCCAGCTTCTGTGAGCAGGAGGGTGGCTCCCTTTTTAATGAAGAGATAGGTTATTTCATGCGAAAAATCACATAGCGGAAGTTTTTAAAGCTGGAAACTTTTTTTTAACATTCTAATCATAGAGAAGTTGTGTAATTCGACTAAGTCTAAACCAACATTATTATTATTATTTTTTTTAAAGTTATTTTTTAAAGCAGTCTAAGATTTCAACCCCCCCCATTGGGTTTGTGGATGGGGATTCCCTGCCCTCCGGGAGCGCCTGGGGCAGTGCTGAGGATGAGAGGTGTGGGCACAGCCCTGCTCCTCGGTGGGTGCCGGAGCAGAGCGCTTCTCCTGGAGCAGTTTGGGGAGGTCAGCAGTACTGCAGCGGGTGGCAGAGCGCTGTCTCCCCTTGTGCAGGCTCCTGGAACAGCTTCTCACCTTTCTGAGCAGAGGGCTGCGTGCGCTTCCTCACCTGGATTCCATCCATTCTCTGGCTGTGCGCTCGGGCGGGCTGAGATGGGAGGGGAGGGGATCTCTTGGTGTATTCTTGGCAATATTTGCCTTACTGGTCAACCGTGGCGCCAAGTGCTGGCAGAGAGGAGCAGGGGTTCAGCGACAGCACAGAGCTGTGGCCTCAGCCTTCCCTGGCGCTACGCTGTCCCCCGGCGCCCAGCGGAGCCGGGAGCGGGCGGCGGTCCCACGCTGCAGCACACCTTGCCCATCGTCACCACGTGGATCCCGGAGTCACCGAAATTCACCACACGGATACATACATTTCCTGCTCTGTGTATAGACTGGAAGATATTTATATTATATATATTTTTGTTCAATGGTGTTAATAGTAGACGTTAAGTTATAGTGCTTCTGATTGACAAGGAACTGTACTGTAAATATTCTTGGAGTATATTCACAGTGTATAATGTATACAAAAAGGTACAGATGCAAAGGTTTAGTCTCTATAGCAACTCTAAGGAAAGCTTGTACATGGTTAGGATGACTTTTGTATAGTTAATTACCTGCACTGTAGTTGTATCTATTGCACTGAATTTTAGTCCTTAGTATATTAAAAACAAGAAATACTGTCCTTTTAAAACAAAACGTAAAAAAAAATACAACACAAAAAGCAGCCCTTCTCCCCTGAGTGCAACTGTTGTAGGAGCTACTGGCACATTCCCAAAGCCATGTGCAGTTATTTAATAGTGGTTTTCTTTCTTTTTTTTTTTTTAATTTATTTGTCTGTTTTGGAAGTGAGTACATTAAAAATAAAGGTAGAAAAAAAACCATGACAACTCATCACATACCTGTGCAGCATCCCAGAAACTGCACACACCTTTTTTTCTTTTTTTTTTTTTTTTCCTACTGTGCATAAACATAAGTGCCAAGAGAATGGAGACAGGCGTGTGGTGTGCTAACAATAAACAGGAATGTATGCAGCGACCCAACCTGCTGTGCTGTGTGCCTTTATTTTTGGGAGGAGTGCTGGTGGATGGAGTGCAGCGGATCAGAGCTTCAGCGAGGCCATCCCTGGGTGCAGCTCAGGTGCTGTTCTTGGGGTGTTTGTGTCCTGTCCCCGTTCTGGGAGTAGCAGTGGGCTCCTCAGTGTGTGCTGCTCCTTGCCAAAGCTTTCTCTCACAGGGCTGCAAGGCTCCTTGTTACGAAATGCCCATGCCGTGCTCCTGGCTGTGTTGTTGCCATCTCCTGGCTGCTTCCTGGGGGAATTTCTCCTTCACCTAGCCCGGTGCCAAGGGCTGCAAGTCTAAACACTGCTGGGCAAAGAAGTGCTGAGCTTGTTCGCTTTGGTTTTCTGCTATTTGTCAAAATAGCACTTTGCTGTGAAGTGTATGCAGTGGAGATGGCTGTTCCAAAGGGTCACAGAGAAAAGCTCCTGTAAAAATCTGCCAACTTTCCCTAAAATATTCTGTGTGGTGGGACGTTGGGTTGCTCTGATCACTTTTACCGGTGCTTCCATTCCCTTCTCATTGCTGTGCAGGCCCTGCTACCAGAGATGCCCGGCCTGCAGACCTGTGAAAAATTAATTTCCATACCGCTTTAAGCAGCCAGTAGCGATGCTGCGCCATGTGGCAGCTCTGTGGAAGGGACGCCGGCCCTGATGTGTCACACAGAGCCAGCCTGGCCATGGCATGTCTTGGGGGATTACTGCCACAGCTCCAAATCCTCAGCCACAGTGACCCAAATCCTCCACGTCCCGAGGCACTGTGCCAGCAGGCGCTGAGCATCCCGGCTGCCAGCATCCCCTGTTCCCACAAGTGTTCCTACAGTCTCGGGGGGCTGCCCTGGTCTGCCATGGGGCCCTTGCGTGCACCAGTCACAGCTATTCCACCCTGTGCAATTAAAAATCAGTTGGATTGGAGCGAGCAACTTTCCCTTTAGCAGCAGCATCAATCCCTTCTAATTGCTCAGGTCCCAGCTCGACGAAGCATTTAAAAGCGTACTTGACTCCAACCCAATTCAGCAAGGCAATTAAATGCATTCATAAATCCTCCTGAAGTAAATGAGACTTAATCGTGGGCTTAAAGCTCAGCTGAATCCAGACCTTAGCAGCAGGGCAAGTTTCCCTTCACCTCTCCCAGCGGTGCAAGTCTGTCACATGCTCCAGTGTCTGAACCAAGTTCACTGCACAGCTGCCTCCAGCTCTGCACCCATCTCGTTCTCAGGGACTCCTCTAGCCCTTCTCTAGTGCTCCTTGGCCTTCACAGCCAGGGCCACGCGTACCCTGTGCCCTGCCTTTCTTCCTTCTCTCCCAGGGGCAATTGAAGCCTGTGAGGGCTGCAGACTGGCAGTCAGCTTGATGGAGGTCTGCATAACGTGAGAGCGTGGATTTGAAAATGGAGGGGCACTACAGAGAGGTGCAACAAGCCCAACCAGGTTCTGGGGAGCAGGTGTCAACCGTCCAAGTTAGGAATGTAGTGGACACATCCCCCGGGCCTCTCCCATAGCCTTCCACCCTATCTTACTCATCAAAGTGAAAAGAAAATTGAGGAAAACAGTAACAAACACTTTTCAGCTTGTCTTAACTTCTTGTCAGACAATGTCAGAGGAGATAAGAGGCTGTTACCCGCATTTACATTACCAAGTAGGTAACAATTTATGCACTGGTAGTGCTTTTGTTTCCCACCCTCTTCTTGTTACTCCCTAACAGCCTGCAGAGGTTGACAAGCATGTAACAAAACACCGCAAGCTTAGTTTTCAAACAGTTCCAGGTGGAAAGGGACACTCCTAGAGAAGTGACAACAGCAAAAAGGACTTACAGCTTGCAGTGCATTTTCAATGTTTTCAGCCACCTAGTTAAATAACCTAGCCAAGCACCTGGCTCTGGAAGAAAGAGCTCCTTATTTTGTGCAGGAAGCCTGGGAGTCAATCAGCTTTAACAAATAGCCGATGGCTTCTAGAGGCTCTTGCTGGGGTAGTTGTTTCAGCAGGTCAAAGGCTTTCATCCCTATTTCACAAGCCTGGAATGAAACAGAAAAGACAATGTAATTGTGAAGAATTTGGCTTTTCTCAAAGGGCACTTAAAATACTTGTAGAGACTCATTGAAATGGCTGCGCTGGATCTAATCCAGGCTCCAATTGCTCAGCCACCTGTTTCAGAGGGTGACCTGTACAAGCTGCTTTAGAGGAGTGAGTAAAGCTGCCCACAGATATCATATTTAGGATCCAGTGGTGCAGACAGAAGAGATTACCAAGCCCAGCTCCTCCTGCTGGAGAGCATTACCTGCCATCTGACACACCAGTTCAGCTGAACATTCTGAAAGCTATTTCAGGAAAAACCAGCTGCATCAACTCCGTTTGAACTAAATCCCTCATTTTCCTTGGTAGCCCTTCCACTGACTAGACATTTTCACATTTACAAAGCTTTGTTTTTTTGTTTTTTTGTTTTTTGCTTTTTTTTTCCTTCTATTTTGAATTTCTTTCTTTGTGTCTTCAAAACACTTATTTGTACTATAGCTTTCTCTAACACAATAGAGACCATTAATAATCTGTATTTCCATCCCTCAAATCACAGGCAGAAGAAACCTGAGATTCTGACTGCCCAGCCCAAACAAAGAGGCCTGATTTCCAGAAGGTTAAAGCTCAGCACTTTCTCAATATTAATTATCTTAATTGCGCAGAAAATTGCACGCTGAAGTTTGCAGTTGCATCTGAAATTTTTAGCCATAAACTTTCAAATACAGCGGCACAAATTCAAAACTGAATTACAGGGTCCCATCGTGGTAATTGCAGGGAGTCTTGCTCATGGAGGGATACACGCAAGGCCTACGTCTTTCTCGCTGCATAACATCCAGCCTGATGTCTAAATGTGGCCTGTGAGAGGCACCTACATTGCCAGGATGAAGGAGAGACTTAGAAAACGTGAGCAACTACAGGACCTGCTGTGGATGATGAGGCAGAGCTCAAAACAGACCCGGTGGGTTTTTTTAGCCCTGACAGAGTGCAGAGCATGAGCTGGCCTTGTGCAGAGCTACCGAAGCAGCTTTGCCTTCAGTTATCCAGTGCTCCAAGGCAGTCGTGCTCTCAGGAGAGGAGCCAGTGAACACAGGCAGCTGGCTGGCATTCATGCCTTTGTGGAATGGGGCCAACACCTTCCTGCACCCTTTCAACAGGTGAAACTTACCTTTGATAAATCCATGATTAGGTAATAAAGCATTGCAAGAGCATGCAAGACTCTGGCAGTTTCCCCAGGTTGTTGCTTTGGTGCCTTTTCTCTGATATCCAGTATTGCATTCAGGACCTGAATTGCTTCTGCTTGCTGGGCTTCAGCTGCATCAGGAATGAAATAATCTTGTTGGATGTATGTATACAAGATAATATATTCAAAACTGCCCAATTATCTCTTCTAGACATCAAAGCACTTCTACAACAAGCATCAGTGTGGCATTCCAGCTCCATGCAAATTCCATACCCATTAACAGATATCTTTTCATCCAGTCTGTAATTGTGTTGAATAGCCTTTAGTAAGGATGTGAAGTCATAACAGCTGCATGAAAAGAGCAACTTTCATACTCCTGTCACACCTAAAGATGGATTCGTGTGGACCTGCCTTGTTTGGTTCCTATTGCAGCAACTATTACTTGAGAGAACGCCAGGTAAAGGGATTTGCAGAAGCATTTCTTCTTCTCTGGCAACATTCTTATGAGTGTAGATGGTAGAAGGAAGACAAAGAATGGAATCTAGACTGAATTCATGGAGTGCTGAAGTCATACCATGCACACTAGCATATTTCCCAATGCTTCATGCACCTTCCCCTAGCGTATTCTCCAGATTAATACATCCAATTATCGACACATGCTATTTCATTGTGTCCCACTGCTTCAGATGATAAAGCTGGAGTTTCCTAAGTGAGATGAAATTTCACCTAATTAAGTGAAAGGAAAGGAGCTGCTGAGAAACGAGAATGCTGAAGTGGAATTGAATCCTGAAAGGCACCATCCTGTATGGCTGAAGTCGCTGTGAAGGATACTGTGAAAAGGGGAGGGTAAACCAAAAGGGCAAGGCTGTGTTTCCACTTGAACACTCTCATTTCTAAAGTGGCCTCGTTTGTTTCATCCAGCACTACCTACTGGGCACAACTATCAGAAACAGCCACGATTCATTAAATTCAGTCTACAGAAAGACAGTGCAAAATCCAACACAGTAAATATGAACACTAAGATGGATGGATGTTTTAAATTCCTGTTCCCCAAACACTCCTGCATAATATTGGTGCTTACTCATGGTGTCTTCACCGACTTCCACTTCCTTGTCCTCTGTGAACGGAGACTTTTCTGCTCTCAACTTGTGAATTTGTTCCTGTGTTTGGACTGACTTCACAAGAAAGGTGTGCCAGATGTCAGTGACCTACCAGGAAGTGAATGAATTATTTCACCCATGTGAACACGTGGTATTTAGCAACTGGCTGTTCTATAAACAATGCATTCTGCAGTGCACATCCCTTCCGCAACAACCCCAGCGCCTACTGCTTAGTGGGCAGGCGGCTGCCAAGCTGGATGTTTCACATGGAGATCTGATGGCTCTTTTCCCAGTGGGAGCCTGAGTTGGAAGCTCATTTCTCTATCTGAATATTAATTTTCATCAAACTTGAGCAAAACTAACTCAATTGATAACTCAAAGCAAATTTGGTGGATGCTTGTGAGTGGAGTGGAGGCAAAGCCTCATTAAATAGTCAGGCTAAACAACTGGAAGTTCATTTTTCCCCCAGTTTTTATGGTCATTAGACAACTGTCACTTCCTTTATTTGACAAACTTTTAGCAGTGTGACTTTTCACTGATATTCTGCTTAAATTTTACATGCCTTGTTTGCATCCCACCACTGCTCAGCCACTCTTCCTTGGTTATGGAAACTCCCTGGCCACTTTCTCTGCCCATGGAAATGTCTTTAGCCTTTGGTGTGGAGCTTTGGATAGCAAAGCTATTTTTTAATGAGGTTTACCTATGAAAACTACAACTTCAATACCTTTTCCAGAATTTATTCGTTCTGGTTCTAACTCGGGGAATTGCTTGGGTATGAAAATGTTGATGCTAAAACACTGATATGGTTGCCATCATATTAAAGGCAGTCAGAAACAGGGAAACATTGAAAAGCACACAGGAAAAAAAAAAAGTTAATTGAGAGATGGAGACAGGATGAGCTTTGGATTTACCAACCTCAGCATACAATGAGTTTGCTATGTCCATTTTGTTCTGGCGAAAAAAAACATTAGCCATGTGGAAATACCCTCCAGAGGCCTCAGCAGATTTTAGTCCAAATGTAGAACTAGCAAGGTAAATCTGAAAACAATATTAAAAGAAAAGAAAAATCAGGAGTTTAACATTCATATAAACCCTGAAAAATTTTTCATTACTATGGATGAATAATATTGCAAAATTCTGTCTTTTTCTGGGCAACTACAGCATTAGTTACACTTGGTTGTAACTGTAAAACAGGGTACCTGCAAAGCAGTACTTTGTGTGTTATGCACAGGAATGCAACACGCCCAAATGCCCTGCTAGCTGGCACAGAAGATTCCTTTTCATGGTGTGCTGCCCTGTTGCAGGTTCCTCACACCTCTTCCTCTTAGTGTGCATCCTGCAGGACTCTTGTCTTCAAATGAACACCTTGCTGCTGCTTTTCAGAGCTCCAGACGTGCCTGTGGAGGCTGTTTCCTCTCCAAAGCCCCAGCCAAAGCGAGGGGAAGGTAGTGGGAAGGCAGTGGCACATTCCAGCTATTCTGAGCTGGCATGTGACTCTCAGCAGATCTCAGACAGTCAGCCAAAATCCAAGCAGGTCCCACTCTGCTCTGATGCAGCCCAGTTTTTCACTAGTAGTAAAAAACCTACTGTGCTGCTCCTTTTCAGGCACCAGACCAAGGCAACCTAAAAAAACCACGAAAGTGGCATAGCAGGGAATCTCTCCCAGTAGGCTTACAGTAGGTTTACAAACTAAATGAAGACAGAGTTGTGTATATTATGATAGAAAGCCTCTAATCCTCCTCCACCGTGTGTCATCGCTTACGCCCACAGAAAGCTGTTGTAAAAAGTGACTATCAAATTCAACAGTAGTGGGTATACATCACTCTGCACTGGGTAAATTTAGGCGACGTGGGACATAAATAGGAAGTCACGGAGTTCATTTGCCTTTGGGCTGTTAAATAACAGGCAAAGCATCCCCAGGAACACTGCTGGCAATAACCACTTCACATTTCTCAAACCACTGCCGTGGCTAAAAAGATTGAACTGGGGAAAAAGGAACTGAACCAGACATTTACATAGTTAAGTGAGGCATTCATTAAAGAATGGATGATGGAAAATTGCCATCGAACAGAAAAGTATTAAAGAAAATAACAGCCAAAGTATACAGTCACTTATCTGCTGAACAAAAGGCTGCTACAGCAGTTTGCGGTAGGAATATCTGTTGATATCAGCATCTTAACAAAGCTGACAGAAAAAAATTCTAAGTAGATGTAGGAAAGATGAGTTATATATCACTTGAGGATAACCAGAACTGGAAAAACACAACTTTGGCTACACATGGATACACAGGTGTCTAAGACTCATGCAGTTCAGGTGTTCTTAATGTGTATCATCCTGGTTCCTCAACTCAGTGCTACAAACCTGTCTGTTGGGGTGTTCGTATTCCTCAGAACAGCTACAGAAAGAACGAAAACTGAAAGGCTGCTGCATTGTTATTGGCTTACATCATTGGCCAGGTGATATAAAGCCTGATTGAAGTTTCCATCAGCGACATAGAGAAGCCCCAAACTGCGATGCAGTCGATGCTGAATGGCACCACTGCAATCTGGAGTTCTGAGGACGATCCATTGAGCTTGGGAGAGATAGTTAGATGCCTGCTGAAGGTTGCCAACACCTGAAATGACACACAGAAATAAGCAAGATACAGAGCACTTTCTGCTTCAAAATGTAGAGGATATATTGCCTGCTATCCCTTTGCAGCAGTTTGACACGAACACACAGTTTGTGGATTCCCCACTTCTGAGTTAGGCAAGTGCTCAGAATGTAACTTACAGACAGCTACAAGAGAAACCAGAAACTGCATTGCATTCAATGCCTCTGAAACACGTATCCAAACCAGGTAACATCCAGGCAGAAGCTAACAACTGCTGTATTATCACACTCAAAATACTGATGGGATATTTTTCCTTCTCTTGCCTCCCCATTTTACAACAATCTTTGACATTGCTCCACTTTGCCAGCAGAGCACTGTGTCTACTCCTGTTACAGTAATGGTTTACAATCATTTCTCAGTCATTTATGTGTGCAGCTGAGCCATACCATCAATGAGAAAAAGCTCTGCTCCAGGCAGAACTCGCTTCTGCGAACGAACAGAAGTGCTCCTCTGATGGGATGCCTTCAAAAGTGTGCTGGCTGCGAATTTAATGCTTTCGTGAGCCATACGAAGCCACAGAGGTAAAGAGCTGAACTTCACACCCCTTGTCTTGTGAGAATTAGTTAGAGATGAAGAAAACACTCCATTTTTCACTGATCTCATTCTCACCATCGGTAAGAAATCTTTTTCCCTGGCCAACACAGAAAACAGGAGGTGGCACCTTGAATCTGCCTGGATGCCCTTCAGGCTGGGCATAGAACAGACATGGCACAATGACTGCAGAGCTGGCCTTTCCCTGGAATGCTGAGAGGAAACCAGAAACCTGGCCCAGGGGAGCTCTTGCCCTTGCCAAAGTTACTGTTCAAAACAGTGCTTACCAATGCAGGCCTCAGCCAAGAGGAGATAGGCAGGTACCAGTTGCACAGAACTTGAGCCATATACTTTGGTGCTGAAACGCAATGCATGCAGAGCTGCAGGTAATGCTTTTTTATGCTTTCCATCAAAAATAAACTTCTGTGCTGTGCTGGATGTAAGATCAATGATGTATTTCTGCCAGGAAAAATAATAGTGGGGCAAGGTGAGCAAAGGATAAGGAGAAATAATATGCATGGTCTCTTTTTACATTCCAGTTTGTGCTGTTAACAATCACTGTGTAATTGTATTTGTGTCTGTAATTAATAGATGGAAATTAAAGCTGTCATATTAGTGCCTGGATTTCATTCCTACTTCTGGTAAGAACAGCTCTGGGCATCCTCTTAGGTCATGTGGTGTCTTGTGAGACAAAGAATCCTTCAGGCCTATGAAAAAGGACTAACAAGGTTGTAGCAATAAAAGCTGTGAAGCACAGAAAACGATCATCACAAGACCACAGAAAAGATCAGACAAAGGGGTTACAGCAGGATTTTGCTGACGATAATGGTGACTCACAGCAGGCAGCAGAGCGTATGGTTTGCCAGGTTGGTGCCAGCATGGCACATCTCCAGCTGCAGGAGACACTGTCTGGAAGCAAGGAGAGAGCTTGTTACATCGTGCTGCAGCACACTGCCCCATAGCACCGGGTAAGGGCAGGTTCGGGTGGGACAGCAGCGTGATTCCTGGGGCTTGGCAGCTTCCTCTCACCCTCTGCTGGCCAGTTCTGGGCTCTGAAGGGCTGACGGTTTGGATGCAGAGTCTGAAAAGTTGCTCAAAATCAGAAAACTCCAATGCACTGCTTTATATTCCTGTATCTTGGATGGGGCCCTGGGCAAACTGATCTGGTAGCTGTAGCGGTCTGCAACAGGAGGTCAGAAGGGGATGGGCTTTTAGATCCTTTCCAGCCCAAACCATTCCATGATTCTATCATCTCCATAACCCAAGCTTAGTCTGGTCATCAAGCAGCTTTGTAGGATTTCTCTTTGTCAGAAATGTGTGTGTGCCACAGGTATAACTGCTTCCTGTCCTTTGCTGCTCCTAGCAGTCCACACCACATTTGGTCTTGTCACCCTTTGCAATACCTGATCATCAGCTCCAAATGTTTCTTTATTTGAATGTCTGCTCCTTGCCAAGAACTCTACAGCAACTGCAGATGGTGTGCCCTTACAACATGCTATGGGATGCCAATGAAAAAGAGCCAGGATGCTTAACTATCTATTTCTCTTAGCTTTCATTGTGGCTGTTGCCAACTCCCAGCACTTCTCCGTTGGCTTTTCGCACAATGCGGAGCAGAGGGAAGGCTGCCTGCAAACAAATCTCATTGCTGGTATGCCTAGCAGGGCTGCATGGTAGGCAGCAAAGCACTCTTCTTTGGCTAGAAGGCACAGACAGGCCCGTGCAGTGAGTGCCTGCAGAAAATAATGTTGTACCTCTTTCCAGGCTGTGCTTTGTTGCCTGATGTTTCCCAGTTGCAACGGAGCAGAGGACAGAAAAAGCAAATTTCAGTGCTTTTAGAGGCCAGGTTATGCTTCTAGCATTTTACTGAACTCAAAGTGCTCCAAGAGGCAGATAAAAGTGAAGGAACAGCTCAGGGGCAGGGAACCACAAGGACAGTGCGTGAATGTGTATCAGAGATCCTGGCTGAGATAAAGGGACACACTTTCCAGATAAATGAGAGCTTCACAGAATGCAGCCCAGAGTAACCTGCAGCAGCAAGGACATCCAGGAGCACGGAAGCACAATCATCATCCCTCTCTCCTGCACCTGTGCTATAAGCACATACAGGAGGAGAAAGGGCTGGAGACAACAGAAGCCTGCAGCATGGAATATTTAAGGCAGCTCAGTTGCAAGCCTTGGAGGCATCATTAGCTTTGGCCCTGCACTGTTTTGCTCACAGCACTCTTTTCACGTGTGCAGCAATTACAGAAATTTCTCTGAAGATGCTCCCATGAATTTTTCCCCTGGTTGGGGTTTGAGGAGGCAGAGGAGCGCAGCTCTGCTGCAGGTGGGAGCAGGGGGTTGGGCACACACTCAGGGCTCTGTGTCACATCCTTTTCCACACTTGCAGGCACCCGTCGTGATGGCACGTTTAAGGAAAAATACAATTTAAAGAGGAAGAAGGGCTTCCAGTCAGTTTGAAAGTAGGCCCTTGCAGTTAAAGCCTGCATCAGCAGGGCTGGCATCGGTGCTGGAGGATGGCTGTAGCTGGCCAAGGTGCAGATTTTTTCCCATCCCCAGAGGCTGTGGTAAGCTGACATCATGCTTGGTGCAGGCAGGTGAGGCTATTCTACAAACAGAAACTTGGAGTTTTTTCAGTTTGGAGGTATTGTCTGTAGGCACCCCCACGGCTATGTTGACAAAAGCAGATTTCTATCAACAAAGTTTTGGAGCACATCTGAGGTATGAAACTCATAACCTCCTGGCTCCCAGCTTCATGTACCTTCCCTTAGGCCAAAGGGCATTCCAGTGTGCACAAGCTTTCCTGTGTCCTGACAGAGGCTTGAGTTCCATGTTTTCCAAATAAGCACAGCACAGGAGTTTGTGAAGTGCAATAGAAAAGTTCAGAAAATAAGAAACCCATGTGCAAGGGCTTTTCTCTGTGAACAGACTACTTAGCTTTTCCCTGAGCATCAAAGACCTTTCAAGCATTTTTGCTTGCCCTCTGAATAGGAAAACAAAGATGGGGCATTGAATAATCTCACCCTCTCCACACTGCTCTTCTGATGCTCATCAGTCAGTCTAGGCCAGTTTCCCTACACCTTACTGCACATAGAAGCAGACTTCACCAGTGGATTAGGAGCTACGATCTTGCTGTGTAAGAAAGCAAGTAACAAACAAAACCGTTTTGCTTTTTCACCCTGTTCTTATGGGAGAAGGAAGACAATATGTCCCTTCATATAACACTCTGAGAATCTGATTTGTTTAAACAGTTTGGAGTATATACTAAGGTCAAAGAACAAACACAAGGAGAGTTGTTAAAAATTCTGTAAAAATCTTCCTTTAGAAAAACAATTGGAATCTGCTCCCTGTACATTTTCCTATGAGGTCAATCCAAGCCTTGGCTCGAGCTGCAGTTCTGTAGTCACTGTGTGCTAACCTAGGTGTGCACTCCAATCAAGAGCAGTGACTGTTCCTTTGCCCACTTCTCTACCAGTTTTATGCTCCTGGTGTACTCTGTAGAACCTTATAAAAACAAATGATTAGCTTCCAGCTGAAGTACTGCTTTGAGTCTGCAATCATGTGCTGTGTTGTAATGTATATAGCATAGTTTTAGTTGCTACCAAATCAATAATGTAGTAACAGATGGTTTTGACAACATTTGATTTGTAGGTAAAGTGTATTGGAAAAGCTTTAAGCTGTAAATAAGCGCAAGAACTGCCACCACTCTGCATTATTCTTGACACCCTGTGATGAAAATACTCCTGGCATACAATTGTGCAACTTAAGGGCTTGTGTGTAACATGAACGAAGCCTGTTTTTCCTATATTTAGGATGTCCTTCCCACTTCCAGACTCCTTCTATATGTTTAGATAATGAGCCACAGCCTTCACCTCACCTCTACCACCTTCTTGGATTTGACAATATACTGTCATAACACATTTTTTCTGCACTTTGATCAACAATCTTGTTTGTGATTTCCCATCAGGTGACATTTTCAAAACAAACTTGGGTGTCAGTGCCTAATTGCTACAAATCTTAAAGGAATCTGTTGCCTAAAGCCTCTCACAAGCTTTCACCACGCACAACTTTTGTCCATGCAGGTTCCATCTCTTTTAGGCTTTTTCCTTCTGGGTGCTCACAAGAAAGGTAATGACTTCAGCAATGAGCCAAAGTGCTAACACCTGACCCAGAAACAATTTTAAGAACAATACATGATGTAAAGCACTGAAGATTAATGATCCTCTCAGTGGCACCGTTTGTTTATTACCATTTCACTTTCAGTTGTTCTGTTGTCCTGCTATTCTGCGATTAGGAGTTTTGCAACGATAGAAGGATGATTTATTTTTATGGGAAAGATCGTTCTAAGTAACAGAGGTATTTGGGTGGGCTATTTTCTTTTATCAACACTGTGGAAAGGCAGATCCTGCATCCCATAAACAAACAGAAAAAAAAAACAACCCACAGCAATTCTCAACTTCTCTGACTGGAAAGGAGCTGCACACATCTGCACCTCCAAGGAGGCTAAAAAGCAGAGATAAAAAAACCACACTTAGTGGGAAAGAGCATTTAAAGTTGGTGAGGTAAACGAGGGGAAGGGCTTTATTTCTTTGCTCTCTGCTTTGAGAAAGGGGAATCCCTCTCATCAGTGAGGGCACTTGTAAGAACCAGAATTCAGCTGGACCCCAATGGACATACTGCTGATTGCCACTGCAAGGTAGAAGATGCAGGACTGCTGCTGTCAAGCCAGCAAAGACAAGGAAGCTCAAGATTTGGAGGAAGGGCTACCAGAAGGCAAGAGACTTTTAGAATTGGAGAGAGAACATTCCCACTCCTTTTATTGGGAAGTTTCAGTTGCAGAGTCTTTAATACATTTTTTTCTGTAAACAAAGAACTGATTAACAAACTACATGCCCTCCCAACACAACGCACATCAAAATACAGAAAGAGATCTAATCAAATTTCACTGGCAGAGCTTTGAAGTGGTATTCCTTCTTCTTGTACATACCTGCCTCTTCACCAGCTGTTCCACTCTGTGTTTTCTTTCTTGTTCAGAAGTGAGAGAAGGGAGGGATGCGCGGACTGGAATCAGCAGTTGGCATATTTTCTCATGGATACTAATCCAGTCGGCTTTCTGATGATCTACATCGCTAACAAAATAAGGAAAGAATGATATTTTTGTTTACTTGGAAACAATATAAAGAAAGATTATTGCTTGTTGTTTCTTCTGGACTTTCACCACAGGAGTTACTCACAACAGCCGCCTTTCCATAACTTCTTAGAACTGCTGAATCATTCAGGGTGGAAAAGACCTCCAAGGCAATCACTCCAACCATTAACCCATAAACCACGTCCCTAAGTGCCACATCTCCATGTCTTCTGAGCACTTCCAGGGATGACTCCATCACTTCCTTGGGCAGCCTGTCCTAAAGCTCCACAACGTTTTTGGTGACAGAATTTTTTCTGATATCTGACCTAAACGCCCCTGAGAGCAACTCCAGGCCGTTTCCCTGTCCTGCCATTGTTTGGAGGAGCCTGACCCCAGCTCTGCAGCCTCCTGCGAGGCATTCGTGGGAGCGGTGAGGCACTCGGCTGAGGCTCAGCCTGCTGTCTGAGGGACACACACAGCTGGCGGGATGTCAGCACAGTCGCGTGGCCCGCAGGCGGCGCCGCCGCGCTGTGCATTAAGGCCTTTGCTCACAGAGCCCCCCGCCCCACTGGGCTCCTGCGAACGCCTCGCTTTCAGCACCGGAGCGAAAAACCCACCGAAGCCAACCTAAGCCCAAGCCCGAGCCCGACTCGTGACACCGGCGAGGTCTGTCCTTAAGCGCGGCCGCACCGAGAGCCCCGGGAGGCGCGGACAGCCGGAGGCCCTCACCAGTAATACGTGAGGCGGCAGCGGGAACACCGCAACCGCGCCGCCGCCCCGCACAACTCGCAGCGGCCGAACGGCTCCAGCGTCCCTCAGCGCGGCGGCCGCGTTGCCGTGGCGACGGGGCGGCGCTTCCGGTGTGGGCGGTGCTTCCGCCGGAAGTGGACTTGTGCGGCGCTGTCATGGCGGCGGCGGCGCCACTTCCGGCGGAAGTAGACGGAGGTAGGGCGGGCATGGCGGCGGCCAAGGAGGAAGCCGCGGCGGCGGCGGCGGAGGAGCGCGTGCGGGTCTGGGCGGCGGCTCAGGTGGCGAGCGGGCGGCGCGTGGCGCTGGTGACGTCGGGCGGCACGCAGGTGCCGTTGGAGACGCGGGCCGTGCGCTTCCTGGAGAACTTCAGCAGCGGGCGGCGCGGCGCGGTGTCGGCCGAGCGCTTGGTGAGCGCCGGGTACGGCGTCTGCTTCCTGCACCGCGCGCGCTCCGCCTTCCCCTGGGCCCGCGTGCTCCCGCCGCCCGGCCCCGCGCTGCTCGACGCCCTCCGCCTCACCCCGGGGCCGCCCCCCGGCGTGGCCGCCGACCCCGCCGCCTTGCCCGCCCTGCTGCCCGCCCTCCGCGCCTACCGGCAGGCAGCCGACGCGGATGCGCTGTTGTCGCTCGAGTTCACCGGTCTGAACGAGTACCTGGCGCTGCTCCGTGCCACCGCCCGCGCCCTGGCACCGTTCGGTACGAGTGGGGCTGGGATCGGCGGGAGGGGAGTGGGGGGCAGCGGGACCGAGGGGACGGAGGGGTCTGTTGTGTGGGACCCCTGCACTGCGGGGCTGGGCCCACCTCGCTGACCACCTCTGCGCTGTTCTGAGCCCCACTCGGAAGTGTGTGTGAGGGGCTGCAGCTGTCGTTACATCAGGCGGTGTTGGCGGTGCAGAAGGGCCTGACTGCTCCGTGCTGCTGCCAGCAGTGATGGTTGTGTCTCTCGCAGGCTCTGGCGTCATGTTTTACCTGGCAGCTGCTGTGTCTGATTTCTACATCCCTGCCTCGGAGATGTCTGAGCACAAGATCCAGTCCTCAGAGGGGGCCCTGCAGGTTTGGTGCACCTGGGCAAGGCTCCTGCTCTTGCCCCACTGTCCTGTCGTGGATGTAGTGGCAGGGGACTGGCAGTGGGATGTGGGAGAGGTCACAGAGCAGTGGTTCATTAATCAGAAACATACATTTTCAGAATTAATTTCTTAGCACAGGAAAAATAAGACCCTACCTGATTCCCAGTGGCACACCCAAATACAAAGAAGTTGGAGAGTAAAAAGGCAATTACTCCTTTTCTCCATACTTTGGCATGTGTATCTGTCACGTGCTTTAAGGAGATGATAGAAGGGTTATGATTTGATAAGGTGCTTGGATTTTCAGGAGCTGAAAACGCTGTGTATTGCAGTTCACCTTCGTTTCTTATCTTCCTTTGTGCATGTTTACAGTTGCAGAGTGGACTTTAGTACTTAAAAAAGAACAAGCTCATGCAGTTACTGCAGGCCTGCTTCATGGCTTAAGAACACCCTGGTTATTGTTAGCAGCAGATAGGTATTTGAATTCAGTTTTGCGGTACGTGCTGTTGACTTTTTACCCTATTAATGAAATCTGACAAACCAGTGTCTTGAAAATCCTTCCAGTGTAAGACTCACATGAAATGAAGGTGGGATTTCCTTACTCCCCTTGTTTCAGTGACTTTTTTTTTCCTACTGTCTTTTCCCACTGTAGATTACGATGAAGATGGTGCCAAAAATGCTGTCTCCTCTTGTCAAAGAATGGGCTCCGGAGGCTTTTGTTATTTCCTTTAAATTGGAGACAGATCCCTTGATCTTGATCGATAAATCACGCCAGGCTCTGGAGAAATATCGTCACCAGGTGGTGGTAGCAAATATCCTGGAGTCACGAAGAACCTCTGTTATTATTGTAACCAAAGACTCACAGACTCCATTATCTCTTTCTGAGGAAGAAATAGCGCAAGGCATGGAAATAGAAGAAAAAATAGTGAGCTATCTTCAGGGCCAACATACCTTATTTATGGAAAAGAAAGTCTAATGAGCAGCTCTGGATGAAGCAAATGAAATTGTACTAGAGAGAGCAGAATTGGAGCAACTCTTTGTCCCATGTGAATAGAATAATAATCAGTGCAACCCTATGGAGAAGGCTGTCGTCCAAAACTCTGCACTTTTCTACTGCTTGGTAATAGTTGCTATAGCTTGCTTTAAAAAAAAAAAAACCAAAACAAACAGTAAAGTGCACTGAAGTGAAAGCATTCCAAAGGATGGTATTTGTTCTAGTCTGTAAAGAAGGAAAGGTTATACTGTATTTCTGTCCCATCCCCTGGGAGAGGGAGAAATGGTACATATAAAATGTTTTCTCGAACCTGCTTCTTCAAAGTTTCTTTCTGGATGGAAGGAACAGAGCTCTGTGGCGCTCGGTCACGGGCTGAAGTGGAAGCGCAGCACTGGCATTGAGAGGGATGGGGAGACTGCTGGGCACGTGGAATGAGAACGGGGTGGTGACAACACCGGAGCACATCTGTTGCTCCGGGATGGATCCTGTGTGCCTACACTGCGAGAACTCTGCTCACAAATACAGTCAGAGCGACACTGCAACACCTGCTGCTGCTGTGAGTTATTCTGAGTGTATTCCTCTTGACTGCTGTCTGTGAATGGGTACCTGGTGTAGGAGGCACCCGTGCGAAGCTTCAAGAATCACTGAATGGCCTGAGTTGCAAAGGACCACAGTGCTCATCCAGTTCCAGCCCCCTGCTGTGTGTCTCCAACCAGCAGCCCAGAGCCACGTGCAGCCCGGGATGAATGCCTGCAGGGACGGGGCATCCACAGCCTGCTGTGGTTGAGAAGCCGTGGGCTGCGAGGAGATAGAGAACAGCTGCGGTGAGCAAAGTCGGTTTTTGTCGTGCCGTCCTTCCGGCAGCCGTTGCACAGCGGTGGTCGGTCGGAGGTGGGACGGTTTGTGGCGGGCGGTCCGTGCCGTGCTGTTTCTCCCGAGCTGGGGGAGGTGCGCCCGGAGCGCTGTGTGATGGGGCTGAAAGGGACTCAGCGGGCGCGGCGCCGCTGGGGAGGAGCGCGGTCCCGGGGCGTTGTGCGGGCGGGGCTGTGATCCCTCGGCCCGGGTTACGCGGGGGCGGGGCATCGCGGCGCCATGGCAACGGGCGGCCGAGAGCGCGGCGCCGATTGGCCGGCGTCCGGAAGTTCCGCCCCAAAGGGATGAGCGACGTTCCCACAGCCAATCGACGCCACGCTCGGGGCGCCCGTTGCCATGGCGCCCCGCCGCCCCGCGGCCCGGACCCGCGCCGCATGGAGGCGGCGACCGCCGCGCCGGTGAGTTCCCGGGCTCCGCGGGCGGGTGCCGGCGGCGCGCCGCGCGTCGCTCACGGCGGGCGTCGCTTCCCTGCAGGCGGAGCCGCCGGTACCGGCGGAGGACGTCCGGCGCTGGCTGCGGGCGGAGGGCGCGGATCCCGGCGCCCCGGCGGAGGAGCAGCTGGGCCTGGCCTGGCGGCTGCTGCGGCGCGCCGAGGCGCGGCTGGGGGAGGCGGAGAGGCGGCGGGCCGAGGAGCTGAGAGAAGTAAGGGGTGATGAGCCGGCGGGGAGAGGAGAGGGGCTGGAAATGCGGGACGGACGGGGCTGGAAGGGGCTCACGGAGCCGCGTCCCCAGGTGCAGCGCTACGTGGGTCACGTCCGCGGGCTGAGCCGGGAGCGGGATGCGGCCGTCGCGGAGTGCGAGCGGGACAACGAGCGGCTCGCGATGGAGCTGGCGCGGCTGCGGCTGCAGCACGGTAATCCGACGCGGGGCAGCAGGGCTGCGGGCAGCTGTCCTGCGGGGCTTCGTCAGACTGGTGATGTTCGGGCGCGGGGGGGTTTGATGGCGAGATGAGCGAGCGTGAAGTTCAGCAGATGTGGAGGAGTAACTGCGTGTGTGGCGCCTGACCTGCACTGAGGTGGCTGGAGGGGAGCTCTGCTCGGAAGGACCTGGGTGTCCTGGTGGCCGCAGGGTGACTGTGAGCTGCGGGACGTTCTTGAGGCCGGTGGGACCCGGGATGCATTGCACAGAGCGTGGCCTGCAGAACGAGGGAGGTTCTCCTCCCCTCTGCTCTGCACTGGAGAGGCCACATCTGGAGCACTGGGCCCAGTGCTGGGCTGCCCAGCTCAAGGCAGGCAGGGAACTGCTGGGAGAGCCCAGGAGGGCTGCAGAGAGATCGGGGCTGCAGCATCTCCTGTATGAGGAAAGGCTGAGAGCCCTGGGGCTGTTCAGGGGATCTCATCAGTGTTTGTAAATATCACAGGGGAGGTGCCTAACAGATGGTGCCAGGCTCTTTTCAGTGGTGCGCAGGTCATCTGGTCCAACCCCTTGCAATGAGCCAGGACCCACAGCTCCATCAGGTGCTCAGAGCCCCTCCAGTCCCTCTCCGGGGATGGGGCACCACCACCTCTCTCTGCATCCCCAGCCCTGAGCTGACCGACAACAAACTCCTCTGGTAGCCGAGTGCTGAGCTGTGTTTTTGCTGGAGGTGGTGAAGCAGCTTTGCCATTGGATTTGGTTTAGGGAAGGCCCGTATATTTAAAGACAGCTTTGTAGGACACTGGTGTATTTGCACTGGCAATTCAAACCCTGTGCTTTGTGTTTACTTTAGCGCCATCATTTTGTTTGGAATGTAGTGTCTTCCTTTAAATAACTTGCTTTTCTCTCAAATGTAGGGTCACTTCATCCTTGACTTACTCCCGCCTTCTTCAGTGCACTGAGCACTGCTCAAAGCATGTCCTTAACATTAGCTCTTTCTTTTGTGCTGTGCCTTATCCTGGGTCTGTGGTGAAGGCAGGGGTGAGAAGCACGGGTGGAACAGTTTCTTCGTTACACGCACTTCATTTTGGGCAAAGATATAGGAGTTTGGGGAAGTTAATTGCTGTTTTGAGAGTTGGTTCTGGGCAGCCTGCAGATCTTAGGGAACATGTCTGACAGCGTGACCTTGGGTGAGTTTAAGCCCAGTCTGAAAATCTCTCTCCTCTGTGGCCCTTTTGGTCTCCCGGAGCCACTTGCTGCTGCAGCCACTTGCACAGGGGTTTGTAATGATGGAGTGACTTCTTGCAAAGCATCAGCTGTGGTAGAAAACTTTACTGATATTTTTTTTCTTTCCTTCATCTTCCCCACCAGGTGGCAGGCAGGAGATGGAAAAGTCCCCAAAACTTTGTTGGAATTTATTTCTCCTTGCTGGCTCTGCTCTTTTCCACTTTTTGTGTTTTTTAAGGATTCTCATGGCTGTTGGGCAGTGGTTAACACTCAGATGAAAACTGAGTTCCGTGCCCATTGGCTTGCTATTTGAGACCAGGTTGCTCTCAGCCCGCCATCCATGAGGGGTTTCAATGGTTGTACAGTGCTTTTATGCACTGGGGGGCAACTGGAGGACTGGAGCTTTGCTGTCTCATGCCTGGCAGCTGCTTTGAATTGGAGGCTGTGGAATACATCAGTACCTGTGTCCTGGGTCCTTGAATGGTTGTGGCTGCATGTCAGCCTTTTCCTCTGAAGGCTGAGCCTTAAGAGTGGGTGCTCATGTTCTCATTTGTCAGTGCTCCCTCCAGCTGGACGTCTGTGGCTCTGGACAGGATGTGCCTCAGCTGCTTATAGTTCATGTGGGTCGTTTCTTGAGCTGTATTTTTTTTCTACCACTTTTCTTTTTCCCTTCTGGTTCCTCCCTAATTATTCTTCCCCCTTTACAAAGAACACTGCCCATCTCTGTCTCTGCCTCTGCTGCCTGTTGTGTGGCTGTAGGGTTTGGTGCTACATCACTGCTGGCTCTGTTCCCTGGGCTTCTGCTTTTTGCTGGAGTGTGTGCAAACCAGCCCAGATGATTCCTCCCAAGTCCTGTGGCAGGCAGAGGGCCTGCATCTAGAGGCTGGCTGTCCTCCAGGTCTCACTGTGCCTCTTGTTTTGTTTTCTTTTTCTTTAGAAGGGACAAGATGATACTGCAGATCAGGCTTTGTAAAAACAGGGCTGGAGAAGGGATCTCGTGAAAAGGAAGACCCCCAACCCACTGGGGTTGTTAAACAGAAGTGTGAGTAAGGCGAGTCCAGAGGACTGGGCCTGGAGAATTGCTGTAGCCACGTCTGGTTTTATGTTGAGCTATCGATGCAGCTTTACCTCATTTGGTACCTCTGCCTGGATTGGAATTTTTCCTGTCCTCGAGGCAGTTCATAATCCATTTCTGATGGTTCTCATCTCGTGTGCCTCTGTGTTTTTGGAGGGCAGATCGATAACTCATGCACGGAATTACCAAAGCTCTTATAAAAAACAAATGTACCAGCAGTAAAACACAACGCAGTTGGAGCCTACAGTGATTTAAGAGCGAAACAAAAGAGAATAGTTGTAGCCTGTTTGTTATAATAGCTGTATTGCTCACATGTAGGCAGCATGGATGAGTTCCTGTTGTGGGTGTGATAGCTGGGAATTGTTTGTCCCTGTGTGTGGGGGGGGAGGAAACCTCGTGAAAGCAAGACAGCTTTGCAAATACAAAGCTTGCCTCCAAAGAAGTGGTTGTGCAGTGAGTACCTGCTTGTGGGAATGCATCAGTGCTCTGCTATGACATTGATCATAGAATATGTTTGCTGTCCTCAAGCATGGGTATGATAGAGAGGGGTTTGTGAGATGCTGGTGAGAAATGAGGAGGATTTATAAGCAGCAGTTTGTGCTATATACAGCAGGCTGCCCTCATCCTCTTACATCTTTCTTCAGCCTGTGCAAAATGTCTTGATCTTGCCGCAGGTTAAATCGTGTAGTGTCATTTTTGCAGGCTGGGTGGAAGGCAAATTGATGCCCCATCCTTGGAGGCATTCAAGGCCAGGCTGGATGTGGCTCTGGGCAGCCTGGTCTGCTGGTTGGTGACCCTGCCTGTGGCAGGGTGGTTGAAACTAGTTGATCATTGTGGTCCTTTTCAACCCAGGCCATCTATGATTCAGATGCCTTCAAGCAAAACTATCAGCCAAGCAGCAGCTGTGGGAGGTCAGAGCTGTCAGTCCCTTTGAGCTGCTGTCCTATTGCTGGCTGTACTCAGAGCAGCTTTCGGAGGAGCTGTAACCCTGACTGGGAGCACAGGTGGGATTTGGCAAAGCCATGGCAGGGATTTTAGGGCACGCTGGGTGTTAGGTGGGCTTTTTGCTTCAGTATGAGCTGTGTGCTCTTCCTATGGAGCAAGGGGTGAGTTAGTTTTTCAATTGCAAAATGCAATATTTTATAGTTTGCTTCAAAGAGGGAAGCAGCAAACGAGCTGTATTTGACCTCTTTGTGGAACAAGCTGTAATTCATAACCACAGGGAGCGCGGAGGGGAAACCGCAGGGTGTTTTCCATTCATAGGGCTGAACAGAGCTGGCTGCAAAGTGCAGAGTGGAAACATGGCATTGATCTGAGCCGTAGGGTGCGATTGCGTTGGGTCCCCTCTTAAACCCAGAGAGTGGGAGTGTGGAGCAGACATGTCCAGAGCAGTATAACTATCCTAAGAGTACTAGAAATGCTTGTTTCACTTCCAATGTTTAGTTCTTCAGGCAGCGCAGCCTTGTGAACCTCCATACAAACCCACAGCTCCTCTTGGTTCCCATCCGAGGGCACGTGTCAACTGTTATCATCTAGTTTGGACTAGAAATTGGGAGAGATGGTTGTTTTCTTCATATTCATCAAATTACTGGAGCAAAAGTGATCGTGAGGCTGATGAGAAATGAGCAGTAAAGCCAACTATGGCCCTACGCACCACAGTGCTTAGCCATAACCAGGCACCAGCTTCTCTTGGGAATGCCATCATATTTCTTTGGAAGCCATTGAAGTCTTTCCCAGTGCAGTCTTCCTAGCTGGAACTTTTGTCAGTTTGATTCTAAAAGGGATTTTTACACTTTTAATCCTACAGCAGAGGCCTTGGTGGTCTGTTACCGGAAGAAGTCTGTGGGATTACAGCTGGTTTGGGATGAATGTGCATGGGGGAAGGAAGTGCTGCTCAGATCTGCCTCCTCGCTGCACACTGAGCAGTATGGCATTTTGTCTGCTCTTTCAAAGAAAATGTTTGTCGTTGCCTGCCCCTCTCTTTTGTTTATCTTGAGGCCTTTCTAATCTGTTGTTTAGTTCCCACTGAACTGTGTTAGGAGTTAAGAGGCTCAAGGATGATGAGGTTGGTGAAGCTGAGCTGCTGGGTAGAGGGAAGTGGCCTGAATAACTTGCCCCTCTTAAAAATGAGAGAACTCAGATGCAGAAAGTCCTATTGCTTGCTTGACAGGCAGGGTAGTGGGTATAAGTAGGAACATCAGGACAGTGGGATTGGGGCGGGAGCAAGGGATCTGGAAAGCAGGTGGGGAGACTGAAAGTTCTACGAGCCTTTGAAGGGTACGGGGAGAAACTGGGGCTGTTGTGAAAGGGAGCACTTAGTGAAGCTGGGGTGAGATCTGCAAGGGATCAGTCGGGCTTCCTTTCTTCCTCTGCTCACAGAAAGCCTTGTCTTGCAGAAGCCCAGCTGAAGGAGGTCCAGGAGATGCTGGAACAGGAAGGCTTGTCCGAAATAGCTCACAGTAATGCCAGTGAACAGATTGCTTATTTACTGGTGGAAAGAACGGCGCTGCTGGAGAAACTGCAGGTCGCAGATCAGAAGCTGAACTCACACAGTTGTGTAGACAGGCTGTGTGCTGCACAGCTTCAGGTACGCCCTGCTTCAGCTGCTCAGGCTGATGGAAAGCACGTGGGGGAAGAGAATGTCTTTGTGATCGTTTCTTTCTAAGTAAAATTATCTGTGGATTCTCAGTGCTCACGTTGTTGTTGTGTTTTTTTTAGTAGGTTTTCACACTTGTGTTTTTCTGCATGATTTGCTCTCACATCTTACGCAGGGCAGGGATAATGAGCACGGCTGTGTTATTTCTGGTTAGAGTCCCTGCCTTGCTGTTGTGGGGTTGGTTGTCACTACTGGTACAAAAGCACCTTCAGATGTAAGTATCTTCCTTAGAAGCAAAGAAACCAGCAAGGGAGAGCTTTCTGAGGTGCTGCCTCCCACTCCCTAATAGAAAATGTCTCTCTGCAAATCCTGAATGATCTGCCTGTGACTGTCTTGCCACTTGATATGAACAATTGCAGAAAACTGTCTGTTTCTCTGGTGAAGCATTGTAACAGAACTCAACCTGGTTAGGAGGAAGCAAAGCTGTAACTTCCCAGTCAAATGCCAGTTAATCACACCTGCCCCTGGGCATTTACCTACTGTGATCAGGTTCACTCTTCCTTCAGTATGACAACTGAGTAAGAGAAATAGAGCCATGTCAGCTGAAGGATGCAGATGCTTGCAAGTCCCATGTCGAATCCAGACCATCCTGCATGGAGCTCATGCTTTTGAAGATGCAGCTGGTGCTTACCCCTGTTAGATGTAAGTGCAGGTTCCATGCATCACTCTAAAGAGCAAGCAGGCAAGGAGCATGACTGCAAGCAGGGGTGAGAGCTAGAACAGGAATTCTGCATTGATGTTCATGCTTGTAAGCTAGAAGTTGATTAAGCACTGTTGATTAAGCACTCTGCTCGTTTTGGTAGCATCACGCTTGTTCTACACAATCATGGGAGTCACCATGGTGTTTCAAGGCAATAGAGCAATTAACCTTTTAACTGGAACATGTAATCTTTTAATCTTCAAAGGAGCTGTTTCATGCTTGTTCACTCTTATGCTGGAAGCCCAAAAATTCTGGGTGTAAACGTGCATTTTCGTGTAGCTGTCTCTGATGTATATGAGGTATTTTCACAGGGATGTGGGATATCTCTGGTTGAAACCTGCTCTTTATAAGGTATGATTATAGCACCCTGGTAATGAAGGCATGTTAAAACTGAATGCGATGTGCCGGTGTCCAGGGATTCATGGCGAGATGCTTTCTTGTGCTGATTTTTAAAAACTTCTTTCTGTGCAAGGATGAATTTGCTCACATTCATCAGGAGTTGGAAGATGAGCTCCAGCAACAGTGTGAATCCATGCAGCACGCTGAAGATACAATAAATGAGGTAATACATTGACATATTTGACTGCTTGATCGCATGGCACGTAGATGAGATTTCAAGCAGTGGGTCTGCTCTTCAGCACACTGTGAGGTTACTTAGAGATTTGTGCTGGTGTGAGAGGTGTGAGTGAACGCAGCCAGTGCAATCATGTCAGGTTGGTGCTACTTAATGAACTGGATTGTTTCAAGGGGGGAAAAGCAGAGCTCCGTAGGAAACGGACCTAGCGCACCGTTTGGTGTCTGCATTTTGGCATGTTCCCCTTGCAGCATGCCTCTATAAGCTCACCCGTTTTCTGTTTGTGTGGCCAGCAGGTCAGGAGGAACATGGAGGGGCATCTGTGGTCACTGTGAGAGTCATCTTATTTCCACTGCAGCACTAGCTTGTGTGTTTCAGCCCTACAGGAGAGAGCTGGAGAGGGAGCGGGCATCACGTGTGAGAGTAGAACAAGACCTGGCTGAGGCCACACAAAGGCTGCTGATGGCTCACAAAGAGATCCAGAGGCTGACAGATGAGCTGTCTGCACAGGGAAAAGAGCAGAGCAGAGTAGGTAAGAGCTCCTATTGTGGCTGCGTGCCAGTCCTTGTTACTAGCTGGCATCTAGCCCAGCCCTGTTTACTGCAAGCCTTGCACTTCTTTGATAAGATAGTTGGAGAAAGGCTGTCCTGCTTGTAATGTGAAAAAATCAGTGTCAGATTTTTATCCCGGTACTGAGAAGATCTGAGTGCATCCAGTAAATGCAGTCAGGATGAAACCCTGTTTTCTGGATACAACACCTAAAGCCAGATGCTTCACTGCTGCATCCTGCAGGAGCCCCCCTGGCAAAACACCGGCCCCGAGATGCTTTTTCTTTGTGCTGCCCAGTTGTCCCCAGCTCCGTGATAGGGAATGCCAGTGGGGAGCAGCATTTGCAGCAGTTAGCTCACTCAAGGAGACTGCTAGCACCTGGGCAGTGTTGCTGTGCAAATCACAGATCATGATTCCACCCTTGCAGCTTTCACAATGTTCGGATGTGTCCCTAACCTTCCTAGCCAGCCTCCAAACCCATCGTTACAGCTTTTTAATCACAGGCATTGAAACGAGCGCTCTGCAGTTATCTGCTCTGCGTATCGACTGATACACATGCATCTGTGGGCACAGTGCATCTGCTGTGTTGCAGCTTCCAAACGGCACTGCTTCCCCAGATTTCGGACAGGATGCAGCGTGACTCCTCTCAGTGGATCTCCCTAAGTATCAAATGAATCTAAGGCTTTCCAAACTGTGAGTAAGGGTTTGATGTTTGCTACGTCTGTGTGGTTTATTGTACTATATTAGAGTGCAAGATGAGTGAGTTCTCCTGGTGCTGTCTGTCCTGCATGCCTTCTCTTCCCTATGAGCTGCAGAGCCACGAATAAAGAGATTCTTTGAATAGAAACAAAATCTCTGATCTTCAGTAAGGCTCCACTGGAGCGGCGTATTTTGGTTCAGCCTGCAGCTCCCTGCTTGTGTTAATGGGAAAATACAAGATTGCTCCTGGGCAGTTTGTAGCCCCATTGTTGAGTCTTTAGTGATGGAGATTAGAGATTTTAAATCATGTGCAATGGTTTAGCTTGACTGACTCTTTTTCTTACAGTTTTATATTAAACAGAGAAGTGCATCAAAAATGCAGCTGAGTTTTGTGTTCAGAAATGTGTAACCAGAGCAAAGCTGTCTTTCCTATTCTTATAGGAGCTGCCCCGTGGTCAGTGCTGCAAGATTCTGGGAGCCAGGGAGAAGGCATGGATGAATGGAGGCAGGGTGGTAAGTCACCCAATTCACAAGCAGAGGAGATCCAAAATCATATTAAGGCTTTCCTTAGCAATAAAACAGGCTTTTTGGCCAAATGAGGGCTTTGATAGAAGGTTTTTCTTGTGGTTTTATTTTTATTTTTTTTCATTTCAAATTACAGAAAATGAAAAACCAATTGCACAGTCCTTGATTGGAAGTGGAATTTGAGGTTGTGGTTGGGGTTTTTTTTGTTGTTTTTTTTTTGCTGGATTGGAATGAAGACACTGGGTATAGCTTTAGTTTTGCCTGAGGAAAAGCTAAGTTTAAGCTGAAAAGGGAAAAATCTTTGTTCATTTCTTCAAGAAAAACTGGCTTCCCACTGGTTATACTTAGGAGTAGCAGAGCAGTGTGCATGCACTTGGCAGACCCGTT
The DNA here is from genome assembly GCA_035772895.1 of Perdix hodgsoniae. Taxonomy (NCBI): domain Eukaryota; kingdom Metazoa; phylum Chordata; class Aves; order Galliformes; family Phasianidae; genus Perdix; species Perdix hodgsoniae. Next base: position 379,273 of record JAPSGF010000159.1, read on the forward strand.
GCTGTCAGTGTGCTCCTGATACAGACACATTCTATTTCTTGCAGGGGAAATACTGTTCTGTGTTAATTCATCTGATGGTTACACATGCTTATTGATTCAGGCTTATGTGGCCATAAGTTTTGCTCTGCTCATCGTGTCCTAAATATCAATACATGAATACTGTGGTTCTCTTTCTGCTCATAGCAAATAGTGAATGTTATGCAAGTTTTCACTCCTAAGGAAACTTCTTCCAAACTGTTTTACTCTGAAGTACCTTTCGTGGACAGACACCAGGTTTGTCCATGCTGCTGATTCTGGCTGTAACTTGAAATAGAACACAGCTCATGTGTGGTGGATGGTTGGGGGATTTGAACTAGAGACTGCTGTGCTCCTGCAGTAGACGTGGCACAGCTTGGTAGTGCTGATATCAAATCTGGATCTCCAGAATCACAAACCTCTGTATGAGTGAGAGAACTGTGCTCCCACATGCATCTGTCTGCACTCTGCTGTCACACACCCGTGCGTAAGGGCAGTGCAGTTTCAGAAATCCGTCTGATAGCTCTGCTCTGAGCTTGGTGGAGGCGGAGGGCTGAGGCAGTGTTAAAGCTGGTGACCAGTCCATGCGCTGTGTCCAGACAGGACGGAGCTGCAGAAGGCCATGGAGCACAACAGCAGGCTGGACAAGGAAATTCTGGCGCTGCGTACGCGGGTCCAAACACTCGACTTGGAAAGAAAAACATTCCTTGATCTGGTGAGTGCCCGTCCTGCCCTGGCTTGTTCTCTGGGTCAGCAGGCTGCTGACAGCTGGCATTCCTGGGCTGATCGTTGGTGTTCAGCTGGACTCCTTTCCCTGCTCTGCCTCTGTGTTTCCCCTCTCTTTGCTGTGAGTTTTTCCAGAACTGCAGTTCTGATGTCACGTGGCTCATAAACATCCTAAGTCAGTCATTGCTCTTAGTTAAATGGTTCACGTAATGAGATTAGAATTCTCTGAATGCAGCACTCTTTCTCAATAAGATATTTCCTTAGTGAGATGGCCAATGGGGAGTGAATAATTCGGCACAAGTTTTGCCTCTGTCCTTAACTCTCGAATTCTCTATTAGTTATTCAGCAGCCTACAGCTGGTTCTCAAGAGTTTTAATTACATGTCATCCCACATCTTGCTGTTCTCCTGGATTGAAGCTAGTAGTTTTAAAATAATATAAGTATTATTGAGAATATTGTGCCCATCTCTTTCATACAGTATCAAGGACTTACTTTCTTGAATGAGATCTATTAACATTTGAGGACTTCAAACTTTTGGTATGCAGTTCTGCCCCTCAAAACATGCTGACTCTTAATGTTATGCTGTCATCTAAAACTCGGATTTACAGGGCTGTCTGTGCTGCACATGCACACATAAGTATATAGATAATAGAGATGCATCTAAGATTTGAGATTGGTTTCTCAACGCAAAAAAGAACCGTAGCCAGACTGAGATCACTTCCAGCCAGATGAATCTTTATTTCTTAGGAAGATGAGGTTTAACTGTTGATGTAATAGAAAGCTGTCATTCTAATCCGTAAAAGCTGTGAGCATAGTTCATGAGCCATGAGAGTTGTGTGTCCTGAAGTCATTTTTCTGTCTGCCAGCAGCATGGGCAGTGGGTGAGCTGCATGCTGACCTCCTATTGCTTTCACCTCTCTGGTCGGAGGCCACCTGGCAGTACCAGCCATGTGATCTCAGCCAATCCCTCAAGCTGAGCATTAATATTAATACATCTTCAGTTTATCAGCTTGAGGAGGATCTTAATCCTGTAAGACTAGAGAGGTGAACATCCACCAAAAATACAAGCATTTTTATTTTGAAGGTTGAACAGCTGAAAGAGGAGATCAGCGAGTATCAAAAGGGCGAGAAACGAGGATTCCCCCTGCCCACACCAGGCAAGACTGAAGAAGTTGCAACTTGCTCACTGCAGGTATTTTCAAGTGCCTTTCGTTTGCCATCACAGAAAGCAGGTCCTTTCTGTGTGTGTGTGTGGATGCATAGAGCACATCTGTTGGTGTGAGCTAATGCCCACTGCTGCCTTTGTAATCGTTACAGGTCTGGGGGGGGTTTACTCTTATGGCTGGTGGATTATCTTAATTCAGACAGATGTAGCTCGTGTCCCATTCATTTGTAGAGACTTGGGCAGCTTTGAAATCACATCATGCTAAGATATTTCAGTCTTAATTGCATGCTAACTTTTCATTTTCTCTAATACATAGGGCACAAAGGATGAAGAGAAAGTTGAAGGGGATTGTATTACAGGCAAAGCTGGATCGGATCAAGAAGACAGATGTCAGGGTAGTGAAACTCTTCATAAAAGGTTTGCAATGTAGAAATCCTTAATACGTTGTCTTTTTGTATGGCTTATTTTGCATTCTGGTTGCTGTTACTCTGTCCTACAGAGTGCGTTTAAGAGTTGGGTTCATTAGAGTATCCTTTGGTACCAGCTTTGTTTCTTTGCTCTTGAAAGTTTGGAGGTGATGCAGTCCTAACTGGATGTGTATCAAGAATGCAGGTTGTTTTCTGGCACTTTCTCCTGTTTTTTGCTTTTCTAAAAGAGTAGATGGCAGCTTTTTGTGGCTTCCTGCAGGCAGAAGTGTTGTTTTGGAAACTGTTTTGCTGCTGGGAGGATTTTCTCTGGATTTGATTGCTGTCCAGGGGATCTACTGAGACACTTGGCTTTCACACTTAAATAGTTAACTGGGATTTTTAAGGGAACACAAAGCTTTATTCTCAGGTGGCCTGCTCAGGATGTGCTGCTGCTAAGCCTTTTCTAGGGGCTTCAAGGAGGAAAGGATTGTCTGATCCCATCCCACACAGCAGTTCCAGTCTTGATGTTTGTCATTGTTGTGCAGGTGTCGAGAGGTGATTGAAAACATTGAGGGCAGGAATTCACAGCTCCTTCACAAGCTGCACAAACTTGAGCAGGAGCACGAGGATTTGGTAGAGCGCAATGAAGAGCTGGAATCAATTCTGGGAGAGGCACAGATCCAAACAAAGCAGGACAAGGAACAGTTTGAGAGTGAGGTGGAGGGACTTCAGCGGAAAGTAAGTAAGGAATGGGAGAAACGTTGTTTGGTTTTGTTTATTTCTAGCTGCTTGTCTCTCTGCATATCAATTAGAAGAATAAAATGATGCTGGACCTAAAGCTGCATGCTGCTTTGTTTAGTTTGACAAGCAACACTACTTGCAAAGTATGTCAGTCATATGATATTGACACTTGCTTGGAGGTATGCATACCCCTAAGGAATTACAGCAGCTTTGTCTTTTCCAACTTCTCCCTTTTTGGCACTTGAACAAGCACTGTTAACAAGCTAATTTGTTGTCCTGCACCCACAAGATCAGGCAACACTCCCTTCACAAACAGCCCTTCTGTATGTGTGGGCTGTGCAACCTTCAGTTTCTTGTCTGAGCTGAAGCAAAGCCTTTGCGATTCAAATTTGAATTGCGTCATGTTTTCTCTTAAGGAATTTCCTTTGAGCCTCTTGTATCTTGGAAGCATTTATTTCCCCTGAGAGGCTGTCCCAGATTGCATCAGTACTCCTGCCAGACTTCCATGTCAGGCTCCGTGAGGAGCTGCTTTTCCACCTTGGATGGATGTTGCTGCTGCTGTCAGTTCCTGTTGAAGAGCAAGTTTGAGGCAGCCAGGAGTTCTTTGGGGGCTCAGAAGGACAAGAGGTTTTTCTGATAGAAGGTCATGATGGAAGGCCTGGCTTTGGCTTCAATTCCCATTCCCTCTCCAGACCTGCCTAACAGAAGAAATTGGTCACTGTGGGGCACCGGTGCCACCTGATCTGAATGTTAATTCAGCATGCTGGTGATGAAAGGTTGCACTTCTGACTTCAACATGTTGGACACCTGTCAGTTGCAAACACTGAGGCACTTGGGAGTATGGGGGCCAGGATCTGCGTTGTCTGGAGACATCCTTTCTGAAACTAGTGGATTTGAGAGGACAGTGAGTTTTCCTCATCACCCCTTGTCTCATCCTGCAGCATCTGCTGTTGAATAGAGCAGAGATGGCTGGACACATCTTTCTGAAAAGCTCTAATAAAGCTGATGTGTTTGGAGAGGCTCTGCTTCACCTTAATCAAGATGTGATCTCGCTGGTGTCTTCCTAAGGTGTTCTGCTTGTTTTTTTGGGCACCCTCAAACGAGGGCAATCTGGGTCTTTTCCTGTTAGCAGGACAGGGCTGTTCAAAGGATCCTTTGACTTGAGAAGGTTAAGAAAGTCTTTATTTCCACTTATTTGCACGTGACCATCTGGGAGCCTTTAGGACACCATCGATCTGAAGCACCATGGTGGTTATCTCATTTACCAAAGCTGTGGCAATGTTAGAGACCTCCTTGCAAGACCTGCCCAGTCATCTCCATTGACATCTTGAATGTGGGTTAAATGATGGGTGAAGCTTCTCAGTCTGAGGTTGCCATTGTTGGAGTGGTCCTTAGACCTGATGTGATGAGGGCTCCATCCTTCTGGAGGTGGCTTTGTGAGGAGCACTGCTCCATGGTATTTGTGCAGTATTGCTTAGCAGGGCATGCAGTCCACCTCAACCGGGCAACTGAATAGCCTTAAGGACAGGTCTTCTCCTCTAATCTCTGTCCAGAGAGCAGAGGAAGCCAGAAAACATTTTTGCTTCTAAGTGGGTAGGGAATAAAGAAGCTTTACCCCCAGAACAGACTGTCAGGGACTTTCAGTTTCCTTTGGTTGGCTGGAGGCCTTGCTGCTTGGCCAAGAGTTCCTCCATTGGGCTGAGCAGCCCTGTTCCCTCTGACTGAGGCCAGGAGATGTTCTCTGGAGCTTGTAAGCAGCCAAGGAGATGCAAGGCTACAGATGGCAGCAGATGAGAGGTCTGCAGGATGGAAGAGGAAGGCTAAACCTTGGCTAGATCCACTGTCTGTACAGACGGCGTGCAGCAGAGCTGCGTTATTCATCTCTCAGGCTTCTGGGTGCCTTGGTAATGAGGGAAGAGCTGCACAAAGGCAAGTGCATTGGAGCCTGGAGAAAGCAGCACCCCTGGGCGTTTGCCAGGCTGCACCGTGTGAAAAGGGCTTGGGAATCTTTTCTGCTTTGGCACACCTACCAAAGTCCTGGCTGCATAGGTTGCTGACACAGAACGGGGACACGGGGATACAATGTGAGTATTGTGCTGCCATTAGAATGGGACTTACCTGCCCAGCTTAAATACTGAAAAGTTAATGGCTTGGAGGAAAAATAAGCTAAATAATGGAGATTACTGTGTATCAGCTTTGGGAGCAAAGGCTGGCGGGGGGCTGAGGAGACCAGGTTTGGTTTGTTCCTGAGATCCCTTCCACAGCTCCAATGTCCTGTTAGAGCTGCAGGCTGTCATCCTGTCATGGAAGGGGTTTCTGTATGAGCCCTGAGTGTTTTGGGTTGCTGTTAACTCCTGGCTTGGTAAAATTCAGTAAATTGGTTAAAAAAAAAATAATAAAAATCAGGCATGCTCGGCCTTTGAAACAGCAGGATGAAAGGTCTGCTGAAGCCAGCCTGCCTTGGCAGCAGTCCATATCCACCCCTACTCCTCACTTCCAAATGTGGGTTCTGTTCTGAAGTTGCTACGTTTGCTGCCTTTTGCAAGGGCTGGTTTGGCTTTAACCTGTGATTTGTGTATGTTAAGATCACGAGTTTAGAGACGGAATTGCTTGAAGTGCAGAAGAACAAAACAGAGATGACTGGGGGAGAGCAGGCATCCGATGGAGCACAGGAGATGCAAGAGGTAAGGGGTTTTCTTTAGGAAACGTGTCATTTTATTTGGAAATGTATTAAATGAGCATCTCCTGTGAATGCTCTTTATCAGTTTCTTCTGAGAATCTGCACCCTATCAGCTCATGCCAGGCACAAAGCTGCTTTCCTCCAAAGGCATGCACCACGCCAGTCCTGTATTCACAACAGCTCGTTACTGTGAGCGTTCTCTTAGGAGGTTTTCTTGCCTTCAGTGCTACAAGCTGAGGAGCACGCTGGCTTCCTTGTGAGGGGTGAAAGGCTTACACCTGTAGAGGAATATCAAGACCTGAAGTTCTGTAACTTGCCAGTCAGACAGTAGAATCTGCAGGTTTCTTTGTGGGGAAATCAGAGCTTGCAGTATATGGGAAACCAATGTGCATCAGTTAAGTGCTCCCGAAATATTCAGCCAGCTCGAGGCATAACCCTGCAGGCAGCTTTGGGGAAACATTCTTCTTAGCCTCATCTTTCTAGAAAATGGAGTTTCTGCAGTTTGTTTCCATTTTGCTAGAATGAGTGGTGCTGTGAAGGTGACTCTCGATCTCACTTGTTTCAGATGCTGCAAAGCTGTCAGGAAACCATAGAAAAGTTGGGAAGTCAGCTGGGAGAGCGCAGAGAGTGGAGAAAACAACTTGCATCTGAACTTGAGCTGCTAAGAGAAGATCTGAAGGCTGAGAAGAAGGTACTGAGAAGCCAGATGTGTACCTACAAGTTTGCACTGCTCTCTCAGGAAGAATGCTGTGAACATTCCAGTTTGGGAAGTAGGCAGTGCTCTTCCAGAATGATCTGCATGTAGTTCCTGAAGTGGGGCTCCCTGCAGGGGAGGGATGCCTTTCTGACTCCATGAAACATCCATGGTTGCCCTTTGGTGGTGTTGCTTGAATTCTGACCCTTTGCTCTAGTCTAGTGGGTTTCAAAGCTTCTTTTGGCAGCTGGTTTTAAATCCAGCTACTTTAAGGGGGCTGTCTCTAACTCCAAAGTGCTGCTCCTGTTGCTGAGTGCTTCAGGGTACACTTCACGGGAGGCTGACTGGGAAGCTCAGCACGGGCAGGTTAGGTGCTGAAAACCAGGCTGAAAACTGAGAGCTGCAGATCTTCAGCCTGGATCAGGCAGAAGATAGGACCCGAGGGAGGCTGGCAAGGAGTACTGGTGGTTGCATCTATTACGAAGATATTCTTCCCTCCCTTAAGCTCCCTTGCTGAGCTTAAACCAGCTGTGAGTCATAATCACTTTGTTAAACATAAATAGAAAGCAGTGGAGGTTTGAACTGTTGGTGGAACTGCACACATGCCATAACCTTGCTGGAGGAATGGTATCACCTAGAGGGCAGCTCTTTCCTAGTGCTGTTAGAAGCTCTAGGAAGAGATTTCTAAGAGATTTCTGGGTGTTGCAGAGGAAAAAGCACTTTCTCTGAGCTTGTAATTAGGGGTATATTACATTGCTAACTCCTTTCTTCAACAGGACTTGCCTAACACAAAACCAGAGCTTAAAAGCCAGAGTGTCCAAAGAACTTCAGCAAGCAGAGATTTCATTAATGCTTCCCACGAGAGGCTACAAAAAGATAATGCTCTACTAGAAACAGAGGTGAGAAGTGTAAAGGAATCACCATCGTTCTAATGTCTTATGCATGTAGAAGGTGCATGTTTGCCTTGCTCACTATAAATAAATGCATCTGTGTGTCGATGAGACCTGGAATATCGGTGCTAGCATACACTCAGGAAGCATTTGCTTTGGATTTGGTCTCACCAGTGCTCAGCAGATACACCAGACTAGTCAGATGCTTGTTCCAATCCAGTTGAGAGTTCTGTGTCCCTGTGTGTTCCTTATCCCTTCTTTTCTTTTCCCTTCTGCTTCCTGTGCATGTTTGTTCTGTGTCCTGGGTTTTGGGTCTGCCAGTGCCAGGTGTTAAGGCAAAGATGACATTGCAAGTGGAGGGCAGCGCAAGCTGGTTTGGGTTGATTTGGATGAGGAATACATGCCTTGTACTTCTGCTGTTTTTCTGCAGACTGCTTTGTAAGCTACAGTTTTGTAAACAAATCTGGCACGCAGCATAATGCACTGAGAAATACAGATAGCCAGCAGCAGGGTGAAATCAGACAAAGCAATGGGATTTGGTGATAGCTGAGACACAGCTGCCTCCCATGCAGATTTGTATGCGTGTCTTCATGGGAGAAGAGCTGCAGAACTGCAAGGCCAAAGAAAATGAGTGGTGGTGCTTTCTGACCTTGCAGGTCTCTGAGCTTGTCCGAGAAAATGAGCAGATTAACAAACAGCAGCAATGGGAAGATGTGAGTATGGATGGAAAGGCGTATGAAGAGCAGATGGCTAAAGTGGTGTTTTTGGAAGAGCAGATCCGGAACCTGACAGATGAGCAAGAACAGCTCTGGTAAATCCTAACAAGGGTTGTGGTGCTTTCTGCCACTCACCTGTGCTGCCTGATGGTGTAGTCTTTTGAAAACTTCATGCCCTGTTTCTTTTGGAAGGAATGGCCGCAGCTGTTTGTGTCTTTTCTCAGACAGTGGGTGATCAGCTCTCTGTAGAGAGTTTTGGTCAATAAACACCTCCCTCAGCAGATCCAGGATAATATGTAAGATAGCTCATTGGGGGACACAGTTTGGATCAGGATAAGTCAGATGGATGGCTTAGGTGGGGTGTGAGCCCCTACTTCCATGCAGCAGGTCACGGTGTGAGTATTCCTGGGCTGCTTGTGAGTCCAGCTCATACAGACCCACACAAATCTTCTTTACCCAGTTACGTTAACCTAGTAATGAATGCCTGAGAACTCGCTCCTTGGATACACACCTCTTATGGATCGGTGTCTGTGGGAGCCTGACCCTTATCCAGAATTGATAGACCCAGGATTAAATCCCCTCTGAAGCCTCCAGAGAGCATTGGGTATTGCCCAGAGCACTGCACGAGGTTCTCATAGCCCTCAGAGACTGATTTCACTCAGATACATATAGTTACCACTTTCCTGTGCTATTTCTTCTTCAAGTTCTGAATTACTTGAAAGCAACAAGAAGAGGGAGGAGTTGGAAAAGCAGCTGAAGGAGAGCAATGAAGAAAAACAGTCACTGCTGGAAGAAATTGCCCAGCTAAAGCAAGATATCCTGACTACTAGGGAGCAACGTGACAGCACATTTGGGGAGGCTTTGAGGATGAATCAAGGCATGGTCCATAGAGACAACAGTCTTCTTATGTCACAGAGCTCTGCAGACAGATTAGATGGCAGCATCAAACAGGTATGGGCAACTTTGCCATCTGTGCTCTAATTTTTCACTAATTTAGTGGCAAAATGGGAGTGAAAGCCAGTCCTTGAAGGGCTGCAGGACAGACAGAAAGGGAGAGCTGAGAGACCAATTTCCTTGGGTATGGTGCTTGGGAATGTGCAGTGTCATCATGTCCCTCTGTCACGTTTTTAGACCTAATGAGAAGAAGAAATTTCAAAGACATCCAGGATGGAGAGTTTTAAGGCAAGCAAGGATTACATGCAGGGGTTTGGAGGAGATTTGAGGACAAGAGGGCCTGCAGGCAGGAGTGAAAGCAGGAAAGAAAATCAGAGCTGCAGTGATACCAAGACACGTCCCATCTGTACAGTCAGAGCAGGTTGTGACAGCAGAGAAAAGCATGTGGTCTGCCAAAGCAGGTTAGAAGATATAGGGAGGATGCTGAAAGAAATCTTCACAGGAGTAGATAGGGAAACAAATCCATAAGTGATGAGAGCCCTGAGAAGGGGGTTCCCAGCCAGCTGTACATCGGCACGGGGAGGTTCTTTTGATCTTCAGTAGGTTTCATTTGGTCCCAAGAGTAGAGGGTGAAAGTGAGAATGCAGATCAACAGGTGGCTGAAATTGATGCTGGGAAGAAGGATTTTGATAAAGTACATGTGGAAAGATCTTGTAGTTTGCAGACAGTGCTCTTGCAAGGCTGAAGAGCTTAATTTCTGAAAGCTCCTGTAAATCTGTTTGCCTGTAACAGAAGTGGGGGACTGCCCTGTGGTGTCCAGGCTGCTGTGGCAGTGTGTCTGTCCCTGTACTGCTGCCAGCAGTCACTTTGTGGATCTGGTTGTCACCTGCACTTACAGACTGTCACAGAACTGTGGATGCTGTCAGAAATCACTTGGGATCTGAGTTGTTTTGCTTTAGTTTGCCAGGTTAGTTTTAACAGGGATTTGTTTCCTGATCCTTGTTGTTCCTCTGTTTCTGCAGAGTCTATCTGAAGAGAGATTCCAACAGCAGGAGGAAAGGCTGCAGCAGCTGCGGCACGACCTGCGTCGGGTGCAGAACTTGTGCAGCTCAGCTGAGAGGGAACTAAGATACGAAAGGGAGAAAAACATTGACTTACAAAAGCAAAACCTCTTGCTCCAGCAGGAATGCACCAAGGTAGGAAAAAAGATGGGAGAGGAAAGCATTGTGTTATTTCACAAACTGTGGGAGGTCTGAAGTGCTGATTTCAACACGCTGGATCTGATTTGTGTTCTTGTCTGGGCTGGTGAATGTTGGGGTCTGTTAATGTCTTGCTCTCACTCCAGTGTTCTCTCATGCATGCACTGCCTCCAAATAAAGCATGGTGCACTTGCTTGCTGTATTTAGCTGTATTTGTTCTTGTTCAGTAGCTGGTAATCCTGTTGCCCAGATTTTATATACTGAAGTGCAAACTTGATTTCTTTTTCTTTTGAAACTCAGGTCAAAGCTGAACTGAAGCAAGCCCGGACAAAGCTCTTGGACACAACTGAAACGTGCTCCTCTCTGTCAGCAGAGTGGGAGAAGAGCCAGCAGAAGGTCAAAGAACTGGAACAAGAGCTCTTGAAGTGCTCCAAGGCTGAGAAATTGCAGAGCAGTCTGCAAGAGAAACTTGTGCAGGAGAAATCCAAAGTGTACGAAGCACAAAAACAGGTAACTCATCAAGGTGGACTAACAGCATCAGCGATGATTTTAGCAGTTATGTGTGGCTGTAGTTCAGAAGAAGATGCGGTAGCAGCTCATGAATCAATTTTCTGAAGTGCATTTCACTAGGGTGAGATTGCCTGAGAGGCTGACTGTATTTTAGAAGGCACGTCAGTCATTAGTGGGAACATAATTAAGGCATTAGAAGGCAAATGGATTACCTTAACTCCTGTCTCTAAAGCTCAGTATTTCAGAGCGTACTGCTGGGATGCAGGCAGGTGTAGGGAGCTCGGATTGTGCTCTCACTGACAACTCTTGCCACCGTTTGCAGCCTTGTGAGTGGCAAAAACTCCAATTTTTATTATTATTATTATTATTTTATGGCATTGATTCCTGCACGGACTGCAGGATTTGGTTTTGAAGTGTGCAGGATCACATTAAGTGTAAAAAAAAAAAAAAAAAAAAAAAAAAAGATTGTTGCTAATTCATGCCATGGTATCTGATCCAAAATCTGATAGTCGTTGAAAAGAATTTGCTTTTAGTGAGTGCTCTTTGACACAGACCTGCAGAAATGAGTATGTCTGCATAGAAGCAAGTGAATCTTCCTTTCCTGTGACTCCTTTGATTTCAATACCAGCTTGTTAAATTTGAAAACTTTAATCTATGTCCAATTTTAATCTGAGCTCTCAAAGATCCAGCAAAAGCTGAAGGATTCACAGCACCAACTCCTGCTAACAGAAGCCCGTGTTTCTGACAAGAAACTCCTGGAGGAGGAGCTGAAGGAAGCTCGCGAAAATGAAGCTCGAGTGCAGCAAGAGCTCCGTGAGGAGCTGCTGAAAAGGTACACAGAGTTGGGGAGACCCACAGCATTCCCCCTTTATGAAGCATAAAAGATTGGTGGGGGTTTCGGCTGACTCAGAAGGTGCACCAGCCTTCCTGCCAGCCCAGTGATTTGATGCAGTGTTAGTTTACCTCTAGGTGCCAGCATTGTTGGTCCTGCTGCTTCGCAGCACCGCTCTGTTCACACAGGGTTTGATGTTCCCAGTCACAGCACTCACCTTTTGGCGTGGCACTGGAACACTGGACGTCCAGGACACTCTGGTTTCTTTCTACCCCCCGAGTTGTCTGCTCTAGATGCAGCGCACTGTGTTGTTTTTAGACCTCATCGCGGCACACGGTGAGGTGACCTCAATGTCAGCGTCTCGCTGTCACACCAATGTGCTTTTAGGAAGCTCCTGGAGCAGCAGGTGGAGGAACTGCGGCAGCAGCTGCGGCATTCCCATGAGACAGAGGCATCGCTGGCCAAGATGCACGTGCAGCTGCAGGCCAAGACTCTGCATGCCTTGGAAGATGACAAGACTGACTCAGGCGGGGTAAGCTGCAGCACATGCATGTCGTCATCGCCCAAGGCGAGGCTGGGGAGCAGAGTGGATGGGACCAGTGATGGAGAAGCTTTGGAGACCAGACCGAAAGGAGGCAGAGAGCCCCTGTGACTGAAGGATGCGCAAAAATAGAAAAAATATTTGTTTTGCAGCACCTTCAGTGTCAAAAGGAGAGCCAGAAGCTTTCAGAGCAACTCTCGCTGCTGAAGGAGGAAAACAAGGCTCTTTATGAGGAAGGAGTCCGTCTCCTGAACCAGAAGGATCTATATGTCAGGTAGAGATTTAAGTGGGAAGGGATGTGAAGTCAAAAAAAACCAAACCACAACATACAAAACTACCCAGGAGCTGCTCTTTATTTGCCTGATAGTGACACTGGATTTGACTGTTCTGCAGCCTTTCATGTCTCTTCTGCTTAGGACAGATAGCACTGTCTTAACCCAGGGAGGGCTAACCCAGAAGAGATAGGGCTGGAATTTGTAAAGCTGGGGGTCAGTTTGAGGGATACTTTGGGTCCTTGTCCCAATCAATTTCCACCTGGTTGATGCTTAATGTAGTCTTGCAAGAAAACAATGAACAACCAAATGGTCAGACACAACAGTGAAAGATGCAGTCTAGAAAATCAGTGCGCTCATTTTGCCTTCAGCTGTGTGGACAAACATAGCTTGGTAGATGGCTGCAGCTCCTGGTTCAGGCTTTGAGATGCCTTTGTAAATGCAGAACTTCTGCCTCATTTTTGGCTTAATACACAAAAGGGTTTCACATCTTTGTGTTTGTGCCTCCTCAGGAAATATAATGAAATGCAGCTCCGCCACAAAGATAAGATCCGCAGAGCCAAAGCAACGTTTATCCATGAGGTGAAACAAAGGGACAGCAGAATTAAGCAGCTTGAAAATGAGCTCAGTGAGTCCAAACTCCAAGTGGAAAAGGTAAAAGAACTCATCGGGGGCTTTCCCCACAGGGAAGGCAGGGGAAAGCTGAATGCAGAGTAGCTCTTCTCCTTACAAGGAGGAGATTGCCACAATAAGCTTTGCAGAGCACCTCCAGCAGAGGTGAACTTGCCTTGCAGTGGTAGATAGGAGTCTTGAATAGTTAGGGCTGATGGTGTAAGAGCCACTTCTTCTAGCAAACCTCCTTGAAAGGGACAAAGCAGCCCTGAGAAAGGCACTTTTGTGCCTGTGGTGTATTGGGAGAGACTGAGGTTTACGGAAGATAGAGAAGAGCAAACTGTAACTTCTGTTTGTTTCCTTCTGCAACGGTGCTCAGGGAAAGGCACTGATTGCACAGATCACTACTGAGAATGAGAAGTTACTCCAGGAAAGAAGACGGCTCCTCCAGAGGATAACTGACCAAGAGGAGACCCCTTGGAGCAACAGGTCTACGGTTGCTGCCCTGCAGAGCAGGTGAGCACCTAACGATGCCTTAGTGGGATGCCCCTAGGAGCCTGCCTCATCCTTGCATGTCTGCAACTATGCTTTTTATGAAGAAATCTTAATTTTGCCTGGAGGAAAGCCCGAATTGTGCCTCGTTCATTAGTGCTGGGGCTGTTGACTGCTGCAGGATATAATTAGGCCCTCTGCCCAGCAAAACTCTTGGTGTACAGCCAAGAAGTCCATGGAGGCAAAAGGATCTGAAGTTGAAAAAGGAAAGGTCCTTTAGGAAGCATAATGGGGCTAGAAGGGAAATAACCTGTGCCGTGTTTGTGCAACACATCCAGAATGAAGATCCTGGATGAGGAGAACATGAGGCTGCATGAGAGCAAACTCCATCTCTCTGGCCACGTGCAGCCCTCGCAGCGCACGCTGAGGAGCATCCACACTCCCAACACAGAGGTGAGATCGTCTGGGCTGTCCTGATCTGAGCAGACAGGTGGTGGGAGCTGATGTCCTTCTGGGAGAATCCGTGTCTGTAGCTGTAGTTGAAGTGCCAGAGAAGGGCTGAACCAGTTCTTTCCTTTGGATGGAAAGGAGATGCCAAGCATTCAGCAAACTGCAGTGGCTTGTTGGCGAGGACGAACTGGGGTAGCTGGTATGGCACTCAGATTATTATCTGGTCTTGCTTGTTAAGCAATGAATTTAGGATGAGAAGTCCAAGGATGATCAAAATATCCCTTTGAGGTACTGGTAAAGAGATCAGGTAGCATTCTCCATCAAAAAAGCTTTTCCAAGCATGTTACCAGCAAAAGGAGGACTAAGGAAAACATTGGTCTGATGTTCAGTGAGGTTGGTCAGCTCACAAATGGAGATGAAGATGAAGCAGACATCTAATGCCTTCTTCACCTCTGTATTTAACACCAGTGATGGGCCCTGGGATCTCAAGAGCCCTGAGCTGAAGGACTGCAACCAGAGGGAATGAATGAACCCCAAGTTGACTTTGAACTTGTATGGGATTTGCTGCTAGAACTGAAATCAACTTGGAAACAAGTGGTTACAAATGAAAAAGGGTACTTTCAGGACCTGTTTGTGCAGCCCATTGTGTTTTCTTTCTTTCTGGATGTTTGACCTGGGCTTTGGGGTTTGTTTGCTTTTAAGTTAAGGTTCAGACTCAAAGGACAGATTTATGTTTAGTAGCACTGTAGAGCTGGGGGACCTGCACTGGAGTGGGGGACACCTTCGGGTCCAAGGCTGTACGTTGAAATTCAGGGTCCTACATGCACCTCCCCCTTTGGAAGTCTGTGTTTGTCGTTCCAGGACTTGAAGAGTACCAACTTCTCTGAACGACAGCTACAGAGTAAGGTGTTGGCGTCGTCTCCCCGTGCCAGGTATTGTGGGGTAAAATGAGAAGGAAGGGGATTTCTCCTTGCATGTGACAAGGCAGGAATTGAGCACTTGGGCTCAGCCATAGCCCTGCGCTGCCTCACAGAGGTGCACTGTGGTTGTGCAGGTGGCAGGAAATCAGATAATGCTTTAAGAATGACTTAAGAGCGGAAATGTGTTTTCAGTTTCCCACCACGAGAACCACCAGACTCCCTCAGCAGCCTGAAGCCCGTGCACGACGCCAAGCCTGAAGGAGGAGCTGAGAGCCAGGATTCATCCTTTTGCTTATCCCCCTCTCAGCCTTCAGAGATCGGGTACCTGAATGTAGCTTCACCTGGAGACACCACAGCCTCCCAGCTGCAGGAGGAGAGTCAGAGCATCAGCTCTGAGAACTTCTAACCTGGGAAAGACGTTTGTAAAGTACAGACTGGCAGGGCTGCCGGGACTTGGGCTCCAGTTGCCATCCAGCATTAAGGATTGCAAGAGGGAGTGTTGCCAAATGACTTGCTTGGTGATTTCTGTGGTAACAAAATTATTCAACAACTCTTTTTTTTTTAAATTAACTTAGTCAGCACTGTGTGCGTGTCATCTCAGACCTACCTGGAGGCTGGAATCTGCAGACAAACTCAATACAATAGAAGAAGAGGGGGTGGGGTGAGACACGTGTTTCCCTGAATCCAACTTCCCTGCAAACTTTGTAAATAAAACTTGGAGAGATTTTCCTGTGCTTAGCTGTGCATCTGCGTTACTCCGTTCCCCTCTGTCTGTGCTCAGGTTCTGCTTGCTTTGGCATGCTCTTACCTCTCACTTCGGCTGTGTGCAAACATAGGGAGGGGGACAGGAGGGGTCTGAGGTTTGAAGGGAACTAACTGTTTTACAGGGGGAGGAATGGAGGGAATCTGAGCACTGTATGGGGAGTGAGAAGGGCCATTGAGGGAAGAGGAAGGAATTTGGCTGCAGCTGGGAGTGAGGAGGGAGCTCTGAGTGCAAGGAGGAGGGAAAGGGGAATCAGAACAAGAAGGGAGATGGAAGGGCTGAAGAAATGGAATTTGGAACATGGGTGGTAAAAGGAGGGCATCTGAAGCTGCAGAGAGGGAAATGGAGTAGATCTGAATGCTCACAAGCAGCAATGGAAGGTCTGCAAGGATGCACCCATGGATGGGTGGGAGTGGAATGAGCAGATTGTGCGCAGGGAGGGGATCTGTGTGTGCAAAGAGGGAAGCGGAAAAGTTTGGGGCAGGTGCTGTGAGGGAGTGCAGATGATATCCTGGGCTCCATCAAAAGAGGGGTGGCCAGCAGGGACAGGGAGGTGATTGTCCCCCTCTACTCTGCTCTTGTGAGGCCCCATCTGCAGCACTGCGTCCAGGGCTGGAGTCCCCAGTACAAGAAAGACAGGGAGCTGTTGGAGGGGGTCCAGAGGAGCCACAAAGATGATCAGGGGACTGGAGCAGCTCCACTATGAAGACAGGCTGAGGGAGCTGGGCTTCTTCGACTGGGAGAAGAGAAGGCTGCGGGGTGAATCATTGCAGCCTTCAGTACCTAAAGGGAGCCTGCAAACAGGAGGGGAGTCAGCTCTTGGAAAGGGTAGATAACAGCAGGACAAGGGAAAATGTTTGACGTTGAGGGAGGGGAGATTGAGGTTGGACGTGAAGGGGAAGTTCTTTACAGAGAGAGTGGTGAGGTGCTGGAACAGCTGCCCAGAGAGGCTGTGGATGCCCCGTCCATCCCTGGAGGTGTTCAAGGCCAGGTTGGATGGGGCCCTGGGCAGCCTGGGCTGCTGTGAAATGGGGAGGTTGGTGGCCCTGCGTGTGGTGGAAGGTTGGAGCTTCGTGATCCTTGGGGTCCCTTCCAACCCTGGCCATTCTGTGATCTGTGAGTGGGGATGGAAAAGATCTGAGCACGCAGGAGAGCTGAGCACAGGGGCGATGAATGGGCGTCACTGCTGGAATCGAAGCAGACGGAGGAGGGGATCCGTTATCCTTGAGGATCGCAGCCCCTGTGAGCACAGCAACGCCGTTCGGTAGGGCAGCGCTCGGGGCGGACACGCACGGCTCAGAGCCCCGTTCACCTTCCGGCGGCATTCAGCACCCCGCGGCGAGGGAAAGGTTGCCCTCGTGTGGCTGAGGGGGAGAGAGGCAGGCAAAAAGCGACGGGAGACCCGCAGATCCGCTCAGGCGGTCGGGGTCCGCGCCCCCCGCTTTGCTCTCGCTGCCGTCAGGTGGCTCAGCAGCCGCCGGCCGCAGCACAGCCGGCGCTACAACGGCGCCGCCGCGCGGCCACGTGACATGCGCTACGTAATGACGTCACGCGCGCCAGAGCTTCCGCCCGCTCCTCCCCGCTTCCGCTTCCGGGTGAGGCGGCCGTCATGTCGGCGCTGGCGGCCAACCCCAACAACCCCGTGGTGTTCTTCGATGTCACCATCGGCGGGCAGGTGGGCGGCGGGAGCTGCGGGCCGCCGCAGCGGCTGCCCCGGGGCCGCCCTTCTCCGGGCCGAGCGAACCGCGAGGCTGCAGCCGCTCCGCACGCGCTGCTCCCTCCGCGCCGTTCCTCGCCCCCTTGGGCGCCCCGGGGGTGGCGGGGCGGCGGCGGGTGGGAGCTGCGCCGGGGCGGGGCGGGGCGGGCTGGGCTGGGCTGGGCTGAGCCGGCCGCTGTCTCTGCAGGAGGTCGGCCGCATGAAGATCGAGCTGTTCGCTGACGTCGTGCCCAAAACCGCGGAGAACTTCAGGTGAGGAGCAGCCGGCGTCGGTGCGGGCCGG
The DNA here is from genome assembly GCA_035772895.1 of Perdix hodgsoniae. Lineage (NCBI taxonomy): Eukaryota > Metazoa > Chordata > Aves > Galliformes > Phasianidae > Perdix > Perdix hodgsoniae. The sequence continues at coordinate 396,792 of JAPSGF010000159.1, forward strand.
GCGCCCTGCCTGGCGGCGGGCCGTGGCGCTGTCAGCGATCGCTGCGCCCGCTTCGGTTCTGTGTCCCCGTAGTGCTGCCCGTGCAGCATCCTAACCACCAGGAGAGGCCGTCTGACCCGAGGGAGAAAGGCTGCGGCCCCTCTCTGTTCCCTCTGTGGAGCTTCTGATACGCTCGGCTCGTAAAGGCGGTACTTTCATGCCATGGTAAAAGCCTCCTTGGCGCCCCGTGCTCTGTCTCTGACAGCAGTGTGCCACCTGCACACTCCGGTTCCAGGGATGTGAACACGGCCTGTCCTCTATGAGACATGGTGCCCTGTTCCACGCTTTGGGATTGGTTTTATTTAACAGGTTGTTAAATATCCAGACTTTCTCAGTGTCTTCTCAAAACTCCGTTTTCAAATGGAAGCATTGAGTGATTATCAATGATTCTTGTTTCACCCCAGCTGGGATAAGCCAAGTCCTGCACTGCACTCAGTGCACGTTTGCTGAATGCCACCCTTTGTGTCCTCAAAATTCAGAAGTGGTTTATGCTCGGCTTTTCTGTGTTTTTTTCTTTTCCAGGCAGTTTTGTACAGGTGAATTCAGGTATGTGAGTTATTTTCTCCTTCTATCTCCCATTCTCAGACACACTGGGCTGGGTGGTTGGAAAGGTGACCCACTTGGAAGTTTTCTTTGCTGTACTGCTGGGAAATGGAAACGTTTCAAAATCTGCTCTGATGAAAGCATGACTGGCTCAGTGAGTCACAGAAGTGGCAGCCTTTTTCTTTTGGGCACAAATTTAGTCATGCTCTCGTTGCTCTAAAAATGCCTTGCCTCCAAAAAGAAAAAAAAAAAAGGGGGGGCATACAGCACATTGTGGCACAGATGTCCGTACTGCAAATTACAGTGGGATTCTGTTGAGATGATGGAATGCATGTTGCCAGTGGCTGTGCCCACTCGAGGTTTCCCTTGTACTCTGGTAGCATCGGTGCAAAATTAGGATCCAGGATGGGCTCAAGGAGGTGGGTTGGTAGGTGATATATTAAGCCAGCTCCTAATGTATGGGGCAACCCTTTGGAGGATTTCTGTTGGGATCTGCAATGAGTTGTAATGATTTTCCTTTTTATTTCCTTGTAGGAAAGACGGTGTCCCTATAGGTTACAAAGGAAGCACTTTCCACAGGTGGTACTTCTGCTTTTGTTTAGAGATTTAATAGCACTAAGTGGCTTTGAGACCTGCCTCAAGGGTGTAACTTCTGCTGTCTGCCCTTTGGGTGCTGTCAGATACTGTTAACGCTCACTGTTTGTAGACTGTAGCATTCACAGGCATTCACAAGGCATTTTTCTACTGGGAACTAAGTATTGCTTTACTTTTTCAGGGTAATAAAGGATTTCATGATCCAAGGAGGTGACTTTGTAAATGTATGTACTGCTTGCTGTATCGCTTTTGTCTTTTTCTTATGCTGTATGGCATGCAGCTTATCCTTCCCCACGTTTTCTCTCTCTAACAGCATGACATTATAGCTAGGGGCTTTTCAAACTTGCAGTGTTGTTTTTTTCCACCACTCTGTTGTCCTTCCCATTTCTCCTTTCCCCCAGTAAGAGGCAGAGATCTCCACTGTATGTGTGAGAAGAGATGCTTAAGTACACCAACCAAGAATCTATTCCAAAAGATTAATTTGAATCAAGTCAGGCTTAACAAAGAAAGTGTATGTTAAGTGGAAAGGCAATAAAGGGAGACAGGCTGCAGACAGAGTAAATGGGGCTGAGATTCATGGTCCTTGAGGTCCCTTCCAACCGTAGCCATTTTGTGATTCTGTGATAAATTTCCCTGACTGTGCTGGACAAACCTGTTTGAATTGCTTCTGCAGCTTTCTCTGAAAGGTTCCTCGCTGCCATTGTGCTGAAGGGTCTCAGTCCTTTTGGCAGTGCACAGGAGTCTTTCTGCAGTGCAGCAGTTATGGGCCATGCTAATGTGATTTATAAATCAAGTCTTGAGATCTGGGTGCTTGTGCTTGCAGTAAGGGCAATGTATGTTGACTTGGAGGAAAGGAATGAAACATCTGAATGTGCTCACCATTGGTATATACAATGGCAGTGCTGCATCTCTTTTGGGCTGAGTTTAGCACTGTGGTTTTGCTTAGTTATTTCAAGTTCATGCTACAGAACTGATGCTGTGGCTGACTTATTGCCTCTCTTGTGCAGGGAGATGGCACTGGAGTAGCCAGTATATATAGGGGTCCTTTTGCAGATGAAAACTTCAAGCTGAAACACTCTGCTCCTGGCCTGCTTTCTATGGTAAGTATAAAATGAAGACTGATAGCTTTTGGTATTTTCTCTCTGCCTTTTTCCTAAATGTATAAATTGTGTTTGGCAGACAGTAGGAATCTGTACAGTTGGATGGAAAGTGTGAAAGGCCTGTGTTGTAAGTACCAGTTGGAAATTTGCTTATGAATTGAGCAATGCAGGAGTCCTCATCCTCCAGCCTCCTTTCTCCTTACCTGTTGGAGTTCAGGAACATGTTTTGTTTGCTCAGCTTTCAGGATAACTTGGCGATGGCAGATCTTGTACAGTGATGAGCGAAGGGTCTTTTTCTTCCCTTGTACTTTTGTTGAATGCTGACCTCAGGGAGGAGAAAACAAAGACTGTGGAGTTTCAGAGTCATAGCAGTGTTACTGTGGCATCTTTTATAACATTTTTTCCCCAGTGTGATGTTGTAGCCACTGAAGATGCTGCTGTGTACTCGTACAGAGCAGCAGGACCTGACTTGATAGTGCACTGTGTCCAAGTACAGGTGCTGTCCTGCAAATGTCTGTCTTGTTTCCTTTGGTTTATGAAGCAATAAGTTTAATAAAAGGCAGTAGGCTATTTCTAAAACAACAGTTCTTTCCAATGTGAGGTGTCTCAGCCTTCAGCTTTGGGAAGTCCTAATTTGTAATGCTTTGCATTTTGACTGTTTCAACCTGCAGGCAAACAGTGGTCCAAGTACCAACGGATGTCAGTTCTTCATTACGTGCTCCAAGTGTGACTGGTTGGATGGAAAACACGTTGTGTTCGGTGAGTACCTGCCACAGAGGCCTGGCATACAGACTCTTGGACAGTTTCTATGGCACAGCTGCTAAAATAAACAGCTATGGACTGCTTTTTCCTTCCCCATCCATTGTGCCAGCAGAGCTATTTGTGCGGCCAGTTATTGAGATGCATCATTAGAAACATTTTTTTCTCAGCTTAACTTTAATCCAGATCAGATCCTTGATCTTTGTATCACTGTTAGTACATAAATCCCTGTGACGGTGCAGATGGGACAAAGGATGAAGGGATACCTTTCTATTCCACTGTCAGAGTGGGGCTGGCATGCAAATGGAGTTTTCAGCTGAGTTTGTAGGTATGAGATGTGCTGTCAGAGGATGACTAACTTTTCCTGTACTGCCTCTTGAGCTATAAGATTTCAAGGCCAGACCTTAAGCTCTTGTCCTGCTCACTTTTATCAGTTTAGGGAGCTGTGCCCAGGGCTCTTCAGGAGGAACAGGAATTATATGTGCTGGGGAAGGCAGCAAAGGTTAGAGCACAACACTGAAGTGGATACATTTCTCATTTTAGGTAAAATCGTTGATGGGCTGTTGGTAATGAGAAAAATTGAAGTAAGTGGAATTTACCTTTTTTCTCTGTGAAATCTGTGTTGGAAAGTCATGGGAGGGCAACAGTGGTTATTCTGTTCTCTCCTGTTTAATGAATACCAGGGAATACCACTGACAATAACTGGTGTTATCAGTTGTCTTCATTGTAAGATAATAGGAAATCCATTGTGAAATAGTCTGTCATTCAGATTCAGTTTTGAAATGCCGTGCTCCCATGGCTGCTGGTTAGGCTTTGAGCAGGGATTTTATTCTCCTAGCTTGATTTGCAGCGCTTTGCATTTGTTCAGGAAGCTGAATTGAAAAGCTGTTCCATCAGACAGGAGTGTAAAGCAGATCACTTCCGTGCCACTGCCTAGGATGATTCAGTGGGTGTTAAGTCATCAGTTCTGCTGATCTGTGATTGGCATATCTAATTAGAAAAGTTAAACCAACCTTTTGATGAGCTGCCAGGATAATATGTTCTGATAAATAGGAGTACACCGTGAGTGGGTGTCATGGCAGGATGGTGAGCAGGTTCAGCAAAGAGCAGTTAGTGACATCGTGGCACGCTCCTGTTTTGGGTGGGGAAATGTGCGTGAGGGCCATCAGAGAATGCACAAAGCAGAGCTGCCAACCATTAGGTATCTCTGGGTTTGCTGTTCTGATGAGATGTAATGTATATCCATCTGTCCCCAGAATGTGCCCACAGGACCGAATAACAAACCCAAGCTGCCAGTTGTCATCTCTCAGTGCGGGGAGATGTAAAGCCATGGAGTAGGAATGGGGTAAGTCTCAGATTTCTGAGGCATCCACTGCAGCTGAACGGTGGGCTTCTGTGCTTCTCACTTCTCTCTTGACTCACATTTGTATGAGCTTGCAGAAAGTTGGCTCACCGAACCATCACAAAATGCTGCTCTGATAGCATGATTTTTTTTACCAACTCAACTCCCTGAAGCAGTTTCCCTTCAAGCTACATAAAGACCAAAGGCAGCACTAAAGGGAAATGATTTTGTGGCTGCAGACTGAGGGAAGATGGGGTCAGCCCTGCCTTGGATGGGGTTAGGTTGCCTTGAAGCCTCAGCTTAGAAAGCATGTGGATGAAAAGGGGTCTGCAAGAGGAATTCAGCTGGTGTTACTCAGGCAGGAGGGAGTGGACGGGTCATTTAACCTGCAGCTAAGTGCTCTCTCCTGTTGCTACAGAAAGCAGAGCATCCATGTGTAGTGCAGGCAGGGATCAAGAGCAGTGCTGCAGAAAGAGAGGACTTAAGCCTTCCTGCTCACTGCAGCCATAGGGCAGCCACCATGGGAGGGCTGAGGAATTGCTGTGTTACAGAGCCTTACCTTAATTGAGAAGAACACCACTCACTGTCCTCAAGCAGAGGGAAATGTTTCCAGCATTACCCAGGCTTCATTTTGCAAAATAGGTGCAAGGCTGAACTCAGACTGGCACGGAGTTTTCTGTTGGCATTTTTCACTATAAAAATACCACAAGCATTCAAGCAAATCTGACCAGATTTCAACGTGTCAGGCTGCAGCTTATCAAAAATCTGCTGTATGAGCCGTTTGGTTGCTGACTTTTCTAATTTCAGCAGGCAGGCTCTGACAAAAGCACTCCACACAGTTTTTAACCTTCCTTTATATGATTTCCAAAGATGTCTGGAATTGCCCATGAAGACACATCCCTGCTGGCATGGTAAAGCCTTTCAGGTTTGCAGTGCTTCAAGTGCTTCTGTGTGATGAAGTGACAGTATGGAATGCAGTCACTCAGTACTTCTGCTGGCATTTATAGGCTCTTGGAGATGGGGAGCAGCTTTGTTAATAGGCTTTCTTGCTGATGGAAATTGCTGAGCTGATGTGTTGGGTCCCCTGCAGGGCTGCCCTCAGGCCCAGACCTATTGATTGTTTTTCTTCGGAGCCTTTATGTACAATCTCTAGTCAACATCCAGCTGGATATCTTCAGTTCTAGGCATCTGCTTTCTTTCTTCCTAGCCAGGTCTTAGGAAGCATCTTTCTGCACACTGCTACCTTCCAGCTACCTCTTGACAGGAATGGGGTTCACCTCCCCCATCTTCAGGCAGTTAAATGAGTTATTTGTAAAGATCCTTTAAAATCAACTTGGAGAAACAGGTGGTGCTGGTTATAAATCCAGAGCCAGACGCAGGTGCCCGGAGTGGAGACTTGTTTGACATGAGCTGGTGCATGCAGCAGGTAGTGCCCACTTCAGCACCCAGTGCTGCTGTTGTAGGATGCTGAAGGTGGTTGCTGAGCATCTGGGACAGTTTGTTCTCCTTCCTTTCAGTGCTCCCTGGTGGGTGGATAGGCCTTTGTCAGCTCCACGCAGCTCCTTCCACTTCCCCTGCTGTTCCAGTCCTCCTCACAGACGTGCTCCTGAAATCATTAAATAATTGGCATAAATCTTTATTTTTCAGTATGTTGAAATGTAAATAAAGGATTTTGTTAAATATGTGCGTAGTGGGTATCAGTAAACATGCTTGGGAGTGGGTTCTTTGGGCAAAAAGGTGTACTGCCTTCACTGTGATGTGTGCATCACCCCTAGCTGAGTTGGTAGAGAATGTTTCCTGTGTGTGGTGGTGAGAGGCATTGCTGCAGGGCATTTGCTAAGGGGGAAGCAGAAATGAAAGGAACGCACCTGAGTTGTGCTGCAGCAGCTCTGGCTGTGAAGCTGCCCTGGCAGAAAAGTTCTGGGGGATGTCCTGAACCTTTCTACATGCAACTTTATTGAAGCACAGACAGGATAAAGGCACGATGGCCAGAATTTTCTGGGCTCTGGAGTGAGTTCTGCTGTTAGCCCTCACCTGGCACATCCTGGGCTAAAAGCATTGGGCTCTTCTATGCCACAGGTGTGAGAGGAATTGACGTAGGTGTTAGAAGGGTGTTAATGGAAGGCCTTTTGGCTAGCAAGCAGAGAATGAGCATGCCATAGAATTCAGGGCTCATGAATGGTTGCAGAGAACAAAGGTGAGGCTACAGGTTTGTGGGAAAACTGTTGTTGTCAGGCTGGGTTTGTAAGCTCACCTGCTGGGCAGCTCGAAGTCACCCTTTGTGGGCGCTGGGCTCCAAGGTGAGTTTTTTCTGCAGCAGACTAAACATCAGAGAGGTTGGACAAAGTCTGTTCTGTCACATGCAGTTGCTTTGTCCCGTCCTGATCTGCCCCGTCGCTCCCTGCACAGCAGAATGCTTTATGATCTTTGCCTGAGGTGCAGTGTGTGGGGCTGTCTCAGGGAGGTGTGGTCTGATGCTGATGTGTCAGAGGGCAGATCCTGTAGGCATGCTTTGGTGTCATCTCCTATGTAACAGCAGCTTAAAATCTTTTGGACAGGCTGTGGGATTGCACAGCTGCTGAGGATGATGCTTGTAGTTTATTCCCTTCTGCTCAGCGTCTTGCTTGTACCTGCAGTATGCCAGGTGATGAAGGAAACAAAGCATACCATCCCATTCCCACCCTGGCTTTGCATAGCCAAGATTTCTCCTAGGAGACAAGGGTTGAAAGTTCCTCGTGTGGAGGAGGAAAACTAGACCTGGGTAACAGCTGTGAGATAGAGGTGAGCAAAAAATGAGGTGTTCAGCTGGTGCCTGTGCTCAGGGAATGCATCTAGGTGCCCTTTCCCTATGGGGTTGAGGCATGAGCTTGGCTCCAGGTGGCTCAGGGGAGCTCTGCCTCCAGCTGCAGTGCTGAGGTTCACAGTTCTGGCTGTGGGTACCCAAATTCACTCTGCTGTCTCACCAGGGAAACCAGCCTATTTCTGGGTCCAGGCTCAGCAGCATTTGCTCAGCCTGATGTATTTATATCGCTGTGATCAGCCAGTTGTACTTCCTGCATAGCAGGGGTCACACAGCTTCCCCAAATTAATATCTAACAGTGGTAAATCCATTATAACCTCTTGAAAGTTGTTCCAGTGGTTAATTATATCCTGTTACATTTATCTACCTTGGACACCGAATATATTGAGTTTCAGCTTCCCAGCCTCTGGATCTTGCTGTTCCTTACTTGCTGGCTAAAAGTTCTCTCAAACACCATTATTTTTGGGTTTAATTTCCTGCGATGAAGTCACCCTTCAGTCATGTGTGAAGCAAATTCTGGAATCTGCTGCAGAGCAGATGATCATTCTTCTCTATCTGAGCTCCAGCATCTTCCTCCGACTGTGGACACTGCAACTGGAGGCAGTTTGACTGCCTCTTACTCATCTGAACATCACGTTCACCTCCAGCCCCCGCAGTGTGCCCTTCCTCAAAAGCTGTCCTGAGCTCGTTAGCCATCAGGGGCCACATCTTTGTAGGCTTCATCACTGAGATTTGAAGCTTCCTCCCCAGTTATTGCTAAAACTGATAAGCAGCTCTGACTCCTTTATTTTATATGACCCTCTAATCTATATGCCATTGTATTTTCTGACATTTCATAGAATCACAGAATGCCTTGGGTTGGAAGGGACCTCAAGGATCTTGAAGGCTCCAGGGGAGAGCCACAAAGATGATCGGGGACTGGAGCACCTCCCCTCTGAAGACAGGGTGTGGGTGTGGGAGCTGGGCTTGTTCAGCCTGGAGAAAAGAAGGCTGCGGGGTGACCAAATACTGCCCTGCATGCAGTGGGAGGGTTGGAGATTCACAGAATGGCCAGGGTTGGAAGGGATCACGAAGCTCCAACTCCCCACCACACGCAGGGCCACCAACCTCCCCATTTCACAGCAGCCCAGCTGCCCAGGGCCCCATCCAACCTGGCCTCCAACACCTCCAGGGATGGACGGGGCACCACAGCCTCTCTGGCAGCTGTTCCAGCCCCTCACCGCTCCCTCTGTAAAGAACTTCGCCCTGACATCCAACCTCAATCTTCCCTCCCTCAGCTTCAAACCGTTTCCCCTCATCCTGCTGTTATCCGCCCTTCCAAAGAGTCGCTCCCCCTCCTGTCTGTAGGCTCCCTTTAGGTCCTGCAGGCTGCGCTCATTCACCCGCAGCCTTTTCTCCAGGCTCACACGCCCGGCTCCCCCAGCCTTTTGCAGCCCCTCCAGCTGCAGCTCAGCACGGTTTGCCCGCTGTTTCCCGGTGGCGTCACGCCGGCCGTGGGCGTGCGGCCAACCGCGACCGGAGGGCAGAGGAGCGATGGGAGGCAGAAGGGCTCCGACACAACAAACCCAGCGCGGCGTCCCCGCGGGCGGAGGCACGGAGGTGTCGCTGGAAAAAGGCTAATTAACAGCCAGGCTTTGAAGAGCCCTCAGAGCCGCGGCCCGGCTCTTAAATAGCTCAATTAGAGGCGTCTGCCTCGAGGAAACGTAAGGAGCGCAGCTCCTCGGGAGCGGTGCCACCGCAGCTCGGCTGTCCCCGAGGCTCCCGGGCGCCGCGCTCCGCTGGCACCGCTCGGTTCGCCGCGGCTCAGCGCGGTGAGGGGCAGCGGCCGGGCGCGTGCCGAACGGCCCCGGCTCCAACGCCCGCCGCGTGGCCGCGCACGCCGCCCCCGCCGGGCCCCGCAGCGCCGGGAGCCTCGGCCCCCTCCGCGACGGCGGCCAATGAGAGCTCGGGGGCGGGGCGCGGAGGTAGGCGGGAAGAAAAAGAAGCCCGGCAACCGCCGGTCGAGCGGCCAATAGGAGCGCGGAGACGAGGAAAGGCGGGTGGCGCGGCCAACGGGCGCTCCGTAACCGGCCGCCGCCGGGAGGGGAAGGGCCGATGGGATTGGCTCGCCGTCTGACGGGCGGGGCGAGCGGCCAATAGCGTTGCGCGCGGGCGGGGCGCGCGGGGTGGCTAGCCGGTGCGGGCCGCCATTGTGGCCAGTTCGATCGGTATCGGGAGCGGAGAGCGGAGCTCAGCGAGCCCGGAGCAGGGAGCAGCCCCCCCACGGCCGGCCTCAGTCACCATCACACCGCGGGAGGCGGCGCAAACAGCCAGTCACCACCACCGTCCGCACCGAACAGCCGCCGCCATGAGCAGCGAGGCCGAGACCCAGCCGCCCGCCGCCCCCGTCCCCGCGGCGGCCCCCGCCGCCGCCCCCGCCGACTCCAAACCCAACGGCGGCAGCGGGAACGGGAGCGGCGGCCCGGCCTCGGCGGCGCCTCCCGCCGGCGGGGACAAGAAGGTCATCGGTGAGGGAGGGAGCGGGCCGCGGGGCGGGGGAGGGCCTCAACGGGCGGCGCGCGCGCCCCTTCCCCCCCCCCCCTCACACCCCCGCCCCCGGGGCCGCGCGCGCCCTGCCTCGCGGCGCGGCGCGCGCCCCCTTCCCCCGCGGCGGCCGTTGGGCGCGCGCCCGCTCCCCCTTCCTCCCCCCGCCCCCCTCCCCTCCGCGCGCGCGCCGCTCGCCGCCGGGCCCCGCGTGTCGTCGGTGGGGGCGGGGCGGCGCGGCTCAAGATGTCCGCCACGCGGGGCCTTTGTGTGCGCCGCCCCGCCACGTGCCGCGCCTGACGCCGCGCCCCGCGGTCTGTTCTTCTCCTTCACCCCCTTCCCCCTCCCCTCTCCCAGCAACGAAGGTTTTGGGAACAGTGAAATGGTTCAACGTACGGAACGGTTACGGCTTCATCAACAGGTGAGCGGGACGGGCGCGGGGAGCCGGGCGGAGGGGGCGGTGAGAGTCGTGCAGCTGGGGAGGAACAGCTGTGGGCGTCGGTGCGGGTGAGGGGCTGGGCTGCGGAGAGGAGCCCTGCGCCGAGGGACCCGGGTGTCCCGGTGGCCAGCAGGGTGCTGTGGTTGCCAGGAAGGCCAGTGGGACCCCTCAGAGCGTGGCCTGCAGGATGAAGGAGGCTCTCCTCCCCTCTGCTCTGCCCTGGAGAGGCCACGTCTGGAGCACTGGGCCCAGTGCTGGGCTGCCCAGCTCAAGGCAGGCAGGGAACTGCTGGGAGAGCCCAGGAGGGCTGCAGAGAGATCGGGGCTGCAGCATCTCCTGTATGAGGAAAGGCTGAGAGGGGATCTGATCGCTGTTTCTGGGTATCTAAAGTGTGGGAGTCAAGTCAGTGGGGGCAGACTGCTTTTGGTGGCGTGCAGCGGCAGAACAAGAGGCAGCGAACAGAAACTGGAACACAGGAAGTTCTGTACTAGTACAAGGAAGAACTTCACCGTCAGAGTGGCGGAGCACTGGAGCAGGCAGCTCAGGGAGTTGGTGTTGTTTCCTTCTCTGCAGATATTAAAGACCAACCTGGTTACCCACCTGTGTGACCTGCTCTGGAGAGCGTCTTAGCAGGGGGTTGGACTTGATCTCTAGAGATCCATTCTGACCCATACAGTTCTGTTATTGTGTGATGTCCAGTGGCTTTGGTGCAGGTTAAAAATAGTGGTGGATGCCTAAAAGGAGGTGATCCTCAGACAGCTGTAAGCACATGGGGAAATGTGCAGCACGCAGACTTCTTGTCCATGACAAGACCACAGAATATAAGGAGGCCTTGAGAAATGTGCTGTTAGGATTCCTTCTCTGACAGCAGTTGATCTAGAGAGCAGTTCTTCCCTCAGTCAGTTTGGAGTGCCTGCAGGTGGTGGTTCTGCAGAGGTCGTGTTTCCAGAAGGTGTTGTCATGTCACACCCTCCAGGGCTGTTCCTCTGCCAAGACCTGGGGATGGGGTAAAGCCCCAGGGCAGCCCTGTTTCCTGCTGGAGGTCACTGCTGCTTCTCTCCTGTGTGACAGCACTTGGCTCTGAGGAGCAGCAAAGTGCTGCATTAGTTCCATCAGTGTGTTGTCCTGAAGAAAGATACGCTAAATGGGAGCTGGGTGAGATCAAATCCACCATGGCAGGGTTTGACAGGAGGCTGGGGAATCCTCCAGGGAAGCAAGTGTTGGTACTGATGCTTCTATGAAAGTTTGACCTAAATATTACCGTTTCATCTATCTGTTACGTTGTGGCCTGGTCTTAAGCTTCTGAGCTCCTTGGCTGGCTGGTGAGCAGCTCTAAAGCCTTGCCCAGTGTATGTTCCCCACGTGGTGGTTGAGTGTCAGGTGTCAAACAGCTGGCAGAGCTGCTGCTGCAGCATCCCCGGCTCCGGGAGGTGTGAGCACAGCTACAGGTCGCTGCCTTTACCTCTGGGGAAGGCTTTTCTGTTTCACTCATAGCTGGAATGCTGCTACATGAGTCAAGCACAGAAGCAGGAGCAGCTACTTAAGACATCTGAATGGCTTCCCCACTCGTATTATTTTGGCAGCTGTTTAATCCCTGAGGTTGCTGTTCCTAATGAGAAACGCAGCGTGAGCTCGTGTGCTCCAGCTCAGCTCTCATCTCTTGATAACATTTCTCCTGCTCCCAAATAGCTCAGGCTCACCACAAGGGAAGCTGTGGGTGCTTTGCCTGGGTCTGCCTGCAGCTCACGTTGGCTGTGGTTGTAGTCTGTTGGTGTATGTTAGTATTAAGGACATTTATTACTATTTTCTGAAATATTAGCTTGAATTCTGTCAGTTGTTTCTTGAGGTTGTCAATGTAATGAATGAACATGCAGGCAGCTGAGTTGCTCTTGTTGCCATAATTGGAGCTGCACACGGATATCTGGCTTTGTGTTTACAGCTTTGCTGTGTTTTCTTAATCACTGCCTGCTCTTCTGATTTATTTTTTTAAAGAGATTAAAGATGCTGAGAGATGAGATGAGTGTCTCACAGGGCCTTCAAAATTGGCACCTCTTGTTCTGCTATCTATTTTGTTTGCAAAGTACTGATTGTTATTCTCACATCATCCATGTGGCAGCACATGTACTGCTCCTAGATGGGCTTAGTGCAGAAATCCTGTGGCAGACACTGGGTTTTAGAATGAACCAGGAGGGTTTTTAACAAATCACGTCTCCACCTTGATCTGCTTCAGTGTAACGGAGTCATTTACTGAGCCAGAACTCCAGTGTGCTCTTCAATGGGAACTGTGATGTAGAAAGGGCTCTAAATGAAACGAGGAGCAGCTGATGTGTTTGCAGGAGTGGGGCTTGGGAGGAGTATAGAGCATCCATGCTTGGAGAGCATGGATGGTGAGCACCTATCGCTGCTGTGCTCTCAACAAATGCAGGCACTGGGACTGAAGGCTTCCCTCAGGGTCCTCAGTTACTGGAACATCTCAGATCTCATGTTGTGAACAGAGCGTTAGGCTTCGTAAGGAGCTTCTGGGTGCTGCCTGGTGGGGCTGGGGCTGAGCTGCCTCCTGAGGGATCACCTTCTGTAGCCCACTGGATTAACTGCTTTCTGTCAGCTTTGAGGTCTGCCGTGTTTGCAGGCATCAGTTCCACAAGGAGATGGGTGTGGGTGCTGTGTGACAGGGACCTGTAACCCGGATTGAGTTGTTCACAGAATTGTTGCCATGTGTTAAAGCCGTGGTGAGGAGTGGCTGGCTTTAAATGGGTCCAGCTATGAGCACTGCAGTACTGGCTGTGCCCATAATATACATTCTAGGAAATAAAAGGCACTTGGCAGTTGATTCATTGGTCTGTGGAATGACTTGAAGTGACACTGCAGCGAGGCTCAGCTGTGTGATGTGAGCCTGAGGGTCGGGCTGCAGGCAGCCTGCGAGTGGTGAGCACAGCTCTGCAGCAGCGTGAAGGCAGCTGGGGCTGTGCTGAGTAACTGCAGCACAGGAAGCTCCCTGTGCCCTGTTTGTCTGTCTGTCTGTCAGCCACGCTGCTGCCCTCGTGGAACGCTCATCGATGCAGCCTGCAGGAAATGGAGCTGGGGAAGCAGGCCGTGCGTGCTGCTTTTCATAGCCTGTGATGTCACATCTTCCACTGTGCTATCCCAAGTGATGGGCTGCCTGCTGTTGGGTGTTTTTCCTCTGAGCCTGTGTTGGTGGGAGGTGCAGAGTAGTGGGCTGTGTGGGGAGGGAGGAAGAAACGCATTTGCATGACTGACAGGACGTCAGCATGTGCTCTGCACCTTGCACAGGCCCCCAGCAAAATGTTTCTTTGAAGCAGCGTCCTCTTAGAGCAGGCTGAGCAGTGCAGTGCTGACAGCTGCCTGCTTTCCATGCTGCCTGCTTTCCATGCTTTCACCTCACCCTTAAACGACCGAATTTCAGACTGGGCCAGAACACTGCTTGTCTGACATCTGAATTTCTGTTTTGTGCTGTCTTGCAGGAATGACACCAAGGAAGATGTGTTTGTCCATCAGGTAAGATGTGCTGGGAACTGAAACGTGTTTCCTCTCTGTAATGTGCTGTACATAATCTTAGCCAAGTGGGTTTGGGAGGGAAGCAGAGCTGTCACACTTCCAGCTGGGTTTGCACATCAGTCAGGCTGTTTTCTCACTGAGACGTTGTGCTCAGCTGTGGCAATAAGGTTTCCTGTCTGTCCCCTAAAATCACTGCTTACGTGCAGAAACTTGTGGATGTGTTTTCTGATGGATTTTATTCCATCCAACGGGCCTGCATTCTCTTGCTGACATTAATTTGTGAAGTTGTGACACTTGTTTAATAAGCGTTTGCTGACTACAACGTGGCTGAGAGTTGTGCTTACAGAGCATTCACTCGACTGTCAGGAATGCAATCTGCTGCTGAACAGCGTAGGAAATAACTCCAAATAAGCTTTTTTAATCAGTGCATGCACCTAATAAGAATATAGAGTGCTTAGTGAGAAACTTCTGATACAGTAGTGCTTAGTGAGAAACTTCTGATACAGTTTGCATTGTTTGGGGGCTGCTTTGTATCTCCAACTGGAAGCACATGAAGGCAGATGTTCCAGGACAGCTTTGAGGCTGGGCAGCGCTCTAGGTAGGCCAGAGCTGTAGCAAAGCACACACATCTTCTGGCTTTGAGTTTCCACTGAGGCTTCATTACTTGTCCAGGAGGATGTCTTAACAAACGAATAGTTAGATTCCCTCCCCCCAGAACACCAACACAAACTTGGGATGTGCTCAGTAGCGTTTTCCTGCTGTGCCTATGACTATAACCCTGCCATATTATGTTGTCAGACTGCCATAAAGAAGAATAACCCCAGGAAGTACCTCCGCAGCGTAGGAGACGGAGAGACCGTGGAGTTTGATGTGGTTGAAGGAGAGAAGGTAAAGGCATCTGGGGTGTTGGAGCATGCAGGGAGCAGCCGCTCTGCGGGCTTTGCTGTGGTGTTGTGGTTTGAGCCTGATGACATCCAGGGAGATGAGTGGCTGCTCGCTGCTTTACAAACGGGGATGCAAATGGGCACTGAGTCGCACTGGTTTGGCTCTCACTGCTCACCTAACGGTCTCTCTGCTCCCCAGGGTGCGGAGGCAGCGAACGTGACAGGGCCTGGTGGCGTTCCAGTGCAAGGCAGCAAATACGCAGCAGACCGTAACCATTACAGACGATATCCGCGTCGCAGGGGTCCTCCACGCAACTACCAGCAAAACTACCAGAACAGTGAGAGTGGGGAGAAGAACGAAGGAGCAGAGAACATCCCGGAAGGCCAAGCCCAGCAGCGCCGTCCCTATCGCAGGCGGCGGTACCCACCTTACTACATGCGTAGGCCCTACGGGCGTCGACCACAATATTCCAACCCTCCCGTGCAGGGAGAGATAGTGGAGGTAACGCACGTGATGTGGTTTCTTTTGCAGAGCTGTGTTTTATCACCCTGCTCCAGATGCTGGAGATGTGCTTTGTAAGGTTTAGCAGTGAGATAAAATGCTTGAGCAGATGTTGGCGTGGTATTAGGTACAGCTGTGGGGAAAGCAGTGTGTTGAGATGTGTGTTAGCTTCTGTTAGGAGTAATGGGGCAGAGGAAGCTCTGTGTAGTGCCTGCTGTCCACCTTGCAGCCCTCTGTGTGGTTTGGCTGCCCGGCTAAGAGCGTTTGTTGCCTCGTGCCTTCCAGGGTGCTGACAACCAAGGTGCAGGAGAGCAAGGCAGACCAGTCAGGCAGAACATGTATCGAGGTTACAGACCACGATTCCGCAGGTATGCTGCAGACCAGCTCTTGCTTTAGCCTTGTGCTCTAGCAACACAGCCGGAACATCGCGGTGCTCAGATGCTGCATTGTTAAAGCCCAGCTTGACTTTCAGGGGTCCTCCTCGTCAAAGACAGCCTAGAGAGGATGGAAACGAAGAAGATAAAGAGAACCAAGGGGATGAGACCCAAGGTCAGCAGCCACCTCAACGTCGGTACCGTCGTAACTTCAACTACAGACGCAGACGCCCAGAGAACCCTAAACCACAAGATGGCAAAGAGACGAAGACAGCCGAACCACCAGCTGAGAACACGTCCGCTCCCGAGGCCGAGCAGGGCGGGGCTGAGTAAATACCGGCTTAACATCTCTACCATCATCCGGGTGCGTGTCGGGGTGCTCTGGAGGTGTGATGTGATATGGAGGGCTCTTTTTTTGGTGCTGCCCTCCCAGTTCTGCTTTGCAGGGCTCGTGGCAGTGGTGCCGATGTGTATTGTAACTGAAGTGGCTGCACTGCTTGCTGGCTCTGCAGAACTGAACTGGTTAACTGGGAGGGCTCTGCCATCAGGTTTCATTTTTCCCTGGTGGAATAAATACATAGAATATTGCTAATCTTCAACCTCAGTTGCTCTCTGCTATGGTGACCTGAAAAAGTTCTGCTAGGAGAAACAGGTGTGCACGGACACTAGATATTACTCAGGCCTGCCAGCACTGTGGCTTTGATTGCCCTGTGTGGTTGGCTTTACCACCTCTACACATCCGTTTCTCATAAATGGATGTTGAATTTGCAGGAGCATTTTGGTAGGAGCTTCTCACCTGAGAAGGGCTGGAAATGGTGGTGGAGGGGCTGCAATTGGAGCTGTGTTCTGCAGGGACCTCACTGTGCTGTGTGGAGGCAGTGCTGGGGCTGCTTGTCTGCATGGAGGTCCCTGCTGAAATCAGAGCTATTCGCTCATTCTGTCTTCTGTAGACATTGGTTCTTTGCTTTCAAAGCAGGCAGGCTGCATTGGAGCTAAGAGGTTCTGGTGAGGGTGTTAATGAGTTCTCTTTCTCCTGGACTCCTCTGCACTCCCTTGTGATGGAAGCTGCCAGTTTCCATCCCTGCACAGCAGGCTGATGTGCTGCACTGATTGGAGAGCTGTGGTTGATAAGATGTGTGTGTGTGAAAACACAGTATCAATTTAAATTGTAGGTGAGCCTCGGTAGGCCGAACCTCTCCATGTGATGGATATGTCTGATCATCCTTTATTTCTCTTTCTTTCAGTTTAGTCATCAAAGAAAAGACTTAAGAAATGAAGAAGAAAAGAAAATGAAATTCCAGCAATAAGAAATGAACAAAAGAATTGGAACTGAAGACCTTAAGTGCTTGCTTTTTGCTGTTGACCAGATTACTAGAACTATCTGCATTATCTATGCAGCATGGGGTTTTTATTATTTTTACCTAAAGAAGTCTCCTTTTGGAAACAATAAACACGTTTTTTAAAAGTCTGTTTTTTCTCAATACACCTTTAAAGGTTTTTAAATTGTTTCATATCTGGTCAAGTTGAGATTTTTAAGAACCTCATTTTTAATTTGTATGAAAAGTACGCCTGATTTTTTCAAGTCAAACTGCAAGCATCTGTTAATAAAGGTCTTAAAGTTAATGACAGTGTGCTCTTGGTTCTTTCAAACCCACCTCTATGAGAAGATGTAAGCCGAGCGCTGGCTTTGGGAAAAACTGCTTGAATTGTTCAGCGTTAAGTATTTGAATATTGAAACCGCAGAGCTGTCCACTGCTGACTTCGTGCCCTCGGCTCTGCTCAGGGGTAAAAGCCACAGGGTGATGAGGTGCTTGAGGTCATCGGACCGTTCCCAAAAGCTCTCCCGGAGAGGGGAACGCTCCTCACCTGGCGTGGCGCAAAGCGCTGCGATCTGGGCTCGGCACGTGGAAGCGGTGCTTCCATAGGTGAGTCACTGCAAAAGCGGTACGGGAGGAGCGCAGTGAATGCAGCCGCTGGCTCTGACCGTGGACAGCTCGGAGTGCGACCTGTGGCTTCCCTTTCTACCCGCTAATGAGCGCCCTGCTTTTATCATGCTA
Organism: Perdix hodgsoniae; assembly: GCA_035772895.1. Taxonomy (NCBI): domain Eukaryota; kingdom Metazoa; phylum Chordata; class Aves; order Galliformes; family Phasianidae; genus Perdix; species Perdix hodgsoniae. The sequence continues at coordinate 414,264 of JAPSGF010000159.1, forward strand.
ATGCTTGCTTTTAATTGCTTTCCTGTGTGCTCAAGCACCAGCCATTAGCAGCCCGGTGCGTCTGGGCTGCACTCAATCTCTAAATGCCTTTCGGCGTTTCCAGCTGCCCCGTAGAGCAGCGGGTTCCTCCTGTAAGAGCCGTTCTTTGAACCGCGGAGCTGTCGGGCAGCAGCTCGCAGTCACTGCAGGGCCGCAGGCTTCCCCTTTCCCTTCTTTTGGAGTTTGAGCTGAGCTTGAAAGCAGGGGAGATCCGCCTCTGCAACGGGGAGCGCGATGGTTTGTGGTTCTGGTTGTTTTCAAAGCGGTTTGAGAGTGAAGGATAATCATTGCTGCACTTAGGGGCCCAGCAGCCACGTGGAGTCAGTGTTGCTCTGTACAGATGAGGCTTTTCGCTGAATTCCTCTGCGGCAGCGATGTGGCGGTGAGCGGGGAGCTCCTTTGCTGCTCCCAGAGGCAACAAGCATTGCAAGGTACAACAGGAGCTTAAAGCACTCTGGCCCCCGCAGGGGAGTCGGAAAAGATAACCTCTAAGTGCCGCTTTCAACTCAAGCGATTCCATTCCCCAAGGCTTCGGCATCCCATCTTACTGCAGGAGGTTGATGAGCTGCCCCATGTAGGTGAAGGTGCTTTAATGCAGTGGGGCCGTCCTCGGCCTGGGGAGGTGCTGCTGCCCGTCACACACGGGAGTTCATGGTGTACATCTTGCTGGGGACAACACGGCGCTGAGGTCCCTGAGGATGGCTGGGGGCTGGCGGGAGAGAAACAGGACTGCATTCAGGGTGTGTGTGGCACAGCCATGCGTGGCAGCAGTGCCATGGCTATGGTGACACACACAGAGAAATGAACCTGGATGGCCAGCATAGGTGCTAACACCTCCACCAGGACCTCAAGATGCCCTGGGCGGGGGTGGAGCATTTCTGCATTCCCCCTGTGCCCTCGCAGGACCTGCGGGGCTCTGCTTGGCATGATGCAGCCAGGGTGCAAATGCCAACTGCCCTTCATTCGGCTGCAGCCTGCAGGAAGCGCCTACACCCTCTGAGTTGCCCACCCCAGGTATATCCCTGCAGGGCTCCGTGTGGGATGGGGCAGCCCAGGACAACAGACTGACCTGCGTGGGCATGGAGGCAGCAGGTGAGCAGGACGGATGCTACGAAGCAGCCCGTTGAGCCAGCCATCCCCAGCCAGCAGGACCACCCGAAGTCATAGTGGACCCCCAGGAAGAGATTGTGGGACACCAGCATGGCCCTCTCCACGTAGACATCCACTGCATACCACACAGAGCCCACGAGGCCCAGGACACCTAGAAGGAATGGGGCCGGTTAAGAGCAAACCATAGAACCTCCTCCTTTCCAGAACCCCTCCGAGGGGTTCCTCTGGCCCCCTGTGTGCCAGCCGTCCCCGAGTGCTCCTGACCACGCACTCCCAATGCCGAGGATGACACCAGCCCCGTAGCACATCTTCAGTTTGACACAAGGTTCTTCCTTGAGGAACTTGATGCAGTCGAGCCCAAGGAGCAGAGCAGCCAAAGCCAGGCCCACCAGGAGGTCCGCCATGATCAGCAGCGTTCGTGTCACCACGATCTTCACTGGCGAGAAATGAACAAAAAGCAGAAAGGGGACTGAGGAGTCAGAGGAGTGGTGCTTCTCTCCAGACTGCTGCCTGTGTCCCTCCTGGATTTACCCAGCTCACTGCCGGGTTGGGTTGGATGAAGCCCTGGGCAGCCTGGTCTGGAGGCTGGCAACCCAGCCCACGGGCAGGAAGTTGGAGTCAGTGACCTGCAAGGCCCCCTCCAACTTAAGCCATTCTATCATTGCTGGGCATCTCCGTAGGAAATGGTGACACGGGGACACCAATGTCCAGCACCCTACGTGTTGCTCACTGTGTGCTCACCAGGCTTATCAGAAACCTTGCGATGGGACTCAGTAAGTCCGCTATCAAGAAGCCACACAACTGAAGGTGCACCATTCAGGATCTGGAATGTGGTCATTTTCTCAAGACCTTCTTGGCTTACCCTGCATGTTGGCTTAGGTAGAAGATGCTGCTGTCTGAACCTGGTCACAAACGGATGGCAATGTGAGTTCTCCCTGAAAAGCCCTAAATCCCCACTTGTTTTGGGTCCTTGCTAACTTCTTGTTCCCTTCTTCAGCATCCAAATCTTTGTCCACAGAATCACATTATCCCGCACTGTCACCCACTCTCACTCTCTCTCTCTATATATATATAGGAGAAGGGCCTGAGTTTCTCATCAAGGTCAACCCTTCGCAATGAGTGTCTTTTTCTTGAGGGAAAACTCTTAGCTGTGAACTCAAAGATGCCTTGTTGGGTCTTCACAAGAGGTTAAAGAGACTTGGTGGAACAGGCAAACAGTGCTGGAAATGAATTGCTTGATATTGTAGAGTAATGCTCCCACCCCAGACCATACTGGCCTACCTGGATGGTCTGCCAAAATGGAGTCATACTGGTCACAGGTCCTCACCCCATCCTGCATGTTGGTGACACATTCTCTCCAAAGCCCCCGGCATTTGTGACTCACCTGGAAGCAGGAGAAAGGTTTCTCAAAGAGCACTCAGCAGCACCTCTGCTCCCCAGGGATCATAGAATCATCTGAGTTGGAAGGGACCCTAAAGGACCATCTGGTCCAACTCCCCTGTAATAAACAGGGACACCTACAACCAGCCCAGCAAAGCAGACCATCAGGCCCTCACCTAGCTTTCAGCCACAGACATGCAGATGCTCTACTCACCTCCAAGCTGTCATCAGCATTCACCATCCAGCAGTCAGTGCATGTGGCAAGGAGGAGGAATAGGGCAGAGAGGAGAGTGAAACCAAACGCTGTCATCTGCAAGATTGCACTCATGGAGACACCTGCAAGGGAACATGGAGATGCCTGCTGCCTCTGCTCTGGCCATGTCCCAGGTACCCTGTCCACTGCCTGGGCCAGGGTGTCCTCTGGATCCTTAAGAGCAGCTCAGATGGCCTCCAGCTGTGCCAGAGGAGGGCTGGATGGAAGATCAGAAAGGAATTTTTAATATGGAGTGTGGTCAAGCACTGGAACTGGCCGCCTGGTGGAGAGCTGGAGTCCCCAACCCTGGAGGCATTTCAGGCACAGGTGGACACGGCACTGAGGGACGGGGTTTGGTGATAGGACCTGGTAGGTGAACTTGGTGATTTCACTTGGTGACCCTGAGGCATTTTCCAGACTAGATGATTCCACAACTCCATAATCCTCAGTACTGCCCCTCTGGGAATCCAGAGCTGCTTGGAAACTATTGTCAAAGAGCCGCTGTAGTCAGACCCCATTATTTGAGCATGTATCTTCTGATATCCTGTAGTTTCTTGATGCTTTCATCATTCAGTGAAAAGATTACCCACCTTTCCTTGTAATTCCTTTTTAAGAAAAGCTGTGAAGTGTCAAAACACCCAAAGTGGAACACGTGGGAGCGTCCCAAGGAGGTGTCCAATTCTCAAGTGGTAAGCCCAAAGAAAGAGGGCTGCTGTGGCTTAATGCGGGTGCCTTTGGGTGCTGCTAAGCATTTCCAGAGAGCAAAGGGGATGGAACCATCCGATTTCCATCACTACCAGAACTGAAGGGACTTTGCAGAGAAAGCAGTTGTATGGAAGGGATGAGCAGAGGTCATCATATCTCCAAAGACCGGAGAAGACTCCTACCTCGGTGTGTCTTGCAGCCCAAGTCGTGGCACTGCCATCTGCCTCAGTGCCTGAAGCTGCGGCCACTGTGTGCAGAGGGGTTCCCTCAGGGTTTGTTTTTTTTACCCTTTCTTACTGACATTATTACTGACAGACTCTTAGACCTCACTTTATAACGCTCTTTTAAACCTCCCAAGCCACCTTCTGAGCAACTCCCCACAGCCTTTCTTCCTTCCCCTGGCTGTTCCGCAGGCTTGGAAGAAAATCTGTTCAGCCGCTTGAGTTACCTCAGGAAAACACAACAACAACAACGACAACAAAACCCAACAACAAAGTTCCTCCTCTAGAGGAAACGCTCAGTCACTGTTTGCGCTTGGGTAACTCCAAAACAGCTTAGTTTTACTGATGGAGTCTTGGCTGGTGCAGCAGGTGGCCGAGCTGCTAGTTTTGTTGTGCTTACAGGTGTCTTATGGGTCATTAATGATGTTTGGAACAAAGGGGAGCTGTGTGGGGAGCGCTTGTTGGACGCATCTGCCTTCCTTTAGAACGCAGAATCACAGAGGGTGGAAAAAAGCTCTAAGACCATCCAGTCCAACCATCCAGCTACCAGCAGCACTGCATGCAGAGCCCTGTCCAATTGGAAGCCTTACCTTCATCACAGCATCCAGGCTCATCCTCACTGGGGTGCAGCCATCTGAAGTCCCGGAGTGGGATCCAGTCCCACCGGGATGGGATGTGGAAGTGCCCGATGGAAACGTGATGCCCACAGAGCACTGCGAGCCCACAGCTGTGCTGGGCTATTTAATGCTTCTCTAGGGCACGTCGGAGTGCTCTGCGTGCTAAGGCACAACGGGGGGCCGCATGGTTAAAGGCAATTGGCTGGAAACAGAGATTGGCCTCCAAAAAACATCACATCTTGACACCTGTGGGAACCAGCTGGGGCTGTGAGAGATGTGGAGAAACACTCCCCAGGTGGGGGACTCTGCGTTCTGGGCAAATGTCCCCCGTTCTTTAATCACGCCTTTTAATTAGTGCTCAAGGCTGAGTGGCCCGAGGTGTGTTGGCTCCAACTCACTGGCACAGCAGAGGCAGACGGGCAGGGGTGGCAGGACGAAGTTGTTGAATGCAGTTTGTTGCAGGGAGGGCAATTCAAAGCCCTTCGTGCTCTCCACTGTGTTCCCAGCTGTGAAATGGTCCAGCATTTCCCATCTTCCAAACACATCTCATAGGTTTCAAACCGGCAGAGAGATCAACCCAGAGGCAGCAAAACAAACAAACTTGATGGGAGCCCTCACGCATCCTGGGGGTTCTGATCATTCTCTGGCTCCCTCAGAATTCAAAGCTTTCGAGGGAGAGATGCAGGAAAAAGCTGTAAAGGACACAGCCTCGCAGGGGCACTTAATGCAGCCTGTAAAACTTGTCCATTTCCAGGCTGTGTGGGGGCTCCCAGGCCATTATGCACAGTCACTCCTCCCCGCTGGTTTCCAGCTCAGACAACGTGGCTGCTTGGCCAGAGGCATTTTTGTGGGCTTTTTGCTGACCCTCGAAAGCAGCACCTCAGCTGCCTCGTGCTGCCCAAATACTTCAGTTTTGTTCCTCACTACCCAGGAAAACTGCTTTCTTGCAAAGCATCTTCTTACAGCAACCTCTGAGCATCTCCAGCATAAGCAGGGCCTCATGGCTGTCGGCCGTATCTATGCTCTCATCTCATGGGTCAACGGGAAACAACACCCCATGTGTGTATTTTCAAGTCATGGGATATATTTAAGAGAGGTACTTTTATTATTATTTTTTCCCCTTTAAATAATCCTCTGCGGTGCTGAACACCAGGGGTTTTGGCAGAGCGCTGCACACTCCTTCAAATTCTTGAGATTCAGCCCTGCAGAGGCACCCAGGTTCTTGACATGAGTAATTGCTGTGGCTTTATTTCAGATTATCCTGTTTCACATGGTATTTTGGCTCATGGCAAGACTTTTCTTGAGCATACCCGTGCATGTAGTGATGAACTAGGGCTGAAATCTTCTAGCAGGCTTTGTATACCTTCATTTTCCAACTTAGATCTCAGAAATTTCCTATTTGTGGCACTTACACGTCCACAAAACAGCTGAAATTCTGGTATGTTCTCCACATGTGTGCATTGGTGATACATAGAAGGGTTTTGTTTTTATTTTTCACACTTCTAATCTGTGGATTTACTATATATGAAATGAGCCCACCTGTTTGATCTCAGTGGAAATGTTTTGGGCATTGAAAAGATACGGGTAGAGGGGTAAATAAATCAGTCTTTCAATAATCAAGAACATTTCCTTGGTCAGTGAAGATGAGATGAAGATCACATCTGCATCATACTGGTTTTGTAAGATAAAAAGGAAGAGGGAGTGGGGACTAAAGTGCTCTTTTTAGTGATTTGGATGGCAGTGGATCCCACGCATCGCATGCAACGCTGCTGGCCACCCCAAGCCTGGCAGCCTGTTCCCATATTTAATTCCACTCTGCCATGGGCAAAACACACAAGGGATTGTCTGGAGGACAGTGGGAGCCTTTGTGCCCCCAAACATGTAATTGCTTCTGCAGCTCAGCTATTTTTCCCCCTCTGTTATGTTCTTCCAGCCTGGGTGGCTGATCCCAGAGAGCCATGGGACTGAGCCTGTGGTAATGTCACAGGGGTTCCCAAAATCAGAGTTTTGGGGAGAATAGAACACATCCGTGAGCCAGGGGCTGCAGGAGGATAGGGGAGCTGGGTGAAACCCCTGGGCTTCCAGCAGTGCCAAGGAAAAGCGGGTGCTGCAAAAGCAGAAATCAACTCAATTAGCACAGCAAGGAGCAGCCCAGCCCCGAGTTCTTGGAAAAGAGATTAAACCCTGCGGGTCTCCTTCACACGCAGCAGGGGGATTGCAATGAGGGCTTTGTTGTAGGGCTGAGCTGAGGAATGGGAGGTGATGGGAGGGCCCACGTTGGGACAGACCCACGCCAGGCTGCAGTCTGAGAAAGGCCTTGCTGAGGGCCCAGGTGTCCATGGCTACAGGGGTGCAGTGCCAGGCCAGCCAGATGGGATTTAGGTGCTTTAGGCTTGAATTAAGCAACCTTTTAAGCCACGGTTTGAGCAACAGCACCTGCCCGGGCACACCTGCAAAGTTCTGCTTCGCTGTGGCTCAAAGCCTGGTGGGCTGCTCTCAGGAGCCGCGCTTATTTCAAGTGCCTTCCAATAGGCCGAGAGGAGGCGGTTCTCGCCTAGGAGCCAGCAGCAGGCAGACACCTTCAGCCCAAAGCCTCTGCCCAAACCACCATCCCTACCCCCCTCCCCAGACCCACTGCCCAGCCCAGGGATAAGGCCTCAGCCTCAAACACTGGCATGGAAGCGATGGGAAGAGGCCCATTGGGATAGAGGGCGAGGAGGCGACTTCAGAAGGACGCCCATAGTCAGAAATATTTTAATACAACTGAGTCACAATTTTTAGTATGAACAATCTTAAAAAAAAAAGCAAAACCCAAAACAGGAATCCCACACAGCGCTGCTCCCACATGGCACAGAAAAGTTAATGCAGGTTTACCTTAAAGGAATAAAAACATTTTTCTACACAGTGCTGCACTCCGTACATGAAAACACACTTCAGACACACGTATTTAAGCACGATTTTCCTTCCCAATCCTCACTGCAGTAGTTTTGGGGCGTGTTTTGAGGGGAAACCAAGCACCAGTCTCCCTGACGGTGCAGACACTACAAGCACTGCTCTCCCCTGATGGCTGACGATATTTTTACATGGGGTCTGCAATGCAAAAGAGAGAGATGGCTGTTAGTCCTCCCTGCCTCACAGAAGCCAACCCCCAGTGCAGGGACCACTCTCCTTCCCTCCTGCATGGGGAGGTGCTGCCCCGACTGTTAATTTTGGGATAACTGGCCACAGTGAGCCAGGAACAAGAGCAGCACATGGGCGTAAAGCAGACACACACACAAAAAAAAGCAGAGAGAAATCAGCTATGTGGGGATTTATAAAGTAATAATTAAAAAAAAAAAAAAAAAGAAAAGAAAAAAGAAGGGCGAAACCACAAAGCCAGGCTCTCTGGATCATTTCCACTGTTTCGTTTCCTGCGGTTTAGCTGGCATACCACGTACAGCAGACAGACAGATGGCAGCACCAGGCCTTCAGAGGATCTACAGGAGGAACCGGAGCGCTGGTGTGTTAGTGACAGGCACGGCGTGGACACAGAGCTGGTGGTAATTAGCACTGCTGAGCCTACAAGGCTTCACCGGTCCTACTGGGGAAGGGGCATTTGGAAAGAGTGGGGAGACATCAAAATCCACAGGTTTGTCCATCTTGGAGTTAACTGGAACAGCTACGCAGGGCACCAAAGTAAAAACAAATCATTACTTGTGCTCACAGCCCCCATTTTGCCTGCTTTAACCTGGCCAACATCAGTTTGTTCTCCTGCTTAACAAGGCCACATACTTGTGCCTGGTGAGAAATGCACCCGGGTCAGATTTTAGCTGGCAGAGCTCAGCTGGAGCACCAGCAACCGCCAAACCGCCGTGCTTTCATTCCTCGTGTGCTCACATCAAGAACGATTAACACAAACATCACTTTGGGGTAGCAGCCACGCAGAGCACACCTGCACCCTTGAAAGCAGGAATGTTTCCTAAGCCACCAGAGCTGGGGCGCGGGGACACTGAGCCCCTCCAGCACGGCTTGGCAGCATCCCTTTCCCTGGAAAACCCAGTGGTGGAGCTGCAGGAGATGTAGGGGCACACGGGGACAGCCGCACGCCGCGGGGTGGCCCAGCACAAAGCACCTCTGTGCAGCCCTCCCCCAGCACCCCATGCTAGGCACCGGGGCACGGCCCAGCCACCCACAGCCCCAGCAGCGCAGGGCTGGGGGCGGAGGCGCCGTCCCCGCAGCCCGGTGGCGCTGGATACGGGGAATTCTGACCAACAGCCCACTTTAGAGGCTTGCGCTGCAACCTGGAAAAGCTCCTGAGAAGCTGGTGCGTCCCCAGCAGAAGAAAAGTCTCTGGTGGTGCCCTGCAGGAACACCGGGGCCATCCCTGCTCTTGGGAGGGGAGGGCGTGAGAGGGCAGGGCTGGGGTCAGACGTACTCCCGGGCTGTGGAAGGCTGCGACTGTCGGTAGTACTGCTGTCCTTGGCGCTCCTTGGCAGGGCAGGAGCAGCAGAGCAAGGAGCCCCCCAGCACGGTGAGGCTGGCAGCCCCCCAGCCGACAAACAGCGCTGAGCCAAACTCGTACCTGCAGTAAGGCAAGGGTTGGTATAGCATCAGGGGATGGGAAAAGCAAAGAGGAGTGGGGCTGCATGTCACCACTGCCCTGCCAGCCCAAACCAGCATAGGGCAGCCCCAGGGATGCAGGGGAGCTCAGGGAAGCGGTGTCCCCCAGCGGGCTCCTACCTGGCGTTGATCGGAGTGCTGGCATTGAAGAACTCGTAGGTGACCTGCGTGGCGTACAAGGAGACGGCTGCTAACGTGCACAGACCTGGGTGTCAAACACCGAGCATCAGCAATGCCCAACTCGCCGCCCAACAGCTCCACTTCCCTCCTGTGAAAGGCTATTGGAGCTTTTCTGCATCAGAGAGGCGCAAAGACGGCAGCTGCCCAGCGACTTACCGCAGAGGATGAAGAGGACGCCTCCAGCAACAGCGATGCGGCTCTTGGTGACGGGATCCTCTTCACCAACCTTGGTGCATTTCATGCCCACAACGCTCACGATGATGCCGAAGAAACCCAGGAGGAGAGAAATAACCATGAGAGCCCGGGAGGTCTGGATGTGAACTGCAGGGGGAAACATGCTGCTCGCAGCACTGCAGGGTGAAGTCACTTCCCACTGGGATGCACCTGTCCTTAAGGCCCTGTCCTTTACCTTATCCTTAACCCTGTCCTCACCGCGTAGGGTCACTCGCAGCTCCTGTGCCTGGGGCGCTATGCCAGAAGACCTTGGCTCACTCTCAACACCAGGGTCCCCAGCTTTCCTCCCCACCATGCTCTTTTTTTCTCCCTCCCTGCTCTTCTCACTCACTGCAATTTCAGCAGCAGCACCATCCTCAAATGCTGTGCACAGCCCTAAGGCTGCGATGTCTCCACGCGGCACCCGCTGTTGGGATCAAACCCACAGGGATTGGGGGCAAAGACAAGCAAAGGGGCTGACACCCATGGGCACAAGGTGGGCTCAGATCCACAGCGGGGCTCTGACCCACATCAGGACTCAAACTGTGGGTGCAAAGCAGGACTGGAACACGAAGAGAAGAGTGAGGGGCTCAGACCCACAACAGGATGCAGACCCATGGCAGAACAAGGAGAGCTCAGCTCACTCTCAGCACTGGGGCCTCAGCCTTTGTCCCCACCACTCTCTTCCTCCTCCCTTCACACTCTTCTGGCTGCAATTTCAGCTGCACCACAGTCCCCAGCACTGTGCACAGCCCCAGGATTGCGATGTCCCCAGTGTGCAGCTGCCATTCCGAAATCTGATGCCCACTGCGTGGCTCAAACCCGCAGAGACTGGGGAGGGCGAGGGCTTTAAGCCCATGGCCAAGAGATGGGCTCAGCCCTACAGCGGGGCTCTGAGCTGCAGTGGGGCTCAAACTGTGGGTATAAAGTGGGGCTGGAACACGGAGAGAAGCACAAGGGGTTCAAACCCACAGCAGGATGCAGACCCACGGAGGAGCGAGGAGAGCTCTGACATGCACTGGGCTCGGACGTTCAGGGGAAAGGTGGGCTCTTCTCATAGAGCTGGGAAGGGGAGATCAAACCCGGCTGGGGGGGGGGGGGGGGGGGTCAGGGCCGGCCGCCAAGGGGGGGCCGACACGAGAGCGGGGGGGGGGGGGGGGGGGGGATAAGGGCCAGGACCCATAGGAGGGCTCAAATCAGCCGGAAGGGCAGTAAGGGGGCTCGGACCCGGGCTGGGAAGTGGGGAGGGGTTGGCTCAAAGCCGCGGGGGTTGGCTCAGCCCCTAGGAAGGGGGCTCAGCGCCGAAGGAAGGGATATGCCCGCCGCCCCCTGTACGCACCGTCGAGGGAGAGCAGCGAGTCGTGCAGGCGGCACTGCACCTGCCCGGTGCTCTGCGCGGCGCAGCTCATCCACAGCCCTTCGTGCAGCCCCACCGCCGTGATGATGGCGTCTCCAGCGTACGAGCTCTGTCTCCACTGGGGCAGAGCAGCGGCAGCCAGAGCCGCCACCCACCCGCCCAACGCCGCCAGGTACCCCGCCAGCTCCCGTGCTCCGCCGCCCATCGCCGCCGCGCTGCGCCCGGCCCGGCCCGGCTCTGCCCGGGGGTGTGCCCGCCACGTCCCGCCCCGAGCTCCATCAGCCCCTCCTCTGGGCTGGAGGGGCCGTGGTGGGGGGGAGGTGGGTGGTTAGGGTCAGGGAGCGGAGCGGGGTGCCGGGTGCCAGCGAGAAAAGAGGGATTGGGGCGAGGACTTGGGGAGGCGGGGGATGTGGGAAATGGGGACCCCCAGGGAGGTCGAGACGCAGTGGGGAAGGATTTGGGGTGGGGGAGGTGAACCCCCGCGGGGCAGTCGGAGCAGGGACCCCTGGGGCTGCTGCAAGGGTGGGTGCAGGAGTGTGACGTTGTGCTGTGCTGTGCTGCCTGGAGATGGGCACACAGGGCAGTGGGCATCTGGTCGTGCCAAGAGGAACTTGGAGCTCTCAGTGGCGTAGAGCTCTTGGTAACATGGAACCCTCAGTGGCATAGGGATCTTGACGGCATGGAGCTCTCAGTTCTACGTAGCCCTTGGTGGCATGGAGCCCTCAGTGGTATGGAGTTCTTGGTGACAGGGAGTTCTCTGATGGTATGGAGCCCTCCATGGGATGGAGCTCTTGGTGAAACTGAACCCTTATTGAAATGGATCTCTTAGTGGCATGGAGCTCTTGGTGGTACGGAGCTCTCAGTGCTATGGAGCCCTGGGTGACGTGGAATCCATAGTGGCATGGAGTCCATGTTGGCACTGACTGCTTGCTGTCATAGAGCCCTGGGTGGCATGGAGTTCTTGATGGATGAAGCTCTTGGTGTTATGGAGCTCTTTGTGCCCCCAGTTCTATGGACCCCTTGGTGCTATGGAGCCATTGGTGGCATGGAGCCCTCAGTAACACGGAGCCCTTGCTTGCATGGAGCTGTTGATGACATGGAATCCTTGGTGGCACAGAGCATGGCGTGGAGTTCTTGGTGGCATGGAGCTCTCATTGGTGCAGAGCTCTTGATGACACAGAGCCCTCGGTGGCATGGAACCCTTGGTGAAATGGAGCTCTCGGTGACATGGAGACCTCGGTGGCCGTTTGCTGGGTGCAGGGAGCTGGCAGCTGCCCCAGGCATTGCCCTCCTGCCGGGCTGGCTGCCCTGGCAATCGTTAACCACCATCTCATCGGCAGTCAGCTCACGCTCGCTGTGGCTGGGGGGCGGCCGCCTGCCCCAGGCTGAGCTCCACACTTGGGGGACAGCGGGCAGCTCCTGCATCAGTGTGCGAGCAGGGAACCCATGGGGAGAAACCATCCTCCCTCTGCTGCCATCCCTGTGCTGGGCACTGACCCCTCAGCCCCTCCGCCTGTTCGTGCAAGGCGTTTTGCGGGCGGTGTTTTGGAGTGTGTGCTCACATTCCCCAGATGGTTATGGTAATGGTGTGGGGACAATTCGCTGCCCTGTTCGGCTGCTGCTCAATGTCCTTCTTGTTCAGGGAGAGGGCAGAGCCCCGGCCAGGACAGTGGGTGTCGTAACAGGGTGAGCTGCCCCCACTGTCCCCAGGTCCTTCCTGGCCTAAAGATGAAGCTTTTGTGTCCTTCTTGGGGATGTTGCAGGGCTAATGCAGGGGCCGTGTTGCCACTCCCTGCGTGCAGGAGTCCTAAGGCATCTGGGGACAAAGCCTGCAGGCTGTGCAACCAGATGGCTTTTGCCATGGGACAATGACCTCTGCTCCCCGCTGTGCCCCATCACCAGCGCTGCTGGGCAGAAAACCCCAGCTCTGTGCGCACAGATAGATATGCTGTGCCAGCGTCTCTGCTCCCAGCAGTGCAGGGCTGCTGCCCTCGCCTGGGCACCAGGGTGGATGCAAGGATGCACCCAGAGCCCGGCTTTTGGAAAAGACACCTTTATTCACCAGTCCTCCGCAGAAGGCACTTAAATAGCCGTGGTGGGGAGTGGGCTCAAGCAAAGCAGAAAGGCACGTTTGGTGTGGCTCCAGCCCTCCCAGCCCCACACTGCTACCATGGCACTGGGTCTTCAACTCCAAAAAACATCCCTCCCTTTTCCCCATGTTCCTCACCCCTATCCACCCCCAAAGTCTGGCTGCTCATCTCGAGGTTGGCGGCAGCTCCACAGCAGGGCTGGGAGCCACGGAGCTCTCCATGCTGCACCACAAAGTAGGGCCCAGCCTGCAGCCCAGGGCTGAGTGGCCGAAGCCACATGGTGGCTGCAGCTGTGTCCCAAATGGCGTGGAGCTGGTGATGCTGGCCCTGGCAGGGCTGGGACCCTGCATGAGGATTGTCACAGTTCATCCTTCCCTGCTGCATGCAAGCCAGCAGTGCTGGTGGCAGCCATTGGCTCCCGCTCCGTGCTCGTCTCCTGCAGCAAATCCACCTCTTCCGTTCTGAAAAGCATCTTCACCAAATCATCCGCCTGCACTCGCTCCTGTGGGCCAGAGCTCACATCATACCCTTCCACAGAGGGCAGCCCCCAGGACCCTCCTGCTGCCCAGGGAGCAGGGTGAGGTGCTTACCCGCTCGCTGTGCCGAGGGTCCAGGGTGAACCAGAGTGCAATAGCACAGCGTTGGCCTTTGGTCACAGCCTTCACCCCGTGGGGGTTCTCTGAGCCAGAGGAGAAGCCCACGGCACGGCCACACTGCGGCTGCACCTCTGCCTGCGAGAAGAAACCCTGCTGCACCACGGGGACACGGGGAGAGCCAGCCCCAAACCCACATTCACCCTGTGCACTGGCACAAAGCATTTTCCCCAGGGATGGAGTAAGGCTTGGCAGCGGGGCTGTGCGTGCAGCTCCAGGGAGCCCAGCTACTTACAGTCTGCGTCTTGGCATCCAGCTCCGTGAAGTAGAAAGCTCCCCCTTCAAAGTCCCCATTGAGGTAGAGGATGGCACTAAAGAAAGCAAGGAACAAGGTGACACCCACCACCCCAGGCACCCAAACCCTGACCCACCACCACAGCAAGAGGCCAAGGCAAGAAAGCCCGAGCTGGGCTGCCCTTCTGTCCTGCTTCTCACCTGGGGGCTGCTAAGCTTAACGGCCTCGGGAGGGCAGCTCAGCCCCACGGACACCTTGGTACCTGTAATCCCGGAAGGTGTAGGCTGGTGGTTCCTTCACACACACCAGGGCCTCCGCGTTGAGGATGCAGTTGTCCACATGCACCTCGTGGCTGTTGTCACTCCGGCCTTCCTGCTTCTCTAGGGTGGAACGAGAGGTTGTGCATCAGTACTGCTTTGTCCGTATGGGAATGGGGTCTGTCTGCAAACACTGTGTGTGTGGATGTTGGGATGAGGTGGGGTTGGCCTCTGCTCCCAGCTGACAGCAACAGGACGAGAGGAGATGGCCTCAAGCTAACCAAGGGACGTTCAGGCTACATATAGGAACGATTCCTTCTGCCCAGGGTCCTGGGCAGAGGGTGAAGGGCTTCGCATCTCCTTGCAGAGCAGCCCGGCGTGCTCACCGTCGATGGCTGTGCGGCACACCAGGTGTGAGTAGGAGAAATGGAGCGGGACCTCCAGGCGGAAGTAGGACTCCATCATGTGCCGCACCTTCTCCGTCACGTTGTAGTAGAGGTGGGCGCTCTGCAGGGGGACCTTGCCCTCCTGGCCCAGCTGCGGGGGACAGACGGCACTTGGGCTCAGCTGCAGCGGGGCAGCAGCCCCAGGCACCCGCAGCGACACCGACCTTGAGGGCCTTCAGGACGGTGACGCCATAGAAGGTCTCACTGGGGGTGTGCGGCGATGTCTTCCCACGATAGCCATCCCCTGCCGAGGCGGCTGCCTGCAAAGCCCAGCCAACGTTATCCCCCCTGATTTCCGAGGCACGGATGCGACCCTTCAGCATCCCTGCATCCCCGTGCTCACGTTGGTGAGTCTCTGCAGCTCCCGGCACTCCTCAGCTGAGAGGACTCCATCCACCACGACGCGCTGAGACCCATTCAGGCTTTTGGAGTTCATGGTGACGCTGGCTCCCTCGTACACCAAGGGGCCACCTGCAGCACAGGTGGGATCAGGAGGGAGTACGGATGGAACTGGGGGCAGTGCCGAGGGGCTTCAGGCTGGCACCGGGACCTGGAGCTCCCCACACCTTCTCGGATGAACTTGCTCATTTCTGCAGACTCCTTTGCTTTCTCCTCCACCAGCGTCTCGATCTCCTTCATCAGGTTGCCGATCTCCTCGGAGATGCGCGCCGCTGTCTCCCGCTCCACCCTGGGCACACAGTGGCCATCAGCTCCGCTGCCCCACTGTCCCCAAGTCGGGAAGAAGGCATGCCAAGGCAAGGACAGGACAAGTTGTGTCTAAGGGCTTCTGACAAAGCCCAAGGTGTGAAGGTGTCATTTCAGCGCAGCCCTCACCCTCTACCCCAGACTGCTTGGGGTAACCCAAGGACCAAGCTCTGCCCTTCAGCAGCCTCTCCCAGCCCCAGCATCAGATAATTCCCTCTGCAATTGCTGCCTTGAGCCCAACGAAGGCAGAAAGATGCCCCCGTTGGTTGCCTCCCCAGTGGCAGCTGACCAAACACTCACTTTTGTTTCTCTCGCAGCCTCTTTGGTATCACCTCTTCAGGCGTCCACGTGTCCTACAGTGACAAGGACAGCATCAGTAGCTCCATGAGGACCCACCTCTGATACCACAACCCCTTTCCCTGCAGACACGTCCCTCCAGCTGCCACCAGCCTTGGTGTGGTGCCACTCACCGGGTCCACAAATGGGATCCCAAAGACGTCGTAGCCGAAGAAGAGCAGCTCCTTCTCCATGAGGCTTCGCTGGCGGTACGCCTGGATCTCCTGGGCCAGGGGCAGAGCGGTGGGTCAGGGCAGCTCTCCCACCTGCTGTCCCCACTGCAACCCAACTCAGATCAGCCCACAAAATCTCTGCCAGGGCTTGGAGCCCTGAAAGGACAGAATCTATCCTACGCTGGCTCGTCCCAGTGGTCACCCACCTTTCGGGGCTCAATGGGCCTGGCCAGATCTTCTCCCAGGACAGCAGTGTAATAAGCCAAATTCTGGTTCATCACCTCATCGTTTGGGAAGAAGAGCAAGTATGTTTTGGTGCATTCAATTGCTTTTTCATAATTCCCATCTGGAAAGAGAAACAGAAGCATTACAGCACGTCTTCTCCCTGCCTTGCTGGTGCTCAGCTCTGGCACAGGCACAATCCTCTGCTGGAGCAGAGACTGGGGAGGATGATGATGATGAGAATTTGATAGGGAACAGAATAAATGGGGATGCAGAGGAGAAACAATGGAGAAAGCTCAAATCTGCAAAGGATCTCCCTCTAAGCAGGGGCAGATACTCTGAAGCAAAGACAACTGCTGCCACAAAGGGAAAGTAACAGTGTGAGGTGCTCTCCCACCTCAGCAGCAATCAGTGCCGCAGGCTGAGGAGTCTTCATGCTTGGAAAATGTATCTTAAAGCCTATTTCCAGACAGTAACACCCAACCATTTCCATGCTAACCTGCAATTTTCAGCCACTTAAGCACTCTGACCTACTTTCATCTACAGTATTTCATCCTTTCAGTCTTCCCAGAGTTCAGCTTTGGCTGTTTGTTTGTTTTTTAATCCTTCTGGGGAAATTGGCAAAGAAATAGTTCAATTTTTTCCTAACAAGGAGAACAAATAAAGACAATGTCCATTTGCCTGCTTTATAACAAACTCTCCTGGAGGGGCAGAGTGCCTCTTTTGTTTGGATGTGAGGCAGAAAGCTGGCAGAAAAAAAATGCCTCTCCAGGCTGTAGTGAAGCTGCGCAGGAATTTGGCATTTAAGCAGCAGGGCTCACTGTAACAGAGGGAAGCAAGACACAGCTCTCCTAAGGCACACCGCTGCCCATGAGCCTTTATGCCCACAGCATGATGTCAGCGTTGATATGAGCAGTGCCAGGACTCTTGGCCATTGCAGGATGGGGCAACGAGCTGCTTACTGTTGTAGTAGGCAAACTGCAAGTAGTTGAAATGTGAGGGCAGGAAATCCTCCAGGGTCTTCTCCCGGCCAGGCTGCGAGGCGAGCTCTGTGACACAGCCCTGCTTGCAGCTCAGCACCTGCATGTAGTGATCTGGTGGAGAAAAAAATCCCATATCACTGCTCGGGGTCATCAAAGAGCTGGTGGATGAGATATCATAGGGTCCCCACTCCAACCAACCAGCTTGCAGCACTGGAGACCCCCAGGGATGGTCCCCCACCGCCGTATGACTGGTGTCACATCCCATAAAGGAGGTGTTCCTCCTGTCAGTCTCAGCCTCCCAGCCCCGTGCCCTGGTGACCCCTTCTCCACATCCCTCTGGAAATGGGGACAGGCTCCCGGGCAGCATTCCTCCTAGTGAAATCTTTGGGGATCACAGAATGGCTTAGGTTGGAGGGCACTTTAACGATCACGCAGATCAAACCCCCCAGCCATGGGATGGATACCCTTCACCAGCTCAGGGTGCCACCTGTGGCCTTGGACACCTCCAGGGATGGGGCACCCACAGCTCTGGGCAGCACTGCCAGGGTCTGGATGAGAGGTGTGCTCACCCCATAGGGAATTTTGTCCCAACCCCTCACACAGGGCTTGGCACAGGCGCTCCCACCTGTCATGGCCTGGAACAGGTCTGCGTTGTACTCCAGGTAGTTGTAGCCTTCATAGTCATAGGGCCCCTCACAGAGAGCACGGCACTCAGTGTCTGCCACAAAGTATTCCTCCAGTGCCTTTTCCAGGTGCAGGACAGCAGCAGCTGGCTGCTCCTCGCTGTAAAACCGGACACCCAGGCGGAACTCCGTCTGCAGGAAGCCAGGCAGAGCTGTGAGCACAAAGCTGCCCAGTGCCCATTCATACAACCGCAGATAGAACAGGTGGTACTGGGAGGGATCCTTAAGGCCATCGGCTCCAACCCTGCTGCAGTGAGCAGGGAAACCCACAGCTCCATCAGTGCTCACAGCCCCGTTCCCTGAGCTTGGGTGTCCGCAGGGCTGGGGCACCACATGTGCTCAGAGCACTGGTCCCAGGGACACCTCTCACCACGCGGACACACAGCAGTGCTGTGTACTTGTTAAGCCCACAGCCCATCTCCCCCTCCCCACACCCAGCCCTGGGCAGGTATTTCCCAGCCAAGAAAACACAGTTTGGGGGTAAAACCCAACACGAGGATGGGGCACCCACCATGTGGGGCCTGGCCTCCAGGTCAGCGAAGTCGGACTCCCTGACACCCGCCATCATCTGGTAGTACTCCAGGTTCTGCTTCATCTCCACGTGCTCGGGGTTGGCCACAAAGAAGGTGTGGGCTGCAGCCACGGCCTTTGCCACCTTATTGATCTGGGGGAGGGCAGAGGGGTGGGTGAGGGACCCCAACTTTTGGAGCTCAGACACAGAGGATTGGGGCCATCCCGAGCACGCACACTGCTCCCCAGCCCCCATACCGGGTCAGTACTGGATGTGGGGCTCCAATATGAAGCATGGGGTCCCAGTACCGGGAGTGGGGGCCCAGTGCCGTGATGGGGGTCCCAGTACCGAACACGTGTGGGGGCGTAGACGGTTTCTTCCCCCCCCCCCCCCCCCACGCCTCGGGTGCGGCAGGCCCCAGCCAGGCCCCGACGTGGCACTGCGGGGGGAGCAGTGGAGGAATGGGAGGAGGGCCCGGGGCCGCCTCCCCGTCCCCCAGCATCACTCCCATCCCCGCCGCCCGCCTCCTCCCCGCCCGCCCCTCCGCTCGCGGGTTGCGCTGCGGTCGGATCGCACCTCCGGACCCCTCCCGGACGCCGCTTCCCGATCTTCCCCCCGGGATCTCATCTCCTTCGGGGCCGTACCTTGAAGTAGGCGACCTGGAGGTAGTTGTAGGGGCTCCGCTTGCGGAACTCTCGCTCCAGCTCCTCGCCCAGGCGGTACCGGGAGGGCTGGGTGGGCCCGCAGCCCCGGAGGCAGGCGGCGCGCCGCAGCAGCCCCCGGAAGAACAGCAGATCGTGGAGAGCCGGCTCGAGTCCATCCGCCGGTAGCACCGCGGTGGCATTGGCGCAGCGCAGGCGGCACCGAACCGACCGAGCGCGGATAGCGGCGCGGGCCCGCAGCGCCCGCTCCATCTGCAGCACCACGGCGGGCCAGTCCCCCCGCGCGTACGCTTCGGCGCCGGCAGCGAAGAGCGCGTCCGGAGGCTCGGCCGGCAGCGGGGGATCGGAGCGCTCCGGTGGTCCCAGCGGTGCCGGCGGTTCCGCCGCCCAGACCAGCAGCGGCAGCAGCGGCAGCAGCAGCGCCATGGCCGAGCCTGCAGCCTCCCGGCTCCGCGCCAGACCACGCCCCCCGCCCCGTGGCCACGCCCCCCCGCCACGTGGCCACGCCCCCCGCCCAAACGGCCTCGCCCACATCGCACACCAACACAGCTTTGGGTCCCGCTGGTGACCACGCCCACACCGGAAGTTCCGCCTCGAGCGGAAGGGGCGGGGCGCGGCGGGCTATGGCGGCGGTAGGAGGGGAGGATGGCGGCGGTGGTGGTGCGGGCCTGGCTTTGGCCTTGGTGGAAGGCAGCGCCGGGCGGGCCGCCCGCGTCGGGGACCCGGGGGACTTGGTGGCGCTGGCCCGGCAGGTGCAGCAGGTGAGGGCCGGCCACGGCCCCCCGGGGAAGCGGCTGGGCCGGGGCTGAGGCCGTGCGGGCGCCCGGCGTCCCGCTGCTTCCCGGCAGCGCCCCGTGTCAGCACCGCCGCGTTGTCCCCGCTCTGTGCCGGTGCCTCTCGCCGTGTTGTCGGGTCACAGAAAGGCTCGGGTTGGAGGAGCCTTACAGGTCACCCATCTCCAACCCCTGCCGTGTCCTCCTGCCCTACCGCCCCAGGTGCTCCGGTGCCTCCCAGCGCTCTGCGCTGTTCTGCAGTGGGTCCCACCATGGCTTCAGTGCCCCCCAGTGTTTTCTGCTGCTGCTCCCCCCGGTGCACCTTGTTGTGCATCACTGTCCCTCTCAGTGTCTCCCTGCCCATCCCAGTGCCTCCCAGTATGTCCTGCGTCTCTGTATGCCCCATTGCTCCTGCTGTGTGCTGCAGCCTGCCACCTTGGTATGGGGTCACTGAACGGTTCAGGGTGGAAGGAACGTTATGGATGCTCTGTTGGGTTTCAGTATTTCCTTCTGTTCTCAGTGCATCCTTGTATGTCCTGCTCTTCCCCTCAGCGCCTCCCTTCCTGTCCCAGTTCCTCCCAGTATGTTCTCCTGCCCTTCTCCATCTCCTCCAAACACCTCCCCATGCTTTCTCTCAGTGCATCCCGCTTCTTTTGGCCCACCTCTGTCCTGCTGCCCGTCTCCTGCCCACTGTGCCTCCCCCTCATCTGCATCTGTGTACCCAGCTGTCTGGGGGTGCTGTGATGTCCCCCCACCAGGCACGGAATGCTGGAGGACTCAGAGCTGCCTATGTAGCTCATGTTAGGCCTCTGTTAATGCAAGGCTGCAACCATTGCTTCCCCAGTGTGGAAATGTCCGTAGTGCCCTGGCTGCCTTCATCCTCATCAACCCTTCTGTCTCTTGCAGGCAGATGAGTTTGTTCGAGCCAATGCCTGCAACAAGCTGACTGTCATTGCTGAGCAGATCCGGTGCTTGCAGGAGCAGGCTCGGAAGGTGAGGATGCATCCAGTGGCAGGAAGGAAAGGAGGATAAAGGTTTGCTTTTACTTGGCTGCTAGGTATTTGGGAGAAGCTGTGGGCTGGTTGTGAATTATTGCCTGAAGCCAAGTAGAGAAGATTCAGGGGGATGACAGCCAGAGTTCACTGTTTTGTATCAACTGGGGGCACGAGGGATGTTCTGGGGGCTTTGCCTTATTCTGCATATCAGGGTGGGCTTTGTCAGGTGCACTGAGTCTTTTCAGAGGAGGGGTGGGAGCTGATGGTCAGCCCACAGCAGCTGGGATGTCAGTTACAACTGTGACAGAAAACTCCTGTCACTGTAGGGTGTGCTCCCAGGAGGAGCTGGTGCAACAGGGTGACAGTGTGACTCTGGATGGTTGTTCTGAGGTGAATCCAAGCCCTTGGGAAAAGGTGAACTTTGCTCTGAGGTTTGGGTGTGTGTCTCAGCTTTTGAGTTTGTCCCAGCTCTGTTGCCAGAGCAGTTGATCCTGGCTGTCAACCTGGCAGTGCTCAGCTGTCCTCTTCTATTTTGTCTTCACCCCTACAGGTGTGCTCATAGAACGAAAAACAAGTTATGGAGTGAGAAAGGACCTGCTGGTCACTGCAGCTGGCCCACTGTCATCAAGACAATTATGTCATGTGGTCATTAAGAGCTGCAGCTGGGGAGCTGAGTTCCCCTGTACTTGCTGTGCCTTCCCCAGGTTATTTCAGCAGGGAAGTGGAGTGTGTGGAGGCAAGGAATGACTCCAGCCAATGGCGGGGTCAGAGACAGAGGTGAACCTGGGGTTGTGAAGAGTTTGCTGCTGTTTGGAGGTATCTGCACCTCTGTGGAGAGTTGCAGGAGTCCCGAAGTGCAGCTCAGCAGAGGAAACTTGAAGAAAATAAATGTCTCTTTGGAAAGCATCTGCTTCCCATGGCAAGTGATGGGATGAAGCAAGAGCTGTGCTGGGAGGGCAGAGACTTGTGGGCTCTGGTTGAGACACGGAAGTGTGTGTGTAATTTATAAGAAGTAATCAGTTATATTTCAAGTGTGGAAATTTTAAATTTGTTTTTAGGTCTTGGAAGATGCTAACAGGGATGCTGATCTGCACCACGTGGCCTGCAACTTAGTGAAGAAGCCAGGAAACATTTACTACTTGTATAGGAGGGAGAGTGGACAAAAGTACTTCTCCATCCTGTCTCCTAAGGTGTGTGGCAGCAGCCTCTGAGGAAGCAGGGAGGGGAAGAGGCAGAATTTCTGGTACTTGGGCACTTCTGTAACTCTGACAAAAGCACTGACTTGATGGAGCCATTCACAGACCTGTGGTTGGTTGGGTTTCTTGGTCTGAGTTATCTGCTGGCCTAAGGTGGGCAGTGTCCTTGACAAGTAGACCTCAATTCAGTCTCTGCTGTTCTTTTTATGAAAGCAGAAAAATGCAGAAGTGCCCCGGGCCTTCCCTGTCTGCTGTGGTTGTTGGCAGCAGTTTTCTTAGGTGCTTTAGCCCGGGGGTTAAGATGGTTTGCAGCTTGGTGTTTTGTTTCTATGGGAAATGGTGATGACTCTCCTCTCGAGTTAGTGTTGGAGATGTCTTCCTTGCAGGCAACCCATTTTCTAATGCACAGGGTGAAGACTTCAGACTAAACAGCAATGAGCAAAGTAGAGGAGCTCTGCAGGGTGATACTGTGTCCCCAGATCTCCCTGTGTCAGCAGCACTGTACTGTGCCTTGATTGGTTAGACTCAGGGTAGTTAATCTTATTTTTATGTTGGAAAGTGGGACATCTATGTAGCTGGGAGTGCCTTGAAGGTGGTGGGGCACGCCATCCTGGGCGGGGAGGCTGAGACCATCAGCACAGTGTGGCTCCAAGGGAAACCCAGTAGCAATGTATATCTGTCCTTTCTCTTCCAGGAGTGGGGGACCAGCCCCCATGAGTTTCTCGGTGCCTATAAGCTCCAGCACGACATGTCCTGGACGCCTTTTGAGGACATTGAGCGACGAGATGCTGAAATAAACATCTTGGAGAAATTGCTGAGCCGGCAGGCAGCGCTCCCCCCATGCACAGAGCCCAACTTCCAAGGCCTCACCAAATGATGTGAAGTGTGGTGCCATACAGGACCTCTGAACAGAGCTAATGCCTGAGGACAGGCAGTGCCTGAGCGTTGCCAAAGGCAGGGCAAGGAAAGAGACCAAGAAATGAAAATGCTGATGCTGCTAGTACTTGCTCTTTGCTTTAATAAGACTAATTCTGAATTCAGTCTTACTGGATTTTCTAGTAATCAAGTAACTTGTTTCTTTGACTTATGCCAATAAGATGATATCAGATGGAATAATTTCAAAAGGACTTGGGGCAAAAAGCAAATATGCTTGGGGTGGATTGATAGTGTTATAAAATATGTCCTGTCCATCTGGCTGTGGCATACCTCACAGGGACTGCGTGTGGCAGGTAGTGATTTCAGGTCTGAATTTGGCCCTCATTACAACACACACATTTAGGAAGCCCTGTGGCATGGGAAGAGTGGCCGAAGTCTCATGCAAAAAGATCTGTTGTTCCTTGTTCCCTTTCTAGTGTGGATTTGTTCATCTTAGACCAAGTAGGGCTCCACCTTGCCCTTGCCCTGCAGCAGAGGAGGTTTTGGTGCCCGGATTGAGACCTGAAGATGGGGATGCTGCAGCTCTGTGTTCTCCCAGGTCACCCTCAGCTCACCTGTATCTTGTCTGTACCAGGCTTCTCCCGTTGCAGTGCTGCCATCAATCAGTCCCATCCTGCTGTGTTTCTCTGTGGCTGGCAGAAATCTTCTCAGAGTCGGTGTAAGATTTTGGAACAAGCTTTTCCCAGCTCACCCTCCCTCACTTAGAGCACTGGGCAAATTAAAAGCAATGTGTTATTATTAGACCTGGGTATAATTAATTCCTTATCAAGTCACAAGTGCCTAATTTGATAGGGTGTTTTTTTTTTTTTCCCTGCATGTTTTATCACCCCAGGTCTTATTTTACTGCATGTTATTAAATCTTAACTTGGAAGGGAGAAAGTTAATTACTGCATAGGCTTTGCCATAGTGCTAATTACAGCAACATTAGAGACCTTCGTCTGTGATTTATGCTCCTCTGGGAAGAAGGTGTTCCTGCCCCAGTTTTATCTGTTTCCCATCATTAAGAATTGTAAGCTGATGTACACGCACAAGGGGACTTGGGTGATATCTGCTGCTTCTGTCCTTTGCAGCTTGTGATTTCTTATTTTGGACTTTGACAGGATTTTGCTTCTCCAGCACAGCCTTCTGCCTCTCTGTGCCCCTGTAGCTCTACTGCCCTGCTGCAGTTCCTTTGTGTGCCAGCACTTGCTGCTTGAATGACAGCTGTGTGTCACGGAGGGCTGGTGCTCTGTGCCAGCATGTTTCTGCTGGGTAGAGGGATCCTGTTCAGTGAACATAAATGCCTCTTCTAACCTCTCCTGCCACCTTGCTCTTTGGAGGTTTGCTGTAACCAACTTCTCCATCCTAACCATGTGCTGCTCGTCTTGCAGAGCCCTGCCTGTCCTTTCTGTATCTTTAACAAGCAAAAGACTTGCAGCAAGTGCGGCATATTCAGCACTGCATCATGGTGCGCTCTGTACTGCAGGCAGGGAGATAAGACAAGGTACCAGTGCAGAGCTGAGCAACCCATTCTGTGTGTAAAATAGGCAGGGATAGAGCTGGTGACAGAAAGGTGAAAGATGCTGAACAGCAGCCTCCTGCAGCACTTGCAGCTGAGGATGCAATTCTGCTGCAGCATCACCTCTCTGTAATGTACTTACTGCAAGAGAACAGAGGAGACAGTGCTGGCAAAGCCACAAGTAGAGCTTGTGGAGGGTTTCTTGGCTCAGCCTGTCCTGAGTCCTTTTCTTAATGCATTTTTTGGATCGATAGGGTGGGAATTTCATCAGGAACAAAGCACCAAACTGCTGCAGCTGGGAGGAGTCAGTGAGATGCAGCACTAGAGAGAGGTCTGGGCTGTCCATGGGCGAGGAGTTGGCCTCTGCTTGCTCCTACACGCTTCTCACGCCTTTCATTTGGGTGAATGCATGCTCTTGTCTCAGGTGAGCAAACTTCTGAGGTGAGGACTGAACGAGGCAGCAGATGTTTGTGACTCATTGCAGAAAACGCCATTAAAGGTGTGTGATTCTGCAAGTCTGGGGAAATTTTTCATGTTGTACATCTGCTTAAATCATAGCGAGGAACAATGGGGCTTTGAAAAAGAGCCCTGGCTGCCTTTCCAGCCACTGCTGTTTCTGAGGGTATGCCAGGCTGCATTCATAGGGAGGGAAGGAAACCAGAGGCTGTTTCATCTGCTGTACAAAAAGTTAAAAATCCGGGTCCTCCTTTGAGACCCCTGTTTCCATTCACAGTCACATTCATATGCACCCAAGTTTAATTTAATGCTTTTCCATCTCGGGTCATTGACTTTGCAGAGCTAATCCATGTGCAAGCTGAGAATGGACTCAGTGACACGGGAAATGTTGCATTTAGGGGTTTTCTATATAAACCTGGTTGCAACAAGGAGCAGAGCTCTGCAAACAGCCCTTGCTCTTTTTGAAACAGTGCTGATGCACTCAGCAGAGGTGGCACAGCGTAGCTTGTTGGCTATGGAAGCAGTGGCTGTGGGTAGGTATGCACCCAGTCATGGTATTTCATATTTTTCTCCCCTTGCTATTCAATGAGCGCTCGGCAGTAGGGGATGTGAAGTCAGTGGCTTGTTCCAAAAGCCCCAGGGATGGACAGTCTCTGTTAGAGATGTGCTTCTGATGCTAATAGTGCTTGGCAGAGTGGCTTTGCTCATCTTTGGCTGTGCAGATACCTGCTCCCTGGAGCTGATGTTTGCTGACATGAGCCTTGTTGTCTTCTTTTCATCCCAAGAGATGAGTTTAATAATGACTTGATGGGACTGAGAGTGTAGGAAACATCTCCCTGATGTACCAAGAGCATCACAGCACCTTTGAATTTTTGCATTTTGAGGGCACAGAACCAGGGCCGAGCAAAATCAGAGGAGGGGCAGATGGGTTTTCAGCCTCATCAGATGGTTTTCAGCTGCCCACTGCAGGGCAGCGCCACAGGCTTACTGCTGCTAGCACTTTGCCTTCCTGAGCTGCACAACAAGCCCAGCAGGTCTTCCTGGCTCTTAAGAATTCAGTTGATCTAAATTAGTTTTCTCTTTCAGCCAGGAGACTGCTTTTTGGCTTCTGCTGCTCAAACACTGTGTGAGAGCTATGTCTGAGTGTCCCAATGCTCCCTGAGTGGATATTTTCACCCTAACCACACGTATCTTGAACAAAAGACCTTCAGCTTAAATACCTTACCTGCGTTACATGTGTAAAAGGTTTCCTGCTCAGCAACGTTCAATTGCGTTCAGTGCCTAAAGGGAGCCTACGAACAGGAGGGGAATCATCTCTTTGAAAGGGTAGATAACAGCAGGACAAGGGGAAATGGTTTTAAGTTGGGGGAGGGAAGATTGAGGTTGGATGTGAGGGGGAAGTTCTCTTAAAGAGAGAGCAGTGAGGTGCTGGAACAGCTGCCCAGAGAAGCTGTGGATGCCAATCCATCCCTGGAGGTGTTCAAGGCCAGGTTGGATGGGGCCCTGGGCAGCCTGGGCAGGTATTAAAGCGGGAGGTTGGTGGCCCTGCATGCGGCAGGGGGTTGGAGCTTCGTGATCCTTGAGGTCCCTTCCAACCATGGCCATCCTGTAATTCTGTGACACACTGGCACAGGCTGCCCAAGGAGGCTGTGATGCCCCATCCCTGCAGGCATCCAAGGCCAGGCTGGATGTGGCTCTGGGCAGCCTGGGCTGCTGGTTGGTGACCTGCGCACAGCAGGGGGTTGGAACTGGATGATCGTTGTGGTCCTTTTCACACCAGGCCATTCTGCGACGCAGTATGACGTAGGGTCCCACCTCCTTGCACGTGCTCGGCGGTGTGGGGTGGGGGTCTCAGGACCCTCACAGATGAAGCAAGCAGTCTTCCTCTCCGTGACCATGCGTTGCCCTCCTCTTGTTTGTTTCGGCGTTACACTGCGAGGGGCTCCCACGCTGACTTAGATAATGATGCACCAGGCTTCTCGAGTAGAGGAAGGATGATTTGCACAGCAACGCCTGGCTTTGTGAAAGCAGGTATTATTGTGTGTTTAACATCAGACCGGCGTGTTTTCCCTTGCGTTGGCTCGCTTGGAGCTATCAGTCAAGCTGCTCAGGGGAGCCCCCAGCCCGGAGGTACTTAAGGGACGCGTGGACGCGGCACGGAGGACGCTGTGTTTGGACCGTTCGGCGCTGGGCGATGCCGGCGCCCATTTCCGAACCGAACGGCCGAACCGCGGAAGCTGGAAGCGCGGCCCCCCGCCCCGCCCTGGCGAGCCTGTGCGGTGACGTCACCGACGCCCCGCCCAGCTGTGCGCGATGACGTCACCGGCAGCGTGCCCCTGCGCCTGAAGCCGAGGAGACCCCGCAGCGAGCCGCCAACGCCCGGCGGAGACTCTGAGGTGAGCGGCGGCGGCGCCGGAGCGGGGCGGGAGGCTGGGAGCCGCGCGTCCGCGGCGCGGAGGGGAGGGCGGACGGGTAGGCGAGCCGCGCTCCTCGGGGTCGCGCTGTGCGTCTGCGGGCCTCGCCGTCGCCGGGCCGGGGCTGCTGGCACAGAGCGGGGCCGAGCGGCGCCCGTGAGAGAGAGCTGCGTGTGGAACGGGGCGCGCGGCCTGCTGGGCTCGGCCCGGCCCGGCTCGGCCTGGCCCCGCTCGGCAGGAAGCGGCGGGCCCTCCGCTGCCAGCCCCGCGGTGCCGCCCGAGGGAGGAGGGGGAGGCGGAGGTCGGGTGCCGCAGGTTGGGCCTCCGCTTCTTCCGGGAGCGACGCCCAGCCCCGATGCGGTGCCGAGGCGCAGCGCGGGTGCGGGCTTCGCTTTAGGCACCGCGAATCGCTTCCTTCCTTCTCCTCCTCCTCCCGAGGAAGCGGGGAGGCGCTCCCCGGCTTTTGTCTCGCCCAGGTGCTGCTGGGCCATCCGCCGTCCCGTTGGGTCTTTGGGGGGTTGCTGTGGACGGGCGTTTCTCTTTCGTTTTTGAAGATAAGAGCGGCGTGCTTTAGTGCCCCTTCCGTAGTCGCCCTGCTTGTTTGGAAGCTGGTGGCAACAGCGGGACGCCGTGCCCGGGTGGCTGCGAAAGCCGCGCTTGGCAGAGCTGAGAATGGTACCCGCCCCATCTGCCAGCGCTGCTCTGCTCCCATCGTCTGACTGAGCACCACGGAGGCAAGGCCTGGGTGGGAGGCTGTGAGAGATGTGTAGGCAAAAGTAGTTCGGTCTGAGCATCTGTGGCTGTACCCGTTTGTGTTTCTGCTACCCTAGAGAAAGAAGGCCTTGCTGGCTTTATTCAAAGTGTTAAATCGGAGCACCCCAAACGGCCTTTTTTTTAGAAGAGTAATTAAAACCCTGGTCAAGCTTCTACTGTTACTGATTGGAGTAAGGCAGTAAAGCACTCGGAGTTTGGCTCTGCTGGTTAGCAAGATATTCTTGCACAGAAACAAGTTTAGATAGCCTTTGTATTCAGGTGTCTATAAGCGGAAAATGTGTTGTTTTGGTAAACAAGTGCTTGTTGGTGTACGATGATGGGGCAGACAGCGTAGGCAAATATTCATCTGAAGCAGATAATGCAGACGTGTGTAAGACTTGAATCAATATGTTATTAATTGTGAAATGATTTCTTGTTCGGTGTGTTTACTGCTTATATGCTTCAGTAATAAGGAGGAAAAGCATTTTTAAGGCTTGGTGAGGAATAAAAACTGCTGTGATGCAGGACAAAACATGATTGTAGTTTGCCAGCATGTCTTAGACAGAAATTTAAATCATTAGATTTGCGTGCTTTGAACTTGGTTATTCATGAGCTGTGCCTGATGCTTTCAGTTCATTATATATCCTGCTTTGGAATTGCTTGCTGAGGACTGATGGCCAGGTGGAAACTTGCTGTGTTTTTATTGTTAAACAAAAAAGGCCCAAGGCCCCCAGAGTACCAGAAGTGTCTTCAGATACTTAAGAACAATTGAGGTGTTTTTTCTTTTTTTTTTTTTTACTTGGAAAGATGGCTGGTAAATGGAAATGGAGCCCAACTGAAACCTGTAGGGATTTTCCTGATGAGAGTGTAGCTGTGCTTTTGCTTTCCCATAGAAAATATGATAAGTTGGTGCTGAGTGCAGCACAATGTTTGCTAATCCTGATAAGAAGCTCCTTCTAGTTGAAATGCAGTTGTTGTGCTGAAATACGTTTCCAAGTCTTACCAGCACAGGCAGCTGGGACATCTTAATTGAAATCTTTTCGGAAGTTATCTGTCGCGCTGCAGGCTTCAAAGTTAATACAGCACATTGATGTAGTTGGGTTCCAGCTTTGCTTCAGAGAACTCGTCTGATACACTGAACATGCATCACTGCAGTTTTGGTTATCTGTTTCACACTAATGAGTGCTCACGGCTTTTAAGTCACCTCCAGACTTGCACACTTCAGCCCCCTCAGTCCTCTGCCTGCTTGCTGTGGCCAGCCCAGCTTTGACTCTGCCCGTAGGCTTGATGATGAATCGCCACCTTCCAGGTTTCTGCTGCAATTGCCCTTCGGGAGGAATTGTAGGGAGGTGGAATTATCCTCACACTTGATGCTCAATTTCTGAGGGAAAAAACCCAACAAAGACGGAGGTGCTGTTGCATTAAGTGGAAGCAATGTGGGTTTCTAGTAGTCTAACAGGAGCTCTCTACACTCTTAGTGCATTGTAGGCTTTTGCCATTTCTCCTGTCACCCCATTGTGCTGGCCTGTGTTGAAGGTAAGTGGCCAAAATGACCAGGAGGTGAAAGAAGTGACAGAAATTGCATTAGAGCAGGGTGTCCCTGGGTTCTGATGGTAGTTCCTTTCCCGCTAATGTGAGATGAAAGCACTGAGTTTGTGTGGGGAAAAACTTAAACATGACTTTCTATTTTTAAGGTGTTTTGTTGCAGATTTACCCTATTTCTTCTGAATGGTAAGGCGTAATTCCCAGCATCTTCCTCTCTTGTGAAAAGGAAGAATGAGAGGCTGGCACCAGCCATGTCAGTTCCTCGTTTGCTGAGTGCAGGGCAACCTCTGCCACTTTACCTCTGGCTTCAGCTACTTTTATTAGGAACGCCAAGGGAGATGAGCATCAATGAAAAGTCTCTTCTGGAATGTTATTCTCAGCAAAGCATCCTCTCTTCAGTCCTCGGCAGTCTTGTTGATAGGCCTGAGATAAGCACACTGCTTCCTGCAGTGTTGGGGCAGTTTGTACGCATGGAGCACCAGCAGCTGAACCATTTGCTGAGCACTGCAGCTGATGTGCATGCAGGGTGGCTGCCCTTATGCAAAAATGCTCACCAAAACAGCTGTGCTGCTATCAGTGTCAGCTGTAGCACTGTTAAATGTGTCTGGCTATAGGGAGGGGAGCTGAGCATGGGGGCTGGTGTGCCCAGTGATGAGTCGTTAGTTATGCAAACAGGAGCAGAGCTGTAGCTTGCATCTTTAACTGTGAGCAGTGTGAAACTAAGCAAATACAGATAGATGCGCTTTACATTGTATAAAAGCACTGAACAAAGTTTCATTGCACAGCAGGGTTGAACAGCTGTCTGTGGGCTGTGAGTTAGTGGAGAGTAAAAATTCAAGACTAAAAACAAGGACTTAATATAAGCACCTGTATTTCTCAGGGTTTAGTACAGGATGACATCCTCTGCCTTCTTCTGTCGAGTTCAGGTGGTTGCTTTGAGGTCCGAGTGGGGCAGGCAGCAGTGAGCAGACAGAAGCCTTGCTGTGCTGTGCCCACTGAGTCATGCTCTGCTTGACCAGGCTTGTTTTGAATTTAGGGCCGTGCAGTGGCATGGCTGTTGAATGTCTTTTATTTTTTCCTTTTAAGTAGTAGGACTTGAAGTGTTAATGCTGGTGGTAGTTTAACTTCAGACTTCTAAAATTCTCCCACTCAGCCATGTTAACTTCCTATCTTGTGTGCATCTTCATCAGCTTGTTGTGACGAGCCCTTCTGAAGCAGGTGGGGTAGCTGTCAGTTCTTACATAATTACAGAAAGTTGCACTAAGTGTAGAAAATATCAGTTAATCTCTAAGAGCTGCGTTTTGAGGTGACACCTTCAGCTTCCCTCTTGGTAGTTTGTAGTAACTCGTCCAAAAAAAAAAGTTACTTCAAAACCACAGAGACTTTGGGGTCCATAGGCTTTGTCAAGGGGCGGACTTGAAGTACGTATCTGGGATCTCCTGTTGCCTCTGTGTTGAGCTCATGGTTCCATAATAACAGATACTGCATGAACAACATCAGCCTGGGTGTCACAGTGCTGCTCTATCTGTGCTGGTGGTCCCGTGTCTCTGGATGGTTCTGTTGGAGCATTTCCATCTCTCAGGCGTGGGCAGGTGAGAGGTGGCACCTCCAGTTACTTCACTGTGCGTTGGGAACTTCTGACCAAGCCTCTGGGTGATGGTGGGGGTTGGATTTCCACCAGAATTCTTGTGGTTGTCTTGATAGCACTTCGTAATGCAGCGGCTCTTTTGGCTGCTGAAACAACTTAAAACAAACAGTAGCACCTCACAGAGTGTAGGTTTTGAGGCTGGGTTTAAGGGCTGGCTGAACTGCTAGTGGCAGCTCCAGAAAGTCCTCAGAGGGTATAGTTGTTTCAAGGTCTTTAACTGCTGTGGTACAGGATTGTTTCTTAAGTCAGTCCCTCCTGTTCTTAACAGGTTCTGCTTAAAACTTGATCCCTTGCTGTGTTTTGAAGGAGTGCAGCTGTGTACTGGTTTGTATTTTGTCAGACTTGTTTTTTTTTTAAGCTGTGTTTGGGAAATTAAACCCCCAAACCATAAACTCAGCTTGAACATTTGGGATACGTTGTGTGCCTGTAGTGATCTGAGCTATGGGCAAGATGGGCAGCTAACCTTGGCACCAAGTGGTTTAGAGTGTAATAATGCCTTTCAATTTCATGAAGTGGCACATCTGTCACTTCTCAGCTGCTTCTGCTCCACGAAGAAGGCTCCTGGGAAGCTGAAAGGTGGACTTCAGTCTGGAAACTTTAGCTTGCTTCAGGGAATGGCTGCAGCTCACCTACAGAGGAAGATGTTGGCTGCAGTAATGCCGCTCTTCAGACCAGTTCTGACTTCTGGAGTTCAGCCCTTACTCTGTTTTGCACCATGCACTCAGAGCAGAGGGAACACTGAGGGCTCTGAGGTCTTTTAATGACTGTTGACAGTGGCTTGTTATCCTGACAGAGAAGCGGTGTGTTGTATGGTCATTTCTGGGATGGTGTTTGCTGGGCTGGGTTTATAACACAGGCATGCAATTAGGATCTGCTCCATTTAATACTCTGTTTTTTTCCTCCCTGGTGAGGAAAGCCTCCTAGCAGCTGATTACATTGCTTTGATACCCCTGATCTGGGAGACTTCTCGCTGTGGCAGGCTGGGTGAGCTTAGGTTTGTGTGTCAGTGGTGCGCGCTGAGGAGCATCACAAAATGGTTCTTGGCTGTCAGCTGTCAGCTTGCAGCAAGCTGCGTTAGCCGGTGGGTGATGAAATGGCAGCAGCTTCAGTGCTGTGTGAAGAGGAAGCCGTGGTGCTGCCATGGCTTGACAGGAAGCTTGTACAGGATGTGCAGACAGATTTGACAGCGTGGCTTCCTTTGCCTCAGAAGAAGGTACGCGTTTTAACCTGCAAACAGACATCAGTAGGTTAAGAATAAAAGGAATCTTAATGAGTTGGAGGATTTGCAGTTTCTACAGCAATTAAACTGCTTGTATGGAGGGAGTGAAGGCAAGATGGTTTGTGCTTCTCATTTCAGTAGGAAACACTGATTGTATGTGAAGACTGACAGCATCTTGCTGATGCTTCAGCCAGTGATGCTGTGCTTCAGGTGCTTGCTGTTAGAGAGGGGAAAGGAGGCTTTCCGAGAGGGGCTGTGGCTGACAGTGGGTCCCCCATACATGGAAGGTTGCCATAGGCACCTCACATAGGATTTCTTCAACCTTTCGTGATTGGATCCAGGTTTATAAATACCTGAGGTGTGGGGCCATAGCGGTGAGGCCGGGCTCTTTTCAGCAGTGCGTGGGGACGGGACGAGGGGAAACGGCCAGAAACTGCAGCATAGGAAGTTCTGCACCAATGTGCGCAAGAACTTCTCTAGGTGAGGTGACGGAGCACTGGGACGGGCTGCCCAGGGAGGTGGTGGAGTCTCCTTCTCTGCAGACATTCAGGACCCGCCTGGATGCCGACCTGTGCGACCTGGTGTAGGAACTGCTTTGGTGGGCGTTGGACTCGATGGTCTCTGGAGGCCCCTTCCAACCCCTACCAATCTGTGATCTCTGGTGTCTCCTGGTGCGTGTTCAGGCCTCCACTGAGAATGTGTGAGACTTCACATTTTCCTTGGTGTGGACTGTGAACTGTTAGGGTCTGCGCTGGGGCCATCTGATTAATCTGACAAATTGTACCAGGCTTTGTAATCCTCAATTCCCAGAAATCCCATTTCCTGGAATATTCTTGAGTTCTCTGAGATCCCCTTTTCAAATTGCATGTTGGATGGGATAAAACTGAACAGCTGTTAGACGTGCAGTCACTTAACGTGCTTTACTGAAATGCTTTTTTTCTTTTTTCCTTTGATTAGAATACAAAGATTTGAAGAAATAAATGAATTCAGGTTTAAAAAAAGCCTTATTGAGCAGAACTAACCCAAATTGCATTATATTCCTGGACTTTATCAGCTTTCTTCTCTAGACCCAACCGCAAGGCTCATAATTACATGTCCCAGACTACTTACTGTACTCAAACTGGGATGACTTCAGTGCTTTCCACTCCTGTTTAAATTCCCTCTGGTATTTAAAACTACTGTCTTGTCCTGCTGGGTGCCCTGTATGTAGACTTGCTGTTAATGGGCACTTTTTGAGGAGGAAACAAACTTTGTAATTTTTCCTCCCTTCGTTAGCATTCCCTTTGGGGATGAGTTATTCTGCAGGCCTATCTCATGCTGGACTACTTATTTTTTCACATCACAGTTTGATGTGTGCATCTTCATATGTTTTCCTGTGGAAGAGTGGATTCCAGGATAGTACATCTCAGCTCCTAACAAGGACCTTGTTTTCAGCTGTGTTTTGTGTTGAACGGGTACCACTGTCATGTGCAGTCACTATGTTGGTGGAGTTGATCTCAGTGCACAAGGCAGAATGATGAGGTGAGGCTGCAGCCCTGAGGTTCTTGTATCCCACACCCTGCTGGAGGATATCTCTGTAAGCAAGTCCTTGCTGTTTGTGTAAATAATATGGAAGTGTTTGAAAGTATTGGCAGCTTTTCCTTTAGGCTTGCTGGGATTAGGATTTCATACTCTTATATAGTAACATGATTGAAGGCTTTGTAATTTGACTCATTAGAGTAATAGCTTAATGAAGGGCGGCTCTGGAGGTAGCCAGCTAAGGCTTGGAGGAAGTGTTGGTGGAAAGTACCCGTTTAGTTACAGCGCTCAAATCTGTACAGGGGCAGCACTGATATAGTTGCTGCATCGTGGCTCTGTAGCATCTGGAGAGTAATGGATTCCTTGGAAATGGGTGCCCTGCTGAGCTCCTCTGTTCTGTTAGCCACTTCTGAGTGGGGATGAAGGCACAGGTGAAGTGGCAGCTGTAATGTGAAGATTATAGAGCTCGCCTTTGAAAAAACAGAGCATGCTTCTGTCTGTACCTGCTTATTTTTATCCTGTAAACTATTTTCAGAGCTCGTGTTGCTGTATTTCCTTAGTAAGATCTCTTGAGAGATATGTTACTTAGCAGCTAAGACCCAGGTTCGCACTTCCATTTTTCAGTGCATGTAAGGCTGGGTGCATTTGTGTATCAAAAATAGACTGAAAGGCATAGAGACCTTTTCTGCACAGCTCTAGGTAATCAGGCAAAAAAAGATGTTGTATTTTGGAGTGACTTACCTTACCCGATTCTTCTCAGTGTGAGAAGTGACTGTGCAAGACTTAGCCTTAGCTGGAGTCTGGCAATGGTGTGCAGTACAAAGGCTAGCTGTTTGGAAGAATTTGCATCTATGAAAATGAACGTCCTCTGATGTGTGCAATGGAGTGATTGCATCAACTGCTTCGTGTAGGAATACCTTCATGTCAGATCCTGGTACACCCTGTTAGTGGCTTGGGCTCCAGCTGAAGCTATCTAATGACACATACTGCAATCCGGGGGGAATGAAAAACCTAAATCTCCTTTTTTCTTTTTTCTTTTCAGGTTCACGTTGGAGTTGATACTGTAGCAGACTTCAGCTATGCAGACGATTAAGTGTGTAGTTGTGGGCGATGGTGCTGTTGGTAAAACCTGTCTCTTAATTTCTTACACAACAAATAAATTTCCATCGGAATACGTACCAACGGTGAGTGTGAGAATGGCCCCAGTTCTTGGGGCACGGCGGGTTGTGCAGCATGAGTTTCCTTTCAAAAGAAGTTGTGTGGCATGAACACCTTAAGGTCTGTACCTTCAGCTTGTTGCAGGCTAATACCCCATGGAAAAGTAATGCGAGTCTGTTATGTGGCTGCTACTGATCCTTGCTATCACCTGGTGGTGCCGGGGTTCTTTCCCTGTATGCAGTCAGTTCCTGCTGTTTGAGCGCTCTGTAGGGTCTTGGCTGCTGTTTGTTGATGGCCACTGGCTGGGTTTTGTGAGTCAGATTATCTGCAGTTGCTAGAAGTGCAAAGTGGAGGGTGGGCAGCAGGAACTCCTTATGTCCAGCTTGCTGAAATCTGTTGTAGCCATGTCTTTACTTTTAGGGGAGGTAGTACTTCATGCTGCTAAGGTGGTCACTGACCACAGTTACCATTTTTGATGCTGATTTTTGCTTTGCAGCTTTGAGAGATCATGCAGTGTACTGTGGAGTGTGTGGTTACTCCTCATGTTTAACTGAAGTCATGTTTGGATCTAGAGTGTTCAGTCTCACTGCAGTTGTGCATACAGATATTTAATAGCTTTGTATGTATTCCTTCTGTTTCTGTCTTCATGTAATGCTTGTAACCTTTTTGAGTCTTACCATATCAGTTGTCTGAGATATCAAATCCCTTGGCTTGTCTTAAGATCAAGGTTAGAGCGGTCTGAGTGCGTGGCCCCTGCATGTTATTTTTCTGATAGGCAGTATTAGAGCAACAGTTCTCTATGCAGGATTAGCATGCTGACATTGGGATGGCTCAGTTTGGTTTTAGGGTCACTGGGCTTTTCTGCTGTTACAAAGCAATTTAAAAGAACAGAACTCCTTTGAGATGCTGGGTTCTTCATGATGCCTCTTTCAAAACAGCAGATACTTTGTGTAAAAGCAAACAAAAAAAGGAACCCACCAAGCCAAAGGGGGAAAAAAGTCATTTTTGTGACAGAGCAGCTGCAGGAAGTTTCTGTGATTCTTTTTAGTTGCTGCCTCTGACCACTCTCTGAAGACTTTTCAGCTTGCTAAACTTGAGGCTTCCTTGGAACAGGCTTGATTTCTTTTTTTTTTTTTTTTGTGAGCTTAGTTGTGGATTTGGTGCTGAAAAGGAGGTGATCCAAGTATCTCGAGCCTGAGAGCATGCAGCTTGGATGCAGTGACCAGCCTGAGGGCTGTGTGTAGGCATGGAGACCAAAGCTCAGCCTTTTGCAGAGATCCTCCTGTTAAGGACTAGCAGGGGACAAGTTGTGTTTGCATCTGCACTTTGCTGCTGTCGAGTGGTGCAGAGAAACCTGCTGTGTTGTTTCTAGGATAACCACATGCTGCAGAGAGCCTGCTTGCCCTATTTATGTCTTTATGGTCAAGACAAAATCAAAGTGGTCACTGAGCTTGAGCAGCGAGCCTGAAGCTTCTATATTTATCCCCAGTGAAGTTACCCTTCATTACATTCAAAAATATTTCAATCTTAAACTTGTGAGGTTTCAAAATACACGTTTCAAGTCTGCTGTCCTGCAGATGGTAGTACCATGTATAAGCCTCTGGTCATAAGCAGTGTGGAAAAGCTATTCAAAGAAACTGTTACGTGTCATTTAAGTGCTAAGGCTCAATTGTGATACTTTTTAAAACTGTCCCATGCTTCTGAAATTGTATTTACTCCTGAACCTTGTCTTGAGAATCTAAGTGTTCTGGGAATATCGCAGGCCTGTTGGTAACTCTGGCTTAAAGCTACTTTCAGACTCTGAGAACTAGAAAGTAAGCTCTGATATTCTGGCTAATGCTTGAAGTAATAAACAGGAAAAGAAATGTAAGAGATAGCATCGTTCCAAAATGAAGGCAGAGCCTTGTGATATGGGGCACAGAGCAGTTAGTAGCAGGTGAGGGTGCTCCTGTAAGTCTGAGTCTGGTTTCAAACTGATCTGTTCTGCACGTGTAGCTACTGAAGGCTCTGATATAAGCTGTGTGTGCTGTTGCCCTGCTTGGCTGTACCTGCACTCTGCAGCTGCTGGTTCAGTCTGATAGGATCTTTCAGTTGGTTCTGTTTTGCTTTTCTTTCTCATGAATATTTCCCAGGAGGACACAGATTTTGAGCTGGTATGGAGTTTATCACGTGCACATATTTGACGTCGTTCCCTTTTCAAAAAAGGCAGCAAGGAATCTGTGTGTGCAGTGGCACTGTCAGTGTCTGGGGAATGGTAGATGGTGAGAGTTCTGTAACGTGGAAGCTCGAGCTTCCTGCTGTAGTGGGCTGTCTGGTACCAGCAGGAACTGAAACTTCTCGTTGCATTGTTGCTGCTCTGGGTTTTAGGCTGCTTAGCCCAGTTGAGAATGAAATGGTGGTTGTGCCAGATCTGTGGTGTTTGCAAGTTTGTCTTGAGGAGCTGGCCTTGTAACCCTGGCCTCTCCAGTGCTGGACCCACAGACTTTCTCAATTCTAGCTGTACCTTTAAAAACAAAAACCAAGTGTAAAAAGCCAAGTATGTTAATCCTCCTAAGGGGCAGCTGCATGTAACAACTTAAACTCTCTGTTCACTGGGTAAAGATGAGGGAATAGTAGAAGGCCAGAGCAGAAGTGCTGATTAAGGAATATCTTTGGGATTTCAAACTTGTAATAATCCTCTGACATCTCATAGAATCGGTGCTCTGACCTTCAGTGAGGAGCATACCACTTTCTGATCCTTTGGGTCATTTGTACTTTGGAGTGTTGAAGTAGTGGTCATTGCATAAGGAATGTGCCTGTGAAATGCCTGCAGCCTTCTTTCACACCCTGAAGGTCTTACATTGTGGCTGGATGCTCACAGGAGGGTGCAGTAAAGCAAAATCAGGGTAGTGTGTCAAAGGACTGGACTGCTGGTAATGGATGTGAATGTTGAATTCTCTTGCAGTCTTTAAATCCTGAAAGATTGAGAGGGAAACTTCCAGTTCTAGCTGATGGTTTTGGGGATGTATAACTTCCTTCTGGGTCACAGTAGGTTGTAACAAGTTGGAAAAATCAATGTAGTAGCAGGTATTGCTTTAACCAGAGCAGTTGGCTGGAGAGGAGATGGATCTGAACTCAAAGTTCAGCTTTGAAGTGCTGTCTTGCTAGTCTTAGTCTCTTATCTTAGTGGAAATTGTTCAAGTTCCTAAGCTTGTAATGAAACGTTGTGAATATGTGTGTGACAGCTCATTTCTCAGCGTTCCTCCTTCCATCACTTCTGTGAAAAGCTTCCGAGTTCACTGTGACCTGCTTTAATGCTGCAATTTACTTCAGCCGTGGAAGCTGCTCAGACTTGATTGTTGTGTTGAAGGGTATGAAGCTTTCATATCCTTGCTCAGGTAGGTCACTTGCAGCACAATGTGCAGAGACAGCTTTTTTTTTTTTCCAATAGGAAAAGCTTTTGATGAAGATAGCTTCTGAAACGTTTTGTTCTGGTTCTGAAGATGAAATAGTCATTGCAATTAATGTTGACCTCCAGCAGTATACTCCTTAATGAGTTTGCAGGTTTAAAAGGCTTTGGGGTAGGAGCATGTGATCAGCTGTGTTGTAAACAAGTTGCTGGGTGAAACACTTGATGCAGTGTGTGCTCGTGACCT
The DNA here is from genome assembly GCA_035772895.1 of Perdix hodgsoniae. Taxonomy (NCBI): domain Eukaryota; kingdom Metazoa; phylum Chordata; class Aves; order Galliformes; family Phasianidae; genus Perdix; species Perdix hodgsoniae. The sequence continues at coordinate 452,638 of JAPSGF010000159.1, forward strand.
TGTGGACAGAACTGTTTTGCCAACTGCTACACAGATGCTGTGGCTTGATCATCTCAGTTCCAGGCAAGAGCTGTTACAGGTGTTTTATTCAGTGGCTTTTATGGTATGAGATGCAGCAGTGTATCTGGTGTGCCTTTACTTTAGAGAAAGTGTGGAAATAACTCTTGCATCCCTGTCACAAGTGAAATCCTGTTAACAGCCTCAGTGACATTGCAGGAAGCGTGATGGATTCTTTCCTGCTAAGATGACTCTTGTACAAATCAGAGGGGGGCTCAACATGGTAAGTAGTGTGAAGGTTTGAAAGATAGCATACTGACCTGCTTTTCAATGTTCCTTTCCTGAACAGGTTTTTGATAACTATGCTGTAACGGTGATGATTGGAGGAGAGCCTTACACTCTAGGCCTGTTTGATACTGCAGGTGAGAAATCGAGTGCTTGTGTCATTGTAACTGCCCTAGATTTAGCTGAAATGATGTTGACCATAAAGGTATACCAGAAGAGGCAAAAGCTGGCTCTTCTGTGAAAGGAAAAAGTCCACAGGTTTCTTTGTTCATTGTTATTAGACTGTATTTGAGTTCATGGCTGAGTAATGTGCAGTGATTACACAGCTATCTGCATTTGTTAGCAAACATGAGAACGTAATAAGAGTGGGTAGGAAGTTGCCCATGACTTGTCCCCAGCATGTAATAATAGCAGAGCAGTACACAACTTCTGATATTGCAAACTATTGTTCAGTTTAGGCCTGTCAGAGAACTTGGCTGGTAAAATGTTGCCTAAAATTGCCTTGGTAGAACTTAATGTGACTCTTTCCAGCTGTATTCTTACAGATGCATTGTTAGTGTTTTATTAATTACTGATGTGATCTTGTGCTCCATTTAAATGCTGTGGCTTTAATTACTCTTCACATAGTTTTCAGAAGCGTGGCTTGTGTGTTGTTACAAACTCCTTAGTTCTTGGATGAGATGCTCTGTGGAGAAGAAGCCAAATGACTTAGCACATATAGCTTGATGTACTTGGAAAATAAAAGCTTTCCTTTTGGAGCCAAGCTTGTGAAATTAAAGGGCTGCTACTTTGAGGGTCACCCATCTTTTAAACAAACAGCAGCTACTAGTGCAAGCTACAGAACTTAAATGAATAAAACCCATAGTAATGACTGACATATTGTAAAAACTTTCTACTGTGAAGATAGGTTTTTGGGGGTTACTTTTAATTGCAACAAGTTGTTTTGGTCAGTGCTTAGCTCCCATGTGTGTCCAGAGAAGTGCAGTAGCTGTCACAAGCTGTTCAGATCTCCATCTTCAAACTGCACATCTTCCACTGAGATGTCCCAGGTGTGGTCAGCTTCTTTAAGGTTTTTGAGATCTTTGTCCTGTATGATAAACATGAGGCTCAGTTGAAATCTGAGTGTTTTTTGAACAAATGTTTCTCAGCTGGTGGCCAGCTCGTGAAGTAGCTCCTTAAACGGGAACCTTGCTTTCTTCTCTAAGGAGAGTGGTACTGAATTGAGCAGGTGTAAAAATAAGCTGCTGCAGAGTTTAGTGGGTCAGTGCTATGGTGTGCTGCAGGGACTGCTGCTGTCTGATGTGCAGACCCAAAGGGAACAGCTTGGCTTCCTTTGAAGCACAGCCTGCCCTGTGTATATTTTTAGGGGATGGCTGCTAGGCAGCCTTGTTACTCCCACACCTGTAACAGCAGCATTCTTCTCTTACTGTTCAAAGAACACTTCCCTAAATGTTTTCAAGTGTGAATTGGGACCTCCTAGGGAGCAAAATTGCTTCTGAAACTTTAGGTTTTGCGTGTTAATGAAATTTGATGTCAAGATATATTTTATGGCTAGAGTAGGTGCAGAAGACCTGACTTACAGCCAGATTTACATTCTGCAGTGCGAGGCTGCTTGACCTAAAAAGAATTTATTAGGGCACACTGCTGACCTTCCCTTCTCTCTTGTGACTTTAAGCAGCTTGTTGTTACATAGCAACTGAATGAATTCTGTGTCTGAATACTAGGCTCCCTGAATGTTTGGATTCAGTGTATTTGCTTAAGAGTTAGAACTACTTACAGTAATGCTTTTGTGCTGGAATGTGTATTCTGACAACCTGTAAAAGGCGATATTTTGCTGTCCACCTCTAATACTGTGTTAATTTTCTCCCCTATAGGTCAGGAAGATTATGATAGATTACGACCCCTCAGCTATCCACAGACAGATGTATTTCTGGTCTGTTTTTCAGTGGTATCTCCTTCTTCATTTGAAAATGTGAAAGAAAAGGTTGGTTCAACTCTGCCTGAGTTCTCCTGTGAAGGAGCTGCTGCTGTGATTTTAGTAATATCTAAAGTGTTAATCTTGACTAGGTGGTCAGTAATAAACACTGTATCTTCTCTCCTTAGTGGGTACCTGAAATTACTCACCATTGTCCAAAGACTCCTTTCCTGCTTGTCGGGACCCAGATTGATCTAAGAGATGATCCCTCAACAATTGAAAAACTTGCCAAGAACAAGCAGAAGCCCATAACTCCAGAGACGGCCGAAAAACTGGCCCGGGACCTGAAGGCTGTTAAATACGTGGAGTGCTCTGCGCTTACGCAGGTAAGAGCTGGTCTTTGATCTTTTCTGCTTGTTTGTATTCCATATATATATACATATATATTTCAATTACAGGGGAAAAACAGCTCTGAATGAATGTGAAAGGATAAGAGCTCCATTTCTGCTGTTGACACGGTAGCTTTCTCTGTCCTGTTGTTCTCAGGCACAAGGAGCTGGCAGTGGTACAAAGCAACTTGGCCTGTGAAGATTTAGGCACAAGTGGAGAGGGGACGTGAAGGATTTGCTTGCTGGGTTTTCTTTTGCATTGGAGCAAAGTAGTTATCTAAAACTTAGAAGACGTGTTACAGACAATACGTGGGTTAGGATACAGTTCACAACTGAAGAGAGCAGTCAAAGGAAAAAGCAGATCTCAGTTTCTGTCTTAGTGAAGTAAGTTTTGTTCCTTCTATGAATAGAAGCCTTCCTATTTGAGAGCTTCTTTCTCTTCCTTTTTAGAGATTCTTTTCTCCCCTCCTAGTCCATGGTGATCTGTTTCCTTTGTATACCTTAAGATGGAAGTTTTGTTGAAACCGAAAATACTGATCATATAGTTATAAATGTGGCTGTGCTGTGAACTATTGTGTGAAAATGAGTCTAAAAACAACTGAAACTGCTGACTCGAGGCACCAAAACCTGGCAGTCTTTCCCCCTGGGAGGGTGGTAAGTGTTGGCTGGTCAGCTGGGATCTACTTTGTCTTTGGATGCCCTCGGAACGTAATCTTGTGTGTCCTGCACAATATATTACAACTCTTAGCAGGTTATTTAATGCTCCTCTGTGAAGAATTAATACCTACTTGATGTACACAAATCAGAGGTGCACAGATTCAAGCTTGTCACTCTTTGTCATTTTGTTGCACTGGTACTAAAGTATCTCGAGCACAAAGCTTTGTTGCTGTGCTTCCAAGCCTGAGGTTCTGCTTCCCTTGCACCTTCTGCTCAGGTTGCACAGTGACTTTTCCATCTGGCATCCTGAAGCTTTTTTTTTTTTCCAAACTGAGAACAGCCTTCTGAGGGAATGTGTGGGACACTGCCCTGGAAGTATTGTGGCAAGGCATCCTGCTATAGATGATGTCAGTTGCACAACCTGAATGCTGCTGCTGGCTAGGCTGTGGAACGTAATTGTTGGTGAAATGGATACCAGGATTTTTTTGCCCTTTCCTCTCTATCTTTAAATTTGCCTTGTTGAATCTGTTCAAATTACCTGGAAGCACCTGAAATTACTAGAAGGGCTGATATAACAATTTCATTGTTTATCCATTCTTTTAATTTCCAGATAAATTAAGTGTATCAGTTGCAGAGAACTCAGAGAAGCTCAGCCTGAATTTCCTCCAGAGCACTCTAGTGGCTTTATACCCAGTAGTGGTCTCAGAAGTTGGGAATAATCTGGTAGGAGGATTAGGGTTAGGGTTTGAGGGTTTTTCACCTGTAAGATTAGTCAGTCTTCAGCTTTGCCCTTTTTACTTCATTTGTCATTGACCTTCCCTGCAAAACATCTCTTACTCAGCCTGTTGATAATAGCTGCCAAACTGAAATGTAGATATTCTGCTAAGGGGGAATGTTTGAAGTTTCCAGCAGAGATGTAGCTGGTGGCTTGCTGAGCACAGAGGGCAGCTGGCTGTTGTAGCCAGGAGGATTGTTTTCCTACCTGCAAGGCAGTGCTGTAGTAGTTGGTTTCAAGTGAAGCTAGGTTCAGCTGGGTAGTTCTAGTTATCTCTTTATCTTGGCATCCATCTACACACTTCATTTCAGCTGTCTGGGGTTTTCTGCCTTCCCACTAACTTGCGAATGACTTCACAACAGTAGTAAATAATCATAAAATTACAGAGCTTTTATTTTTGTTTTCCCCAGGATTTAAGATTTCACTTGTCTGTGTGGAACAGTCAGATGTTCTGAACACAATACACGGACCCTAAGAGGCTGAGTTTGACTCTGTTCTGTAAAGGCAGAGTATCTGCACCATCATGAGTCTGGATGACTCTGCGTGAAGAGGTGAAGTCTGTCTTCCCTCCCTCTCCAACATTTTTTCTTTAGGTTTAGTGCTTTTTTTGTGACAAAAGCACTGAAGTAGGTCAGTACTGATGCCTTCAGCCTTTTTCCTACAGAATAATACCCAAACACTGCTGTCAGAAGTAGATAACACTTCCTTTTTAGGGCAGGGTGACGGGCTTGCAAATAAAGTCAGTTGTTGCTTCTGTCATCTGTAAGTCTCCAAGTAGCTTCCTGTAGCTCTATGTGGTTACTGAGCACAAGGGAACACGCTGAATTTTGTTCCTTTTTTCTGGTGCTAGGCTTGAGCACAGCTGATGGTTTTGACAAAACCAGATTTGTGAGGGCCCTTAAGTTTCCCATGAGGAAGTGGGGATAAAGGGAGCCAAGCCCAGCTGGCTTGCTGCTGCAGCCCAGAGCAGTGCTGCTTCAACCAGAGCATCGAGGTCTGTGGGCTGGTCAGACCCAGCACAGCTCCTTTCATGTGCCCACTCTTCTGCCATCCAGGCTTCTGTCTCCAGTCCAGTTCTCACAGTAATTTTACCCTTTTTTTGTCATCATTTATCCCTGGTTTTCTGTACTAGGAAAGCAAAGGAGGAGTCCAAGAGTAGTAAATTAAAAAAAAAAGTGTTATTTTTCTCAACTCTTGCCCTTTTCGTTTCTTTGTTACACAGTTGGGTCTGTACTGTAGCCTTATCCTCAGAGAGGGAAAATCTAACTAGTACTCAGGCTGCATTTAGACATTATCAATTTGAAGTCTCTAACCTTTTTTGAGTGTAGGTTGCAACTCTTAAAACATGCTGGAGAAAATGTACAGAGTTGTACATATACTTAATAAAAGTATATTAATAACCTTGCATGTAACTTGGACGTAAATGCTTCCAGGTGGAATTGTCTTAGAGACCTGTGTAAGTGCTCCAGTAAAAGACTTGCTGAAAGGGATGTGTCTGAACCTCTTGTTTGAATGATGTTTAAAAACAGAAATTTACAAATGCCACAAATGTTTGCAGGAAGTAACTGAAGCTTTGCTGTTCTTCTTTGGCTGACATAAAGCAGTTCTTCAGAAGTTACAAAGGTTGCACTGGTGACAGTAGATTTAGGCGAGTCCAGTTAGCATAAACTGAGCCAGGTTTCACTTCTGGTGTTCACGTGTAACTTGGCAGAGCTGTGTGAGAGTGCTGATGTACTGCGGTGGTCTTGTGCTTACAGTAACTGCAAGGCATGCTTTGTGCTCTGATGCAATCCCTGCAGACCTCTTAGAGCTCTGACTGCTTGTGTAGTGCTGGATCTCGGTTACTCCAGTCCTGATGCGGTGTCTGTTTTCCTTTGACTTGAATGGTTATACTTGCTTTAATAACTAACTGAATAACTGAAACGCATCGTTCCTGTAGCTGGCTGTTAGGTAAGGTATTGCATCACTTTGTGTGTGACTGAATAGCCAATGTCTGAAGATGACAGTGGCTTACTTAGAGAGGCACCGCTTCAATCCCAGATCGTGTTTTCCCTGCTGTCTGGAGTTCTTCAGTTATTCAGAGCTGAATTCACAAAGCAGAATGATGTGGAGCCTTTGCTCTGATCTGGCTGCAGCTGTAGGTGGGAGCAGTGAATCCATGCACCTGCCATGGCCACTTCCAGTAGGTTGTTGCCAATGGAGGTGCACTCGGTGGGGCACACAGCTCTCCCGTGGGTTTGTTCCCCTCTAATCTCACCAAGTGTGTTTTCAGCACTTGGGGGAGAACACGTTTTTGAGCAGCTCCTTCCTCAGGTGGCTTTGCCAACTGCTGCTGTGTTTGTGCCTCTGCCCTTTTGGGTGTTCACGTTGTTTAACTTGTCGGTCTGTCACATGTTCTGTCTGTCTCTTTTTGCTTCTGGGTTGTCCAAAGGAGATTTCTTCCTGGGATCTACTTTGTTTTTTGCAAAGTAAATCTTGTTACTGCCTGTGTGAATTCAGCCTGCTCTTATCCTGAATGCTCTTTGTATCTGCTTGTTTTTCTCTAATCCTCTAACCTGGCTGCTGTTTTTTCTCCTCCCCTCTGTCTTGTAGAGAGGTCTGAAGAATGTGTTTGATGAGGCTATCCTAGCTGCCCTCGAGCCTCCGGAAACTCAGCCCAAAAGGAAGTGCTGTATATTCTAAACTTTCTCCTTCCCCTCTTGCTGCTGCTTCCTCTGTCCCACTACTGTAGAAACCTGGTTAAAAACGAATAAAGCCACCTCTATTGAAAGCTGTTGTCTGCTTACCATTTTAGAGCAACCTCTGTATTAGCTCTTGGACTGATGACAGTACTTAAAATCTTTAGTAAAACTTTGTGACCATGGAACGTGAACTGGACTCGCTTAACTCTCTGCTGCTTGGGTTGCCAGATGTGGGTAGCTTTATAATTCAGGCTGTTGGGGAAAAGGATCTGATTACATCATATTCCTCTATAAGAAAAAGATTGAAAGAATAAGACATGATGTTTGATCTTCCTGAATCCAACTGGAAGAAGCGTTGCGTGTTTTCAATTTCTACTTGTGACCCTTGTTAAATGTAATTGCATGACAAAAGTACATGGAACGGTGATCTGCAAGTGATGCTGTAATGTGAAGGAATTTCTGGTTCTCCTTTGTGCAGTGAGATGTTTTTGTTGCAATTGCTTTGGCTGTCTGTGCTGTAGTGGAGTATTTGTAAGTCCTTGGGAAGGAAATATCAATGTATTTGCTACTGCTTTATGAACTGTTAAAACTCTCTTGCTTTCACTAACACGATAGAACATTTCAGTAATAGATTCTTAAAGCCTGTTACTGTAAGATGTAAAGCTGCTTCTTACTCTTACGCTTCTGATTTTTATTGTTTTAAGGAGAATAACGTCAATTGTAGTTTCTTTAAATTTTGGAATTAAAAACTGCGGTTGTTTGTATAAATGACTGATGAAGCTTTATTCTGATTTGCTCTTCCTGGCTTCAGTTTAACACCTGTCCCTGCTTTGTACTCCTCCCATTTCGACTGTGATACCATGCACAGCTTCTGGGCTCTACCTGCCTGCTTCTAACCACGGGGTGTGTGGGGCCTGAACCGTGCCCTGAGCGTGTCCTGGACCAGTTTGATCATTGCATGCTTGCCTTGTCTCCTCTTCTCCCCTCAACACACGGGTGTCTGCCCTGCTGTGCTCGGCGTGCTCCAGTAGAGCTCTTCCATTCGAATGCAGCACTTTCTGCTTTGTTGTTAGCATGTCAGATGTGTCACTGCCCAACTAATCATAAAAACTACCTTAAGGAAATGACTTCGGTACGTGTGTTTGCTTCTTGTGGAGTGTACTGGTCTATTTTCTAAGCACTGTGCTCGTGTTCAGCAGATCAGATGCTCTGATAAGGAACTGCTGACAGCAGCAATGCAGCTGGGGCAGACCCTTGCTGAGCAAAGGAAACGTGGGGGGTCTGGGTGTCGGATTGGGATCCCTCAAGGGAGGGGTTTGTCTGCCGCCTGACTCTCCGTGCTTTTGTTTGTGTGAACTCAAAAATGAGACTGCCCCTTTCTCTCTTTGCCCCTTTTCAGAAAGGCCTAAAGAATGTATTTGATGAGGCGATATTGGCTGCCCTGGAGCCTCCGGAGCCGAAGAAGACTCGCAGGTGTGTGCTGCTATGAACGTCCCTCCACAGCCCCTTCTGCAAAGCTGGTGTTTGATGTCATACTAAAAAGCAATGTTTAAATCAAACTAAAGATACAAATTTTAAAATTTGTTTTTTGCAATAATGACAAATACCCTGCACTCCCATCTCCCCCACACGACCCCTGTGTGAGATGAGAATGTTAGTGTTTATTCCCCAGTGTCCCCTCAATTCAGTTAAACTAGTTAATTTTGAGTAATTACGTAGTATCAGAAAACACTGATCAGTACTAGTTTTTTATTTTGTTTACTGTTTCTAATTTCTTGTTTAAAATCCAGGCATGCTTGTCATGACTTTTTTCTGTAACAGACTAATTCTAGGCTGTTTTACTGAAGCCTTGCCCCTTCTGCCAGTCAGGCAAGACTTAGTTCTGGTTTCAGGAACTCCTAGGGCTGTTCTGCATCCAGCCAGCAGCCTGTGTGTGAACAGCCTTTCATACTAAAGACAAATACAGGAAAGTAATGTGTCCCAAACTGGTGCTCCTCTAAGGAGGAGTGTAGAAAATGGATCTGCATCTCCTCTGAAGTTGCCTTGTATCTCTCTCTTCCCCCCTGGCTTCCCAGTGTGCAAGTCATAAATTTCTGCCCTGTCCTCTAAGTTATAAAAGTTTTAGGAACAGAAGAATCCTTTTTCCTGGATGCACCATCAGACTTGGAAACTAACTTGTCTCTTCATGAGCTTTTGGTCACAGGATGAAGAAATAACTGCACCTTTTAAAGTGTGCCCAACTGATTCAGCTGGCTTTTAACAAGCCCATCTTTTTGCCAATCCTTTCATATTTGAGAAATGCTTCCAATGATCAGCATATCCACTGCTGTTTGGATGCACTGAAAGAACCTGGTGTGTATTGAAATGAGAGCTGGCCCTGGTGGTGCATCTCCCTACAAAGCTTTGGTGCCCTTCAAGGAGAGGTTGAAAGACAGACCTGTCAGTAGGAAGGAACTGTGGGGAGGGTTTCCTAGTGCTCAGCACGGCACCATGCAGGGACCAGTTGAGGGAATCCCCTTTTTCTGCATTTTAAGTAACCTTGAAGCTGTAAGATGGGTTCCAGACCAACAAGGATTGTGTGCAGGATCTTTACATAGACAGCAGTATTCGCAGGGACTTTACCAAAAACCACATTTTGGCTAGCAAGTTAAATTGTTTTTCTTTTAGGGAAAAGACTTAGGGAATCTTCTCCATCTTCCCAAACTCGAATTTCTTGTCAACTCATTAGTGTTGAACCAATGCTTTTTCATGTCTAAGTTCTTTGTATATGCATTCTTTTCAGATGTATTAAACATAAAATATCTTCACAAGCCTGCCTGAGGGTAGTTATTTCTCTAGTCTTTCTCTTGAGTGTGGAGGACTTGAAAATATATGGCTTTTATCCTTTGTGAGCTTGCAAGATAATGTAGGCCTTTCCTTAATACCTAATTCTGTAAGATCCTGTCTTTCCTTATTTATGCTGCTGGCCTAAATTCTGTTGAGATTGCTGTGATTTGTGACATAATCATTACCACCATACCAAAATCTGAAGGGGAGACTCTGGTTCTTAACTGAGGGGGGTGATGTACATGTTTCCAGTATTAAAAGTAGCTTTTGGGATGTTGCTAGTCTCTCCCCTCCTCTCTTTGGAGAGTATTCTTTGTCAGTTTCCTGTTGCTCCCTGTTCATGGGCAGATTAAACATTCAGACAGGAGCAAGTGATGCAATGCTTACCTCCTGCTCCAACATGCACAGCATCTGTTATGCCTGTAGGTGTATTCTGAAGAGAAATAAGGTCTTGCCATGTCACTGTGTAACTTGTGTTAATTACTAAAACACATTCCAAAGGGTTTCATTAAAGGCTGTTTTTATTTTAAGGAACTGATCTGTGGGTACTGTAATCTAAAAGCTCAGTGTAAAAGGTGAACTTAAAACTTTCCATCAATTGGTGCTGCTGCTCTGCTTTGCATTTTGATTTTCCAGTTGCTGTGGGGGCACCTGGCTGTATGTGTCTGGCTTGCAGTTGGAAGCACAGCTGGGTGTGTGCAGTGCTCACAGCTGAGTGCTGGTGGCAGCAGGCTCAAATGGGCTTCTCCTCTTCTCCTTGCTAAATCTAGTTCATGTCTAATGTCAGCAGCCAGTCTGATGACCAAAGGACTGCCTGCATAAAATTAAGCTGGGGATTTCTTCTGAAATGGAAGGAGAATCCTTTAGGACTTAGGGTTTCGAGTAGCAGGCTTACCCTGCCAAGCCTCTTCTGTCTTGGATACAAACTTACACAGAAGTTGCCTGTAGCTGAGTCTTCTGCAAGTATTTTCTGGCAGTGATCTGTGCCAGTCCTTTCATCCAGGTCGGTTTGGTTAACCAAAAAGCCTGTGCTTGCTGGAAGTGTGTCACAAGGTTAAACTCTGCTCTGGAGATAGTCCTGAAGGCGTTAGGTGATGGGAAAACCTTCTTATTGTGTTGTGTTAACTCAGTGGGACTGGCTGATGGCTCTGTGTGCCAGTCTAGGGGGAGGACAGTGTGCTAGAATTGGCTGGAGAAGCCCAAATTGCATAGCTTGTGGCTTTTCTCATACTGTTCTTCCTCTTGAACTCAGTGAGATCCCTTCCAAGTCAGGTCACTCTGCATGGCCAGCTTCAAATTGCTGCTTGTGATGGTTCCTTGGTGATGATCTCCCTGCCTACCTGAAGGCATTCTGAAGGCTTTGGTAAAATGGCAAAAGTGGTGGTGGTGAAATACTACTCGTGTACTGCTTTTGGCAGCTTTGAAAGCCAAGATCTTGAATGCAGTCAGGAATACTCGGAGCTTTTGCTGGTACTGGTGTGTGTGGCAAACCAGTACGAGGTGTGAGCAGTGATTGTCTCATGTTACTGCTTTTGCAGTAGGACTTACCTGCTGTTCCCATAGCAGCTCAGTAGGCAGGTAAGTACGTGGTCTGAGCAGGCTGTTCAGCGAAGTGCTGCTCCCTGTGTTCATACTGTCCCTTGTAAAGGGCCACAAGTCTGCTGGGGGGGCATGTGAGAATTGTATTGAATCTTCTCCAAGAACTGAGTGCTGAATGAACACTGAAGAGCAGGTTCTTGTCTTAATGGCTCAGTTCCAATGGCTGGGATGTGCAGCAGTCTCTCTGTGAAATCCTGCAGTTGTATAACTATGCTATTAAATGACCTTTTTTCTTGCACGAGGAAGAGGTTAACGAGCTCTGTTTTTTCAGTTGGCTCTTGCGTGGATTCATGAGAATCTCTAATTCCTAGTGCTGAGTTCTGTGTAAAAGCAGGTTGTGAACAGAGCTCTTGTTTCTGTTGGTGACTCCAGACACGTGGCTCTGCATCTTTAGCAGCTGCTTGGTGTCTCTGGAGCAGTGATCATCCCTGCTTTAGATGTGTGCTCACACACCATCCTTCACGTTCGCTCTGTTTGGCTGTACCAGGCAAAGATTACAGTCACTAATTGCACAGAAATGTAACACCCTGCAGGATATTTTTCCTACTGAATTAGTAGACTCCACTGTTTATTTTATGTGGTCAGACTGATGCCAAAATCACTGCAAGGAAGGAGATAGGAGAACAGAAGTAGAAGCCTAGGGGGGAGGTGGGAGCACACACACAGTCTGAATGTGTCAGCTCTGTCTTGTAAACATGTGCTGTGGTGCCAAATGACATAAATCAGTTTGTTTTTCTGCTGTCCTGTTGTCAGAGGTGAAGGCTATCAAGTAATGGGCAGTACATAGCCTGCAGAAAAGTCCTGCCCCTTTGCTGAGGACATGCTTGTACCAGAAAGCCAAAACAGGAGGTTGTACTCTAGGGTTGGTAACTGTTGGGAAGAGGGCTGCAGGGGAACAGTTGTGTTCCCTAGCAGGAGGTAACTTGAGCTCACCCTTATGCTCTGTCCTTTCCTTGCTGATTCAGGTAATGTGTGGAGAATCTCCTGTATAAGCTGCTCTAACGTAACCCTGCTGTTTCTGTAGCTCCTGGTGCAGGTATCATCTGTAGAGCTGTTGTAGCTCAGGGTGATGCTAAGATCACATCAAACTGGTGGCTAGTTTTTCTCCTACAAGTGTCCCTGTGCTGTGCCACCAGCAATGTTAGTGAGGTGAGAGCTTTCTCTTTTTTCCCCACGGGGCTGTGGGAGGCTGTTTTATACCTTGGAAGAAACAGTGCTGAGCTGTACGAGAGGCTTGATGGGAGAACACTTGCTGGACAGTGCAGGGGCTGCAGTGTTTGCTCTGGCAGCTTAGCTTTAAGGGGTCTTTCATAATTAAAGATGTGCTTGCTGTGAAGGTTGTTGCTCTAGATGCAGCTGGAGATTATTTTCTTAAGCTTCTGGGAGATGGATGGGGAGACAAACTGAGTTCTGCTGCTTTCCCAGGAAGATGTTAATCTCTTCAGGCATATCCTTTCATTGTTTTCCCTCTCTTTCTCAGTAATGTGCTTATTCTTGCTATCAGTGCTGTGCATCACACTTAAGTGTAGCCTTTACTAAAACAAGGGTATTGTACTGTGTAAGGAAAGCGAAGCACACCTACCTCTGAGGTGTACCTGCATGTATCTTTACCAGCACCATTTGAGCCATCTGGGCTCCTTAGGAGCACGTTTCTTGGCAATTCTCAAATAACAACATATTGCTGAGTAAATGCTGATTGTTATCTAAAGGGCTTTCCAAGCAGTACGTACCTTGTCTGACCTGGGGATGATCCTTTGTTGTTTGCACCCTGCTTGAGGTTATGTCAGTATGTCAGCATGTCAGCTCTTTCTTAGTGGGCTCTCAGGAGGAAGGTTGGACAAGCTGCAGCCTCCTTGGTGGTTAGGTCAGATGAGCGTGCTTCTGAAGCTAATCTCCAAGCTGCTTGTGTATGATGTGCTCCAGTTATCATCCCAGAGTGTTCTTGCAGTGTGCTGCTTGGGCTTGTGTTAGGTTTATGGTTGTGAATATGCCCCTATGAGCCCCCTGAGAGTGAGCCTCTCTCTGCCATCATGCAGCTCAGCAGTGTTTCTTCCAGGTGTGACACGGTCCCTGTGGTTCCACAGAGAAGAAGACAAAAGAATGAGTCTCCAGCACACTTGAATTGGGTATTGTTGTCCTCTAGCAGCCTGTGTGTCTGTGGGACCTGGCTGGAGTTGGTTTGTAGGGCCCCTGGAAAACGCCTGGTGTTACTGTTGGGTATGGTTTCACTTGGCAGATCTGCTCTTCGTGTCTCTGCCATTTGCTCCTGTAGACACAGTTAAAAACAGACTGATTTTTGGCATCCTCCCAAAAGACAGCAATGTCCTGTTACTTGGCCACCATCTCGGTCTCATTTTGCAGCTGGTAGCAGCTGCCTCCTTTTAAAAACAGCCTGTGAGTGGGAATTGAGAGAGCTGTTGTGTCAGCATTGCCCCTGACCCAGCCTTCCTGTTGCCTTAACTTGTTCTAATGAGCTGCTCACTGTGCAGATATGTCACGCGGGCTGCTTCTGGGGTCCTGTGCTGGGGAGGTGTGCTGCTTTGCTTTCCCCTCCCACCCATCCTCTGCTTCCTCAGAGAAGCATTCCTCTCTGGTGCTCCTCTTCAGCCCCTGGTCTGAGCCCCTGGGTTACTGCTTGGGTGCCTGGATGCTTTCCTGTTAGGGACTTAGAAGTTGCTTAGAGGGGATCAAGAACATAAGAGGAAAGTACTGCGTAAAAATACTGTAAAGAAGAATCCAGAAGTAGTTAAGTTGAGAATAAATTATTTCTAGCTAGCAAAAGGATAAAGGTGTCTTCTGGTGATTGTTTGCTACCTCAGTTCCTGTCGTGATCTGTCCTTTTGTGAGCTGAATCAGTTCCTGAAACTCTGGGAAATCAGGGAGCGGCTGGTTGGCTGTGGCTCCTGTGAGATCCTGCCCTGAATGACTTGTCCAGAGTTGTGCAAGAAGCTGGTAACGGGGCATGGCCTGGAGCTTAGCAGACAGGTTATCTTAACTGGAGATCCTGCTGCCCAGTCATAAGCATGTTGGTGAGTCCAAGCCCTCCTCTCTTGCTGTGCAAGCTGATGCAAGCAGGCCAACACCTGCTTGCTGTAGCAAGGTTAAAATAGAAAGAAACCTTACGTGCTTGGACCTGGATAAAAAGCCTGGATTAGAAAAGAAGGTACTTTGGCCCATACAAAGAACACTTGGATAGGGGGCAGAGGGGTGACATTCCTGATGCTGTTGGCAAACTTCTGTCTTATTTTAACTCTTAAATATAGACTTCTTATCTTTAGGCCCAGGCTGATGTTGGTACCCTCTGCCTGCTTCTCACCTTTGTGTGTTTGCCTGTTCACCCCTTATCTGGTGGCTCCTGGAAACTAGCAAAGTATTTCTTTCCCCAGGGAGAGCTCTTTGGCCTGAATTGTTTTGAGGGAGAGCCTCACTGCTAAGCAACAAATAGATAGAGCCCAGGGTGCTGGCAGGTCACTGGGATTGCTTTGCAGCAGAGCATAGACTTCCCTGAGCTGTTACTGTTCTGCTTACCCCACCCAGAGCCATCTAAAGGGACAGATGATGTGCAGAGCGATGTGTTTTGAGTTACTCTGTAGTAGTAGCTGGGCAAGCAAGATTTCAGTGCTAGGAAGTGAAGTATTTAATGCGGCCAGCCCACAAATAGTTACATTCCAAGCTGCCCTCTGGTGGTTTTGGACTGAATGAAGTGAAAGATCAGTCTCTGAGAAGATGTCAGCCACTTGTAAGAACTGCTGCAGTGTTGGGCCCAGTGCTGCCTGCACCAGGCCCAGCAGCTTCTGGGGCTGAGCTGCACCCGCAGCAGCTGACAGGGATGTGAGATGTGGTGGGCATCCCTCCTGCATGGCCTGCAGTGCTCCTGGGTTGTGTGGGTCGTTGGTAGAGCCTGATGTGGGGCTGAACAAAGCAGCTGAAGAGCCACTGAGCTTGGTGTTCTGTGTGGGATGGTGGGGTGAGGTGTAGGAAGATAGGAGATGTGGGGTGAAGGGCTTACAGCAGCACCTCCTGAGCTCTGCTTAGAGGTGGGCTTGCCTATTGGGGTGTCTGAGGGGATGGATTTTCCTCACAGCAGTTACTGGGGATAGACTATATGGAGACAGATGACATCTGGAGGCACCCTCTAGTAGAGGAGTCACGAGCATTGCTGCTGGTACAGTCACTGAAACAGATTGTTTTTTCCTGGATAATAAGAGGTTTCTGTACAGATCCAGAATATTAATGACCTGCCATCACTCACTGTGTAGGACTTCAGCCTGTGAAGTGATATGTATATGTAATTGTATGATGGAAGGGGAAGTATTTCTGTCACACACACACACACCCATGGAAGGGTGACTTTATCTGATGTACAGCCCTGGAAAGGTGGGCTCTGCTGGCTACAGGCAGGGTACTTTCTGCCTTTCTTGAATTAAGCATGACACCTAGAGCTTAGGGTGTGTTGTCATTCAGAGAGATGCAACCTCTCTTTGCTCCCAGCCGTGTAGTTACAGAAAGGAGGAGCTTGTCCAGGAGAATCTTGCAGCCTTTGATCCTTCATGAATGTTTTGGGGAGCGTCAGGTGGGTGGGGTGGTTCACATGCCAAGGACTGTAGCAGCAGCAGAGCGTGTAGCTGTCTGGCTCCTCCCTCTGTGATGCTGTGCTGTTTTGAATTTTGTTCTCTTTTTCTCAGCTTCAAAAAGTTCTGCACCCATTTGCTGTGGCCAGTCTTAGTTTGGGTCACTTGCTTCCCAGATCTCCTTCCCTCCCTATACCATTGGCCATCTAAGCACCTAAGGGGAACTTGAGATGCCAATGCTGCAAGCATGCCACCCAGAGCTCCACAGAGCATGATCTACTTGATGACTTCTGGAAGAGTTGTTTGCCTGGCCTTTCACCTGCCTGTCCCAAGTCTGGGCTGTGTACCTTCTTGAAATCAAAAGAATCAGTGTAGTGTGAGAAGTGCTTTATTTTAAATGCTGCCATGGACACAGAGTGGGGCTGACACAGGTAAAACAAACACCAAGTGAGGTCTAGAAGATCACAAGGAGTGCCTTCATGTGTGGCTTGAGAACTGGTGTCTTTCAGCAAGGTAAGTGACTGCTTTGACCTCCGAGGAGCATTTCATTTACCTCATTCATGGCTGGCAAGCACAGTCAGCTCCTTCCTTCACAATTTTCCTGTTGTACCTGTTGCATCCTCAAGGTGACAGACCCACTCTGCCAACTGTGTATGTGATAGAGCTGGCAGTTGTGCTCCCTGGCAGGCAGCACTGTGGTTCCACTGCTGCTTCATTTGAGGGACCTCACAGCTGGTGCTCCTCTCATCGCTGCAGGGATGAGGGGTGATGCTTTCCCAGGTCTCCAGCGCATTTCAGTCACAGGAGAGATCCCACATCTGCTTCCTGGGTTGTGTTCTCTATTCCTTGTGTGCCCTGGGCGTCCCATGTCTTTTCCCATGGCAGGTAGGAAGAGGAGTATGTGTGCATTCATGTAAATAAAACTGTTCCAGTTGCATGCCTGCAGTGTGCAGCTCTGTGAACTTCGTCCTGCGTGGTGCCAGTGTCCCTTGCACTGGTTGTAGGAGGTTCTTTGCTTTCAGCCAAAAAGACCAAAGCACCGCAACTGCAGTTTCCAGCTGCTGAAGGTGACTCTGAAGCACAAGATGAAAGCCTTTTTCATCACACTGTTTCTTTGCACCTATTCAGCAGGCAGGATCTATGGATTTACAGAACTGGGGAGCACTTGAAGTGTTTTTGAGGGCAGAGAGGCAAGCCCAGCAGCCTCTTCTGAGGATGATAAAACTAAGCTGCCTCTGCTGTGACAGAGATGAGCAGTATTTTTACGAGATTGTTGGTCAGTGGAGGAGTCAGAACTCATGGCGAAGCAGAATTCTTGCCCGGAGCTGGATGACCTCAAGTAAGAGATGTGTTTTCTGATGCCACAGTGCTTCTGCAAGGATTCTGGTCATTGAAATTTTGGAGGCTTTCTTGCAAGAGGAGGAGCTGGTTTGTGCCAATGGCTGAGAAAATACTACCTCATTTAGCCAGCACGGGAAAGCTGGGTGTTCATCCAAGGCAGACAAATCTGGGCTGCTGTCCACATGCGCTTTGGGTATGCCTGACACCTGGGGGAGATACGGGTCAGATTTCCCAGCAGGTGTGAAGCTTTCAAAGGGCTGCTGTGAGCCTCCCTTCCTGAGAGCACTGAGGTTCCAACCAGCATCTGGGGAGCTGGTGCAGGGTGAGGCAAGGCCAGCCCTGTTGTTGCTGCAGGATCAAGCAGCTGATATGTTGACTTCCATCCCCAGGCAGGGATTTGGCGTTTGCTGCTTAATATTTGTCCTCTGCTGGGCTGGCATCCATACTGATGCACTCCTAGAGGCAGCAGGCTTTATTTCCTTTCAGTTAAGGAAAAGGGGGAAATAAAGATGAAGAAAAATAAGTCTCTTATGGCAAACCAGGGCCAATTGTCCCAAGAGGTGCTTATGAACCTGGCACTGACTGATTTTTTAAAGCCCTGTTAAAATAAACTTGGAAATGTTTTGTGCAGTGTATTTTTTTCTTCCTTTATTTGACAAATACTGATCACGCTGATTTGGTATGTGCTTGAATAACAAAGATGGTAATTTGTCACCTACTTCACAGCAGGAGAACGCGTGGGGATGGAGTCGGCTGTAAGAAATAACCTGGAATTTCTCACTGCTCCTCAGTCCATGGGTCCTGGGGGCCCTTGCAGCTCTCCTCACCATCCTGTCAGCCACAGCACTGTTGTTCCTCTGTTTATTGCATCTTTTCCTGGGATCCAGTCCAGCTTCTGGGACAGAGGTTTCCTGCTTTGTTGTGTTGCTGTTGAGTGCAGGGTGGTGGTGGCACTGCTGCTGGAGCTGTGGGTGAGGCTGAAAGGGACTAAAGGCAGTGAGGTCTGAGTGAGATGGTGTGAGCCTGGCCCTGACATCAGCAGAGTTCATAGGAAAATTCCAGGGCTCTCAAGTCTGGGTCAGCTGAGGGGTTCTAGGGTTTGAGTAAGGTTCCCCCTTCTCCTCTATTAATGCTTATCCCTGTTCCTTACAGATTACTAGCCAAGTTTTGATGACCTGAATGGAGCAGTTTAAGACCAGCCTGGTATTCCAAAGAGTGTGTCCCTGTTGCAGTATGTCCCACAAGCCCTGTGCTCTAACAGGCCATCCCTGGGCATCCAGAGGAGATGAGAGGAAGGTTCCTGCTGATTTCCTACTGGCAGTCTTCTCCCATGTCTTGGTTGCCTCTTTGCCTTCCCCATGTATTCTGACCCTATTCCTCTTCTCTGTTGTACCTTTAACCCCTTCCTTCTGCCTATTGTGTGTCTGACTGCTTTCTTTCCTTCTTCCCCACACAGCTTTCCTCTCTGCTCTTCCCCATGGCCCGGTTTTGTTCCTTGTCCTCTTGAGCTGCCTCCTGAGTCCTCCCTTACACAGTGAGGCACCTGCTGCTGCCCTGTCCAGGGAGCAGTGCCACGAGGGACCAGCAATTAGTGGCAGGAGACTTGACCACAAGCAATCCCTCCATCGGTGGGGCTGAAGCAGCACCGGTTTGTCAGAGCTTTCCCAGAGGCTGGGACTTGGTACTGTTATGGTTTGTGGGTTTTTTTCTTTCCCTTTTTAGATTCCAGCACTGTTCTAGAGCCTTTTCCAAGAGGTGAGGCAAAAGTGATTAGTGTTATGTTTGCTCAACCTTAACTACAGCTGTACAAACTTCATTTTTCCTCCTTAGGAATTATTACCCCAGTAAAAATTAGAACAGTTTACTTGTTAGTGCTATTACATAGTATCATATGTTATTCTTTCTTTCCTTTTTGTCCTCTCAGTCCCCCTCCCCCCCCCCGTTTTTTTTTTAACAAAGACACTGCATGTGGGTTCTGAGGCAGCAGACCCACATAGGATGGTACAGCCCAAATGATCATGAACTGAGCTAGCAGCCAAGCTGGCTGGGAACAGGGTGGAAATGTTAAAGCCATTTCCTTTGAAACGGACGACTGAAAAAATAGAAAATATTATTCTTACTATTTAGTCTCTTCTGCAAGCAGGCAAAGCAGATGTAATGCAGGTGGCATCCTTCCTTTACTGCCATGTGGCCTCTTCAGCTGTCCTGCGGTGGGTGTTCAGACATGTAGGTACAACCCCCTTGCCCTGATGGGTATTCTCTTCTCCCAAGACATTTAATCTCAGGAGATGAAGGTGCATCCTGATCCAATCCCATTTGTCTTCACTCCTTTGCTAAACAGCAGTGGGATGAATGGTGACTGAACAAGACTGACTTCATGATCTGATAGCAATAGGAGAAGGGAGGATGGATGGATTTTAACTAGAAGGGGGGATTTAAATGAGATCTTGGGAGGTCTTGGCACAGGCTGCCCAGTGATGCCCCATCCCTGGAGGTGGATGGAGACCGGTGCAGCCAGGGCAGAGCTTGGAATGGGATGGGCTTTAAGGTCCCTTCCAAGCCAACCATTGTGTGACTGTGTGCCAGTCCTGTACCTGGTGGGGCTTTGTGCTGCAGGACAGTGCATCTGTGCAGGCTTTCCCAAGCCCGCTAGATGGCAAACAAGTAAAAGGTTTGTTCCTCTGCTCCTGGCCAGGGCCAGGCCTTGTTTGCAGTGCCAAGAAGCGGGCTGCATGTTTTTTTCTTTTTTTCCTGGGGGCGGTCTGTACCAGCAGCCACCGGCTGTAAGGTCTAGTGCAATCATTTACATTTGCAGCTCCTTTGTATAACATCAATACTGGAGAGTGTACAAACTGCTGAGCTGTTTACAACTGTGCCGGGGCTCCGCCATCAACAGCGCGCGCCTGCATTAGCAGCGTCCAGCTGGGCTCAGGCTGCTGTTGGACTGCAGGGAGCAGCCCAGGCTCTGTTGGTTTTGGCTTCCTCCAGCTGAACCCGGCCCTGGTTCAGGAAGATCAGGAAGAAGAGGAGAGAAGCAAGGGGGTTTAGTGTGGGAATTTGTTTCCCCTGTGCTCTGGGTTTTCCCATCTCCCAGGATGCTGGGGGAGCTCATCTGCCTGCTTTTTGTATCCTGAAACTGCATCTCATGGGGTAATTCCTGCATGGGGACAGGAGAGTGGGCAGAAAGAACCAAGTCCCTTCCAGGTGCCTCTGTTCACCCTCTGATGCTGCCCAAACACCCATTCCTTTTGACGTATGCTGAGTGCTGCTCTGCCAGCATCTCAGCCTTCATTCTTTCCCTGGCTGGATGTGGCGAAATTGGGTGGGATAAGCTTGTGCCTGCAAGGGAAGCACTGCCACAATGATGATGCTTCTCAGGTTTGGTTTCTGGAGCTTTTCATGGCCTTGGAGACCTGATCAGCATCTTTCCCTCGTGCAGACTGGGACTTCTGATGGTACAGCAAAGCACTTGGAGCATCTTGTGCTTTCTGAAAGGAAGGGAGCTTGGATCTGCCAGGCTGATGTGTGCAGAAGAACTGCTGCTTCCTCCAAACTGCTGCTCCTGAATAACATCTGTCTGGGGAACCTGGGAATGTCTCTGCCACTGCAGCATTCAAAGTGCCAAAGTAACTGAGGAGCTTGAAGGATGCAGATACTTGGGTTGCCCAAAGAGCTGCCTTTGAGATCCCCTCCAGACTTCAGTCTGTATATTTGAAGACTAAAATATCTTTGAAAATCCATCTGTAGTGCTGGGCAGAGTGTGCTGCTGTGCCTGTAAAGCAGTACTGCTTTTGGAGGCAGGACTGTGTTGTTCAGGGGGCTTCTGGAAATGTGAGCTTTGACCCCGTGCCCTATTTGAGCCCATCCTGCTTCTGGCCCCTGTCTGGAGGATGGTTTGCCCTGGGGCTGCCTGTCTGCTGGCTCCAGTGCTGCAGCGTCCCAGCTCTGAGATGAATGAATGCTTTGGATGCACACCTAACTCTGCCTGGGGGAAGGATTTGAGCCACTGGATGCATCCACAGGGCCAGGGGGGGCATGCATAGAGCCAAAAAATGCAAGATTAGCTATGATTGCAGTAATGCTTTACTGTGGTGCAGTGAGGATCTGCTTTCTGCCCATCTCTTTCCTCAGGGTCCTGTGTCAGGGTGCCTTTGCCTCTGCTGGGGGTTTGCAGAGGAGCACCTGTGTTTTGACTCCTGCCTTGACCTCACTCCTGTGAAGTGCCTGCCCTGTGGTCCCTACGCTGCTCCTGTCTCGTTCCATTCTGGCGTGGCTCCAGCCTGGGTTAATCTGTCATATGGTTTTTAACCAGCCCACACAGACAATAAAGCATCTCCAGTTTCTGGCCCCTCTCCTGTCCTGCAACCAATGGCAGTTTGAGCGTGAGAACAATTGTTCTGTCTAACAAACCTGATTTCATTCTCTTAGGAGATTGAAAGTTTGCTTGCTGGAGATAACTGAGTTAGCTCTGTTATCTGGTGGGCTGTAGCTCTGGAAAAGAGGCGGTTTATTTTTTGTGGTATTTAAAAAGGAGGGTATTGCCCACAGTCTGCTGTGAATGTTGTGCATGGGAGTCAGCCTACAGCAGAGAGCAGGTGAGGGATGTGCCTGCTCTGCTGTTTGGGGCAGGGTGTCTGGGTTCAGCCCGTACTTCCCAACACCCAGGTGATGGAGCAATGGGACCTGGAGGGAAGCAGAGCAGGTGGGCTGTGAGTATCTCCAAAGAAGGAGGCTCCCCCACTTCGTTGGGCAGTGCCACCTTCAAAGAAAGGATGTTTTCTTATGTTCAAACTGAACTTCTGGGTTCCAGTTTGCGCCCGTTGCCCCTCGTCCCGTCTCTGGGCACCACCAAAAAGCCTGGCCCCATCCGCTTGCCTCCCACCCTGCAGACATTTCTAAGTGCTGCTCAGATCCCCTCTCAGCCTTCTCCTCCCACACTGAACAGCCCCAGGGCTCTCAGCCTTTCCTCACACAGGAGATGCTGCAGCCCCGATCTCTCTGCAGCCCTCCTGGGCTCTCCCCAGCAGTTCCCTGCCTGCCTTGAGCTGGGCAGCCCAGCACTGGGCCCAGTGCTCCAGATGTGGCCTCTCCAGGGCAGAGCAGAGGGGAGGAGAGCCTCCCTTGTTCTGCAGGCCACGCTCTGTGCAATGTACATGGGGGTCTCACTGGCCTTCCTGGCCACCAGGGCACCCTGCTGGCCACCAGGACCCCCAGGCCCCTCTCTGCAGAGCTCCTCTCCAGCTGCACAGAACCCAACCTGCACTGATGCATGCAATTGTTCCTCTCCAGGTGTGGGACTCTACATTCATCCTTATTGAACCTCATCAGGTACTTCTCCTTTGGGGTGGTGGAAGCACACAGATAGCAATGCCCGAGAGTTACAACTGCTTTATCCCCGATTCCGCATCAGTTTGCAGGGGAGGTCCCACGTGTTGAAGGGTGCTGGGTACCACACCTCTTCTTGCTCAGTGGTTTGACTCCCCTGGCACATAAGGAAAGCAGGGGGGATCAGGAGCCCTTTTGGGGCAACTGAGCTGTGTGGCAGCGTTCTTCCACATTGGCAAAACTGTAAGTGGTGCCTGTATTCAAAGTCTAACACCGAGGCTTGATGTCTTGGGGGATGGGGACTGATAAGAGGGGAGCATGAAAACAACCCCACTGGAGGAGCTCCTGCTGGTTCTCGTGTCCCATGGGAACATCTCAGGACCAGCATGCTAGTTTGGGCAGGGCTGTGTCAGTGTACTTTGATTTCGGGGAGCAGCTCGAAGAACCAGCGCTCTGATGTGCAGCTGGGTCTGTTGGACTTTGACACCATCCAGTCCAAAAAGCCCCTGAACTTGCTGCCTTTGCTTGCCAGCTCACTCCTTGTCCACTTCTCTCCCAAAGGCTGGTTTAGAAGCATAGGCATAGCCTTGTGTCTGTTGTGATACTGCTGCGACAACAGATTCTCTGCTTCCTTCCTGCAGCTCCCCCCATCCTTGGCATTATTTGGCACTATCAGAGTGTCTGGATTGCTAGGCATAGGGCTTCACTTGCTGCAAGCCTCTCTTCCTCCCTATCAGGCTCCTGCATAGTGCATAGGGATCACAGGACAGATTAAGGGCTTAAACAGATAGCAGGCTTAATGGCTTGACCTCAGGACCTCTCCATCACCTGCATGGTGCAGCAGGCTGTGAGTTTCCTGGACACACACAGGTGTGAGAATGCAGCTGGAGCCAGGCATTGCTCTGCTGGAGAAGATTTCTGGCTCTGTATTGCAATAGGGCTTGGGAGGGCAGGCACGAAGTCTGAGTGTATGTCAAGGGGTCCCGTGGAGGCAGAGGTTTGTCCCTGGCTCTGTGTGTTAGGGGGATGTGTGAGGCTGATGTTTGCTGAAGCAACGCTCATCTCCTCCCTCATAGTGGGTGCCCCTGACACAATCCTGCCTGCATCCTAGCTTAGTTGGTGAGTGGGGGACATGTGGCCATGGGTACTGGAGCAGTGAGGAACTGGAAATCAGCTTGTCCCTGGGTCCCTTCATGGTCACCTGGGATGTCCTGCTATTTCTTCTTGGAGCCTGAGCACAGCTTGCCCTGTAGACCACCTCCTGCTTTGGCCCTATATCCTTGGTGCATGGATGCTGGCAGTGCTTGTGCATGGCCCTCCTGCAAGGTGGGAGTCCCTTTCACTCACACTGCTATTTGCAGCTGCTGCTGCTGCTGGGTTTGCTGTGAGGGATCTCAGGAGTGAAAGCTGCGTGGTCCTGGGCTGGGCTGTGCCTTGGTGCAGAGGGATCCTATAAAACAGGGTCAGGTGTTAGACCTACCTGTGCTCTGGAGGACATGGGGTAATTTGAACCCTGCCAACTTTTTGCCCTCAAAATCACAACAACGCATTTCAGGAGAGACAGGCAGCTCTGCAGCAGCACGAGCTACAGGCAGGAGCAGGAGCTTTTGAGCGGCTCCCAAAACCCTGCTGGGACTGTCACCAAGCCCAGGAACATCCATGGCTCCAGGTAGGACAGAGCAAACCTCGGGACAGCATGGTGACTCACTGCCCCACATCCCAGCAGTGCCTAAGCCTGGCAGCAGGGACCAACGCCGAGGCAAGGGGGCTCGGCAGCATTCCCCCCCCGGTTGTTATTTCAGCTGTTGGTGCCTCGGCCGTGCCTGCACAGGGCCGACAAACACCCCGCAGGTGCTGTTTGCAAGGGCCTTCTCCACTCCGTCTCACTCACCCCTGAAGCGCTGCTCCGTGGGGGCCGCAGTGAGGGACTCCCTGGCTGCCCAGCCCCTTCCCTCCCGATCCCTGGGGATGAGTGAGGAATACTCGAGCTCTTGTTGCCTGACTCCATCCTGACCCGGGCTGCTAACAGAGGCTGCCTTTCTGCTGGCTGCGGAGCCGGAGGCAGCGTGAGCGGCCTGGCCACCAAACTCCAGGCCTCCGGGGCTGCCTCTTAACCTGGAGGAGCAGCGGGTTATTTGTGTTGCTCTTGGCAGGGATGCCCCGGCCCTCTAAAACACAGCAGTGAATGTGCACGGAGGTGTGGGGCGCAGGCCAGCGTGCGCTGTTTGTGTTGGACCCGCCACGCGGGGAATTAGTTCAACTCGGCTGCTAATTGCTTCTGAAGTGCGGGGCTCTGGTGAATGGATGTGAACATGCGACAGGGACAGCAAGCACGGCCTGGGGAGGGGCTGTCCCTGCTCTGCTTTGCTCGGACCTCCTGAGACCCCGCTGCTCTCTAACACTTGCTGGTGTCAGCCCCACTGAACCTGCAGGGAGCGGAGGTTTCCCGGCCCGGATCCAGCACTGCAGGAGCACTGGGATGGACATGCGATGCTGTGCCATCTCCTTTAGGCTAGAGAGGGGGATCTGGCAGGGAAGAAGCAGGAAAGCAGCACCAGGAGGTTGATGGCAGCCCTGCATCACCCTGAATGGTGTTTGTCTCTTGTCCTAGCAGCCCTCCATGCTTTCCAGACCACTTCTCCTATGAAACTCCTGCTGGGATGCTTCCCCTGCTGCCTGTCCCATCTCCCTGCTCCACCCTTGGGCTCTTGTGCCTTCCTGAAAACTCCTGTGCTCTGACTTGGATGAGGGGTTGTGAAGGATGAGGGGTGGAAGAGAAGGATTTTTGCCCTGCAGAAGGACTTCTGCTTGCACAAACAAGGGCAGACCTGCCTCTGTGCCTGTCATTGTCTGAAGCTGTCCTGCTGAAGCTTTGGACATGGGGTAGTGACAGAAAGGGCTCTGATTTCTGTCCTCCATGAGTCCAGCTGTGCACAGACAGGAGAGGAAAAGCCTTGGAATCACCCCCTCCATGTGTTATATTGGGCATTTCAGAGACCTTCAGCCATGGGTATGTTCTGTAGGGTGGTGTTTCCTTTTGCCACCCAGCCACAACATCATTCTGTGTCATCGCCCTTCATGGAGGATAGATAGACAGCAGTATCAGCTCTCCATCCTTAGGGTGGAAGGAGGATGTTGAAGGATGTCCTTTCCCTGAGCTGGACAGGACTTGGAGGAACTTGGGTCTGGGAAGGGGCATCAGCCACCCCAGCATCTTTCCTCAACTATGGCATCCACCTCAGAAGTGTGCATGGAGAGGCCAAGGACAGAAAGCCTTGGGCAGGCAGAGGTCCCTGTTAGGACTTTAAGAGCTTGGTTTTCACCCTGTTGACTTGCTTTGAGCCTCTGTGGACTAAAGTAGGCTGTGTCTCCATCTCCTTTGTCCTCTCCCACCTCTCGCTGCCTCCCTCCCTCCCCCTTGCTCTTGGTTAGAAATTGTCATTTAAAGCCCAAACTCCCATTGTCCAAACTGGGATTAAGCACCATCTGTGCAAACTTTTGAGGCCATTTCTGTGACTGGGAGGAAACGGATGACTCAGAGAGAGACATTGCGACACAAGATCAGCGGTGACCCAGGGTTAAGTGGGTGGATCTCAACAGCCCTGCTAGCTCAGCCTGCTGAGGCACATGGCAAGGGAGCCAGCAGTTGCTTTCAGAGGGCTGTAGGAACCCCCCAGTCAGCCAGATGCTTCTAAATTGCATCAGGTGCTGAGCTTTGGTCCACCTGGTCCCACTGGTGGGATGTTCAGTAGGACTCAGTGTTGGTGCAGCAGGATGACGTTTGGTGTTGATCACCTCATAGTGTGCCTGGAAGGCTGCTGGCAGCTCTGGACTCATGCAGAGAGTGTGCAAAGTGGCTGATGGCCCTGCAAAACCCCTGACTTAGCAAACAGACCCTCCTTCAGCTCCAGTGTCCTGAAGGAAGAAATCTGGGGAAAGGGCAGATATTTAGGTGCTTCCAGCTGAGGGGATCAGCTGTTCTGAAGGACTGTGATTGCAGGAGGTGGATCTGGATCCTAAATAGGGCATGCTGCCATGCCCAAGGGGTGGAGCAGGGATCCTCTGAGTGATGGATGTAAAGATGGTGAGTGAATTGATTTTTTTTTTTGGTCTTTTTTTGAGAGCAAAAGGAACTTGTAGCTTACAACCTTTCCCCCTTGCACCATTATGAGTTGCTTCTGGTTCACCAGGACCCCACTGATGTGCAAGAGATAATGCTGGAGCAGCTCACCGTGAGAGCAAGGGAGGGCTGGACAGAGGTATGGAAAGAGTGCCAGGAACGTCTCGTTTGGGATCAAGTTGCTCAGCTCCTGCTCTCGGTGTTGTCCTCGCCTATTGCATTTGGATGGAGAATTGGCATGATGAGTGTAGGCTCTGTGCTCTGCTGGGACTGTGTCTGCATCTGAACTCAGGATGCTGTGCACATGCAGAAGGCCAATCCTGAGAGGTGATAGCTGGGGCAGGAAGTGTTAGAGAAATAAGTAGCCCTCAATGAGAAGCCATGATTAAGACAGCTTTACGCCCTGAATCCAACCTGAACAGTTACAATAACCCCAGAAGTTGGTGAAATTATTAGGCAGAGCTTAAGTAAAATGATATGAAGACAATGCTAAGGCAGGTGAGATTTTGCTTGGCTTAATGCACAAAGCCCAGAAGAAAAGGAAAGGAAAGAATTTCCCCTGTGAAAATCTCAGCTGGTTCCATTTCCAGTGACAGTCAAAGAGTTAAAGTGATATGTTGGGAGTTATGAGTGTTTATCTAAAAGAAAAGTGGCAGGTGAAAGGGATAAAATAACACAGTTCTTAAAGCAATGCAATATGTTCGAATTATCCGAGGATCAGAGCTGGAATTTGGAAGGTAATATTGGATAGGAGGAAACGGGAGATGGAGACAGAAATAGGATGGGGAAAAACAGCTCGAGGTGGCTTCCCCATTGGTTGCTGCAAAGGAAAAACAAAGAGGTTGGCATTGAGAAGACCACTGTGAATTTGTTTATTGGAGGGGATTTTTACTGCACTTTCAGAATTAAGCTCAGGGTCTCTGCTATGTCAGGGTGCAGAGCAGACCCTCCTGAGCTGAGTTTGGCTGGGAAAACATCTGCAGTGTGTTCCTGTATGTGAGAACACTGCTGGGAATGGCTGCCGTGCTGGGATGACCTGTGAAACCACTGACCACCACTGACCAGTGCTGAGATCCTTCCCTTCGCTTTCACAGCCTCTGTTCTTCAGGCATCAGCCCTCACCAGGAGCCCAGCTTTTCCTAGGCTGTTTTCTCAGGTCTGGTAGGTCTTTTGCTTGCGCTGGCTGAGAAGCTTGGCAAGGGTTATGGTCAGTGCTTTCAGTCCGGCCAAGGAGCCCAGGGTTGTGTACAAACCTCTGTGTGCTTTGCGGGTACAACAGTGTGCACCAACCTTTTTTTAACTGAGAAGAAGTAAAAGCTTGAAGAGCAGAGCATCACTGATGCACTGCCTTCCCAAATCTGCAGGCAGCCCAGATGAGGACTCTGAGGTTCACCACCATCATCCCAGCTTTTTGATCAGTGTGACTTTTCCTGGCAGTGGCAGGTACAAAATTGAGATGGGAAGGTGACTTTATTGAGTAAAAAAGACAAAGAACTGATTTATTTTGCATATAATTCAGCTCCGAGGCCCTCCCAGATGTTCTGGGTTTCTTGGTGGAAATAAAATGGCTGCAGATTTTCTGGCTGACTGCAGAAAGCAGAGCACCGCCACCAGGCCAAGTCCCAAGTGAGATATCTGCATGGCTTCCACTGCTGCTGTTTCACTGTGACTGCTCTACCTTTCCCTGTCTTCATCTCAAAGGTCATTTTTCTGGAGGAGGTCCTCTTTATCTCATCCCAGTCCGTCCTTGTTCATGCTATTTTTCTTCTTTCCCCCTTCCCACCCCATACAAAACACAGTGCCCTCACCCCAGCACTGCTCTGAAGATGTTTTTTATTTCTGTTCTTTTTTGGACATCCTGTTTTATAGCCAAATTTTGAGTTTGAGGACGTCTATAATCCTGCCACATTTAATTTTCTGCACATCTCCCTTCTCACACAGTAGCTCAGCATGCAACTTTTTGCAGTACAACAGGGTTCCTGGAATGTCTTTTCCAGAAGCAGCCTTAAAAATCCTTTTAAAATGTTGTATTTCTTGGATTCAAGAGACATTCACTGATAAACTTCCATGCACCAACTTTCTGCCTGTCAGAATAGCTGAGGTTTTGAGGCTGGGAACTGCATGTGTTGTCAGGTGCCCCATCTTTTGGTTTTCTTTGGTGGAAACCATTGATGAGAGGGAAGCTGTGGTTGCTCTTTGGTTGTGTTTCATTCCTTCCTGGGTCATGGTACTTTTCCTTGATACGTAGTGAGAGCAGATTGTGCTTCTCTTGTTTCTCGACCAGCAAGGCAATGCTTGGACTTATTAGTAGGTGGCCACCCTGGCTCTGGTGCCTTGTCCATACTCCAGTAGTCATATGGAAGTTCTCTAACTGGCCGTCTGCTCACTTTGCGACCTTCCTTTGTTTGGAAAGGGCTGGAGGTGGTGATCAGACCCTTGGCAGTGTCTGGCTGCCTCGCAGCTCTTAGAGCCTGGATCATCTGAAGAGACAGGACACTGCATCTTCCAACCCCTTCCTTACTCGCCCCTGCTGCAATGGTTCTCGCTTGTCCTGTAAAGACTCAGATGTCTTGAGACTGAAACTGTGGGATGTTCTTCTTGGAACAGAAAGCAGCTGGACTCTCCAGCCCTTCCTCTCTGTTTGGAGCACACAGCCCAGCCAGGACCCACTCAGGTATGCTGGCTCCTGCTTCAGCCCCCAGCTGGGGTGCCTGTTTCTCACTTTCACACAAAGCAAATTCCCCGGGAGACATCAGAAAGATGCAGCCTGTCCAGCAGCCTGGACAGAGCCATGAGAACAAAGGGACTGAGAAGACCATCAACTGCCAACCTCAAGTGTTAATGGTCAGATCTGGGAAGGATTTTCTTGCCAAGTCAGACAGGTGAGGACCTGGTAGGAGGGCTCCGTGCTGTGTGATCCGTCGGGATGTCCGCAGGGCCTGGTGCTGGGTGCCAGAGGGATGCAGTGCTCCGCTTCAGCCTCTTCCTCCTGCTCAGTCTCTACGGGGTGTTACAATCCAGCCTAAGGCAGGTTGCACAATTTATTTTCCTGTACTTAAGGCAGGATTTTGGCAGGCAGGGGCGGGAGGCCTCTCCGAGGAGCGCTGGCCGGTCTCCCTCCTGCTGCCCTGGGATCGCGCTGCTGTCGAAGCTCCGCTCTGCTGGGCATCCTGCAGTGCTGTGCTGAACACCTGAGCA
Source organism: Perdix hodgsoniae (assembly GCA_035772895.1). Lineage (NCBI taxonomy): Eukaryota > Metazoa > Chordata > Aves > Galliformes > Phasianidae > Perdix > Perdix hodgsoniae. Next base: position 482,317 of record JAPSGF010000159.1, read on the forward strand.
GTGCTTTCCCTGCTGTGAGTGCTTCTGTGTTGGACCAGACCTATCCTTTATGATGGACAGCTGCAAGGAGTTCACATTCTCTTCTTCTGTCTGCTCACGCAGGGAGAAAAGCATCTTTCCTCTCTGGTCCTACCCTCTTGTGTCCTCTGTCTCCCTTCATCACCTGCCTTCCCTGCTGCTGATGTTTGTAAATGCATTGCTTTGCGAGGAGGGCAGCAGAGTGGCTGAGTGTGCTGGGGAGGGAGAATGAGATTGCTGGGAGGGAAGGAATTGTTCACAGCCAGCAAAGGGCATAGAGGTGATGTGGCAGCTGGATGAGAAACAGGAGCTCTGCCTGCAAGCTTGGCCATGTCCTGCTCAGCCTGGAGTACAAAGAGGTGGCAAATGTGAAGCCCAGGAAGGAGGGAGCAGCTGAGGCTGAATGCATGTTGGCATACATGTAGGGAGGGTTTTTCAGGAGAAGAGGGAAGGAGCAGAGATGGTGGTGAAGTTGGCGTGGAATGAGAAAAATCATGGCGTTACCCATGAAGCAGGGTGGGGAGGACTTGCAGGGGACATTCTGTTTTCGCCATGATGATCTTGAGCTGGCAGTGGAACATCAGGAAGGTTTAAGCATTGGGGTGGGGATGTTGGCCCATGAGTCCTCAGAGGAGAGAATGAGCTCAGCAGGGAGATGGTGGCAGAGGGCTGTGCCAAGCCTGCGGGGCTGGCATGGGGAAGAGCATAGGGATGGGCTCTTGGCTGAAATGCAGCAGGCAAGTGACACTGGTGGCATGGGACAGGCAGCAGCAAGTGGAGTCTTAGAGGGATCTTCAGGATTGTGCCATCTCCTCCACCCTCTATCCCAGTGCGTTCACCAAGTGTTCCCCTTGTCAGCTGGACTCGGTGGCCTTGGAGGTCTTCTCCAACCTCAGTGATTATATGGTTGTATTTGGAGGAGAGAGATGGCACAGCCTTGTGAGGGGCTCCATCCAAAGGATCACAGAGGAGCTGGCAGCTCTCTGTGCCTTGTTTCTGTGTGGGATGAAGCATGCCTCTGTTCCACCGCTATGCTGGGAGTTGTGGGGGAATGGAGATGGTCCTGGGGCTGGGGAGGGGGTGGGATTCAGTGCCCCCTATGCAGTGCTGGAAGCATCCTGTAGGCAGCTCTCCTTTGAGCTGAGGGCTCCTGAGAAGACCAACACAGCCCAGAGGAGCCTGACTGCTAGGAAAAGAAAACCCCATGGCTAATTCAGCACAAACTCATTATTTAATAGACAAAGTCAATATGAAAAAAGGCATTTCCCTTCCCTCCCCAAAATTTACAGTTATGAGAAGAGCCAGAGAGCTGCAGAGCCAGGCTATCTCTGGGTGACATTTACAGGGCTCAGCTTTCATTGCAGCTTGAAAAAAAAAAATCCCGTATGTGCAGCTATTATCTACACACTGATCTGGATTGTCTTGTTCAGCTTTGGCCCTCATCCTAGATGGACAAGGAGCAGAACACTTGGCTAGTGGCCTGAGGTCTGTGGCCTCCTCTGCATGAGCTGGGAAGAGGAGGAGCAGTCCATGGTACTTGAGAACTCACAGCCTTGGGACCTAAGGGGATGGAGTGCAGCTCAGATCCCTGCTGGGGGCTCAGTGCTGTGCCTTTGGCCAAGGTGAGAGGGGCAAGCCTTTCTCAGTGCTGCTCTGAGCTCAAGACGGAAATTGCTTACAACCCATGGCAGCTCTGGATTGGGGTCACCACCCCCTGGCGCCCTTAGCTGAAGCTGTTGGGAGTTGGGGGACATCAGATCCCTTAGTGCTGGCCTTCCTTGTCCCGTGGTGTGGGGGAAGCCAGCAGGGCCCTGCTCCAGGCACACGGCTTGGCCCCAGAGCCACAGCCACTGCTGCATCAAGTCAGTTGTCAGAAGCCTTCCAGCCGGACGCTGTCTGGAGACCTTCCAGCGACCACAGGCTCTCCCCCAGCCCATCACTGCCACAGCACAGACGGGATTTAATGGATGTCTGCGTGTTCCCCTAACCTTTCCCCTCTCTAGATGAAGCGGGGAATAAAAATAAGCCCACAGGTTTGTGAGGACCCCCAGCCCAGACAGCAATGGCCACAACTCTGGGCTCTTCTGGGCCATGGGCCATCTCCAGGTGTGGAGCTCCCACTCACACAGTACCGCCCAGCGAAAGCAGTGCCACCCACACCAGCTCCTCGCAGATGTTCCTCTTGGCTTGAGGTGCCATTTTGGGGTTTTTCTTTGCTCCCTTCTGCCTCTCAACTCTCAGACAACTGTGCGAGGGAAGAGAGAAACTGGTTCAATTTCCACCTCCCCTCACAGTGCCCCACTGCTTATTAGTTCTCCAAATATTTCATCCTGCAGCCCAGCAGCAAGGGCTCTATGCTAACTCGATCCCAGGCAGAGGGGAAGTGGGAGCGGGTAGGACAGCACGTTATCCTCATGGCACTGCTGCAGACCAGGCTGCATGGAGCAGGACAGCGCATCCTCCCATCCCAGCAATTCCTTCCATTTATACTTCTGCTCTCCTCGCTAGTGGCTGGGATGGGGATGGGCTGTATGTCACCTTGTCCCCAGGAGCCCTCTGGGTGTGCAGGATAGCCCCTGGAGAGATCATGTGGAGGAGGAGGAGGAGAGCTGGCTGTGGTATGTTGGTGAGCAAGGTTATGCAAAGGAGGAAAAGGAATCCCCTGGGATTTCCTTCCATCTCCAGCTTGTCCTTGAATTGCAGGTACTGTGCTGCACCCTCTTTGCAGTCTCTGGCAAGATGCTGAGGTTGGGAGGTAAAGGGCTTTGCAAGGGGACAGGGAGCAAAGTGAGAACATCGTGTCCCTTGATAGCCCAGGCAGCTGCCGAGGAGCTTCTGTAAATCACAGTGGCTGCCAGAGCTGCTCCAACAGCTCTCCAGAGCCCAGGAGGCCTCAGAGCATCCCTGAGGCTCTGTACGTGCACACTCCGTACACTGACAGCCCTGGATGGGCTCTCCCTGCATTGTGATTAACACCCACGGACAGTGCCACCCCGTCCCCATCTCCCCATCCTCTGCAGCACTCACAGCTGCATGTACTGGCTGTGCTCCAGCTGTGCTCTGAGATGCTGAAAGCGCTCCTGCAACAAATACAAACGATTGTGACAGAAGATACCCGGCCCCTAATGCTACTCAGCCTCAGGTTTAACCATCTCCCATTTGAAATGCTCCGGAGTCAGCATAGAGCATCTGATGAGGGCAGGCCAGCTACGAGGTCAGGCACATCCCTGCTCTGGCTTCGGCAATAAATAAGCAAACCGACCAAAATAAAAGATAACAACGATCGCTTTTTTTTTTTTTTTTTTGGGGGGGGGGGGGGGTTTTTTTTTCTTTTTTAAACTTTAAATATATATATTTTTTTGCTCCTTTCTTTTAAAATCTGTTTTCCTCCGGGGCTCTGTCTCTGTATAGAGCTGTGCTCTCCCTGCAGTGTCTGGGTCACTTCCTCAGTCCTGGCCACAGGGCAAGAGAGAAGCAGGATCAGTTAGAGAGGGGAAGGGATGGCTGCTCCCCTCCGTGCATCACCGGCACGTGTGGATTTCCACCACCCGATGGCAGGGTTTGCACTTGACAGAGCAGCACCAGTGGAATTTGCAGCTGCACCTTTCCACCACCTCCACTTCGTCCGTATGGAAGCCCCGACCGCAGCACATGAGCTCGCAGCCATCGATGGCCTTGGAGGTCTTGTTGCACTGCCGGCCGCTGGTGCCCAGCACCCCGTTCTTGAGGTCGTGGTCACAGAAGTCAGGACTGGAGTCCAGGTAGACGAGATCCTCGTCCGTGTGCGGTTTGAACTGGGAGTTTTTTGGCACCAGCACTTTGGTGGAGCCGATCTCGCTCTGCTCGACCTCAGTGGCACCGTCAAATTTCTCCTTCAGCACGTTGCCCACTTTGCGGAAGGGAGGCATGGCTTTCCAGCACGTCTTGAACTCACACGAGCCTGACACGCCATGACACTTGCACTCCACCCGCATGTTGTTCAGGATCGCCTGAAGGAGCACAGTGGAGAAACAAGATTGGGTGGTGAGCGTGGGACAGGGTGTGACGTGGGCTCACAGCACCGTACAACACCCCGGCTTGGAAGGGACGCACATGGATCCCTGAGCCCAACCCCTGGCTGCACACAGCACTGCCCAACCCCAAAATCTATGGCCGAGTGCCCAGCGCTCCCAGCGTGGGGCTGTGCCCAGTGCCCTGGGGAGCTGTGCCCTGCCTGCTGCCCTCTTGGGGCACAGCTTTCCCCTAACGCCCCGACCCCTCCACTCACACAGCAGACCCCATGCAGATCCCCATCTGTTACCTTCCGCCCCGCTTCATTGTTGTGGAGGTTCATCAGTGCTCTGTTGGAAGATGCCCCTTTGCTCCTCTCCCGGACGTCAACAAAGGACTGTGAGAAGGCCACACCGTAGGCGATGTTATCGGAGCAGCCAGACCACTGGAAGCCTAAGGCACAGAGCAAGGATGGGACAGATGAAGTTCATCTTGCTCAGCCCTGTTCTTGCCAAAACACTGCTCATCTGCCCCGTCTGTGTTGCTCCCTGTGCTGGGGAAGCTGGACAAGGATGGCCACAGGGTGGGGTAACAACGCACCCCCTGAGCTACACTCCCAGCTACCCTTCCCGAAGCACTTGCATGGACTATCAGTAGGCTTTAAAAAATGTTTTTATACATTTTTTTGCCCTTTCTCTAAAGGGTGGCCCCGGAGGACGGGCATTTCTGTGCACTTGGTATCCCTGCTTTGCACGCTCACCCTGCGGGCTGCCGCCTTGCACCGTGCGGTCGCATCCACACTTGTCCAGCTCGCCGCTGCTGCATGCTCGGGTCACGGCGAAGGCCACCCCTGCTGAAGAGATGGCGTAGACAAACGCTGCCTCCCTCGTCCCTGCAACAACAGTGGAAAAGATGGCAGGAAGCCCGAGGGGGTTTTATGCACCCAGGTGGGCTGCTCCACCTGCCCACCCCTACATATGGGGTGCCCCGTGCTCGTCCTCCCCCCTCCCTGCATGATCCAAGCAGCCCAAGATGTATTTGCTCAGTGCCAAGCCCAGACCAGGCTCAGCAGACACCACGCGCTGCTTGCAATAGTGACAGAGCTGGCAGCACATGGATGTGATGGGCAAGGTCATAACGCAGCAGCAGGAGGGATGCAAAGGCTGTACTGCAATGCTGGGGGAGCTCTCATGGTGCTTGCAGGGCACTTTTGCTGTAAAATCCCTGCCGCATCCAAAAATGTTCTATTTCCTCAACCAAACTGGGGATCACCCCCTGCAGCTGCAAATCCATGTTATCACCACGCAGCACCCCGTTGCTCCCAGCGCCTCCAAAACTGAAAAACTCTTCCCAAAGCGCTCTGCTGAGCCCCCAGGCACAGCAGAACATTCCTGTGCCCACCTGCACGGTGGCACAAAGAGCCCATTTGAGAAGGGGGAGAAATCTGGACACAAACACGCGGGCGGCTCGGCCAGGGACCGCGGCCGTCAGCTCTTGCAAAACCCAAATCCCCACCGTCCTCTGAGGTCGAGGGTGGCTGAGGACACGGCCCCTCTGGCTCCAAACAAACAGGGCTGGCATTTGGGGTATGCTAGGACTGTTTCAAGGTAGGGGGTGGCTCGCCGGTCGGGCAGAGGGCAGCTACTTTGGTGGTCGCAGCCCAGGCTTTGGTGGCCAAGCAGCAGTGGCTGGGGAGGGCCCAGCCAGCACAGGGCCTGAACCGCCTCCAAGTTAATCGAGGTTAATAGTAGGATCGTGTTGGTCGGTTTTGCGCTGTGGCTGACTAAAAAGAGGCGACTTTTAGTTTCTGGTATTTCTGGTATTTCCAGTCCTGAACCTTCACAAGAAGAGATCTTCACCCCTGTGTCGAGGGGAGGAAAGTCAAACAGGGAGCTGGGGGCAGCCACAGCCTGCGTTCTGTGGGATGGGAAAGGGTGAGAGTGGCACCCCAGGGAGGGAAGGCCACTCTCTGGGGGTGGAAGCGACCTTCGCCTCCATCACTGCACCCTGGCATGGTTTGGACCCCCAGGATGCCTGCACCCAGCCTGGGCTGTGGGGCCTGGCCATAAATCTTTGCTGCTCTTCCGAGGGTCCGGGTGTGCTGTGTTTTACTCTTGCTGGGCGGCAGAGGGCTGTCCTCACATGAGAGCTGCTCTGCTCGGCAGCACTCACCGCTTTGGTGCTGCTCAGTACATCCAGCACCTATGGATGCAGGATGAGGAGCTGGGGAGTTCAGCCTGGAGAAGGGAAGGCTTCAGGGAGACCTCCAGTACTCAAGAGCAGCTTATGGAAAGGTGAGAGTGCTTTTTTACATGGGCAGATAAGTGAGAGGACAAGGGGGGAATGGTTTTGAACTAAAAGAGGGTAGGTTTATATTTGACATTGGGAAGAAATTCTTGCCCCTTCCCTGGATGGGAATTCAACACCAGGCTGGATGGGGCTCTGGGCAACCTAATCTGGTGGGGGGCAACCAGCCCACGGCAGGGCTTCAGGCTGGATGATGCTTAAGGTCCCTTCCAACCCAACAACTCACCTTGTGTTACCACCTTGCCAAAGACAGGCAGGGTGTCCAGAGTGGAGCAGTTCCAGCGGCGGTTGCGGAATTGGTACTGGCACTCCTCGATGGCCAGCTGGGCCCCGCGCCGCACCGAGTCCATCACCTCCAGGTTCCGTTTGCACATTTGCACCTGGCGCTGGATCAAGCCCTTCAGCTTCTCGCAGGTCTCCTCCTCAGAGATGCTTCCCACTGAAGACAGCTTTGCCAGGTACCTGCCGTGAGAGCCGGCACAGCTGGTTAGGAGGTAAGGAACGGGGAGCACAGACCCACGTTCACCATGGACACCGCGAGGAGACCCAACCTATCATCCCCTGCGTAGCTGAGAACTGCTGCACACCTGGGCCGCCTGCAACATGTGCCTCCGCAGGTTGCATTCTTGCATGGCAGAGAGCAAGTCCAAGGAAAACAGGCAGCCCTCTGCAGCCTCATCCCCTGCCTCTCTGGGAGCCCAGCTGCCGGCTCCCCTTTGCCTCTGTTGCCTGCATGGAGGATATTTTCGGTGTTGTCTGAATGTGCCCGGTCAGGTCTCCTGAGTACCGGCACATCCAAGCGCTACTAGGAAAAGCCAGAGGTCTCTGAAGTCAGCCAAAACAAGCAGGACAGCCGCTCGGCTGCCAGTTCCAGCTGCCACATAGCTCCTGCACTCATCGCTGACAAACATCGCCCTCCAAACCACTTCCATCACCAAACCTGCTTTTAGCATGGCAGTCCGGCCCCCAGGAGCTGCCAGCTCTCTGTCACTGGGGTTTCAAGCAGGGCTTGGAGCGGGGAGGGGCAAAACCGTGTGTGCTGGGTGTCAGGTGTGTGCTGACGTGGCAGGTGGTGGCAACACACAATGACCACCGCCCCATCTCTGCAGGGCGTGCAGAGAGCTGCCCGTTCTAAGGCCAGGCTCATGGCATCGCCTCGTCTGTGCTGAGTGATGTGAGCACCAGGCGAAGGCTTTTTGGAAGCTTCATTCCTCGACTCTGCCTTTCCCAGCCCTACAGAACTTGTGGGTTTTTTGTTTGCTTGTTTTTTTCCTCCTCCTCCGAGTTACGACATCCTGTGAAGGATTTTGTCTTTGAAGCACTGCTTGCCTCTGAGAAGTGACCATTCAAAAGTGGCTCCTGCTTCCTGCCCATTCCCATGTGTCCCAGGGGTCAGATTTGCTGACTTCAGCCACAAGATCCAGTTGTCACAGCCTCTTCCTCCCATTAGCCATGCCAGCCTGCCCCAGGAGGAGAGAGCAGGATTTTCTCTTCCGTGCATCAGCAGAATTATTCACCAGCTTGGTTTCGTGCTTATAGAGATGGTGAGAAAGCTGGGTTGGCTTGCAGTGTCCGTGGGGAGTCTGCATGGCTGGCTGTCAGAAGCATCCAGCTTTCCTCATGCGTGGAGGTCACTTGACGCAATGCTGCTCGGACAGTGGGAAGCGGCAGGCAGCTGTGGTTTCAGAGCCAAGCTCATTTCTAGCCTTTATGCCAGCTAAGCATCTTTGCCCAAAGCCTTCAGCTCCTCCAAGGGCTCAGCTTGCTTGCAGAGGACCAGCTGCAAGGACCAAGAGGATGGCAGCAAACCTCCCTTGGGATCATTCAGGACACTGGATACTGGGCCCACAACAGCCCTGTGCCCTCCCATCCAACTATCATTTCAGTTGATGCACAGGAAAGCTGATGCACACCAAAGCAATTAGAGTTATCCTAAGGCACCACAGGTCGAGTGGTCAACTTGGAGCCTGGAAAACAAGAAAACTGCCTCCAGTGCTGAGCCCCGACTGCAGGTGGAATGGCCACGTTGACTTCAGCTCTGCTTTGGAGGGAGGCACCATCTCATTTTCTCATATATTTCCCAGCTCAGTGGGATTCTTCAGGCGATGAGAAGCTATAAATTCAAAGCACACATGAAGAGAAGTGTGACAGGAGCCTTTCAAGCCTTTCCAAGTAGATGTGCCTGATAAGACACCTCCTCAGAGAGTGCGTAATGGTATTTGGGATGATAAAACGAAGGACAACGATGCTTCAAAGAGATGCTTTCCAAGAGCCGGTCTGGTAATTTGTTTTGCAAGGCAGGGAAATAAGGTGAAGCTGTCCAGAACGATTCTGGTCTCTCTGCCCCACCATTCCTTCTCAGAGATGCTTCCATTCTGCAGTGCAGAGTCCCTCAGCGCTGGGGAGCTCAAGCAAGGCACTGCAGCCAGCACTCCAGGGTCACCATGGAAGCCCCATCCCAGCACTTTGCCTGATTCTTAATAAGGACATTGCTCCAAGCTTTGTTTTCCTAGGCTGAGGTGGTAGAAACAACAGAGAAAGCCTTTCTTTTAGATCAAGACTGGCAAACCAAGCCAAAGCTGCTCTCAGCAAGGTCTTGCTGTAGAGGGGAGCCCACCTTGATTTCCCTGCAGGGCAGAGCCCTGGATTAGGACTTGAGGCTCACAGGAAGCTTCAGAACAGTCCTGCTTGTGGAAAAAATAAACCCAAATAATGGCATATTTCCTTCCCTTTCCAAGACTGGGCAAAGAATGTTTCAAGGGGCGAGCTGCTGCCCAAGCCATTTGTTCAAGTCTTGTCTTCTTGCTTCATCATCACATTTGTATTTCTTTTCTCCTGCCTTCACATCCAGACAAGTCACTCACAGAACAAGCTCCCTTTTATTAAAAATCACTGACTTAACACAAAACCGACAGAAAGCCCTTCCTTTTTTTCCATCCGCAGCACGCAGATCAAGGTTGAAGTCCCATAATTGGAGTATTTGCAGTTGATCCACTCTGCAAGATGGCAAAGAGGGAAACCTCAAACCCCGGGAGATTTGGAGAGGCAAAAAAGCCCTACTTAAACACAAAGAACGATGATAATTTTTGCCACAGGGGTTGGCAGGTAGAGCCAGAAGGAGTGGGGCGGGGATTCCCTGCCATGGGGAGGTGGGCAAATTGGAGTCACGAACTGATCCTCAGTAGAGGTGGTTCAGGGAAGATGCACCAGCTGTCCCAGAGTTTCAAATGTGGACATTTCTCACGTTATCTCAGTTTGGGAATACTTTCCTGAAGGTGGTGTCAGCCAGGTGGTGTCACTGCAGTCTCCTGTCGGAGATGCTGAGATGAGCTCAGAAGCTTCAGCAAATGCCCAAACTCATGGAGATACCTGCCTGGCCAAGGTCCCACATGGAATGTTCCAGGCTAAGCAAAGGCAAAAAAAAAAAAGAAAAAAAAAAGAAAAAAAAAAGGAAGGGGAAAGCAAGCAAGCAAAGAAGCTCATTGATCCAGCACTGTGGGCATGGGGCTGCTGGAGAGCTGCAGTATGGAGAATAACTGGTCCAGCTGACAGCCCTACAACACAACGCATCCCTCCCAGACTGGCCACCCCACTCTGGGATTAGATGTCCTTCCTCTCCTTTGCTTGTAAATGTAAACCACGATGCGCAATGTCGTCATCTGAAGGCCTGTCTGTTTCTTCCCTGGCAGAAAAGCAGCTCTATGGCTCGGTTGTACATATCTCATCTCTGGATTAAAACCATGCTTCTCACGCCCTAATCCCCACCTCCAGCTGCTAGAGCAGTGTCCCATGAGGAGGCTGTGTCCCCCTCCCCAGGCTGGGGCATGCAGCACAAGATGACCCCCAAAAGCTGAAACTTTGCCCTCCCCAGACCCCCTGCCCCAACCCCGGACTTTGGATGTGTAGAAAACATCCTTTCACACGTCCTTCTTTGCTCGAGTTCAGCAGCAAGGAACGGCTGCAAGAGGAGGCAAGTGCAAGCCACGGGGCTGAGCGACGTGGGAATTCCCCTGGTGCGGTGCTCGGGGCTACACCTGGGTTGGAGAAATTCTGATGAGTTTTTCATTTCAATCGGAATTTGCAAACACACGGAGAGAGGAACCTTCTGCAGGACTGGTTTGATCTCACCCAACTTCCAACAGACCTCGGGCCACTTTCCATTGGCCAAGAGGTTCAATTAATTCTTCCCCCCCACCCCCCACCCCCACCCCTCAACCACCCCGAGTAATTTTGTGAAAGCACAATACTGGCTCCAGTTCTGCTGAGCCAGGCAGATCCTTCACGGCACCTTCCCAGCTGCACACCGCAGCAGCTCTGTGCTGGAGGGATGCATTTGGGGTCACCTGCAGCAACAGAGGCTGAATCCCAGGGCTGGGGGTGATCTGCTCCTGGCACCCAGAGCATCGCCTATCCTCCGGCCAGCCTTGGGAAGTGCCATTTCTGTGGGTCTGCAACGTTTCCAAGCTTTGTTTTAAGGAAAAAAAAAAAAAAAAGGTGTTGCAAGAGCCCGCGGCGTTGTGTTTATAAGGGAATATTGAAGAACCTCCTGCAAACTGCCGACCTCTGGGGGTTGTTCAGCAGTTTCCCATTTTAAGGAAGCCCAAATCCGTGGCTGCAATGCAATTCTTTCCATCTACAAGGATGAGTTAATTGGGAAGACAACAGCTCCCAGCAGCGCAATGCAAACATTTGTCACTGCAGTGTGAAAATCTCTTTCTGACTCATGGAGTCACCACCAACCACTGCAAAAAGAAGAAATCTGCTTCTCGCCATTGCTCGTGTTTGGAGCTGAACAGATCCTGTCCTTGCATGACCTGCAACGTGAGTAAGATAGGAGCACCTGATGTCCACCCTTCTTTGGATAAACCTCTGCTACTCTGTATGAGGGTACATTTTTATTTAAGGCTTCAGTGGGGAAAGGAAAAGGCTGCCATCAGTGAAGAGCCAGGGAGCATCGATCCCTCCTGCCCCGAGCTCAGAGACGAGCTAAACTGGATGAAAGTTCAGCATCAGGATTTGCAAAGGCCTTTCATCTGCAGGATGCAATCCTTAAAGCCATCTGTTTTCATAGCTGAGTTCAAATCACAGGCAGGGAAGCCCTAAGCATGCAGCATCCCCAGGGCAAGCAAAAGAGCTGAAAGCTAAGAAATTCTCCATTGGACCCAATCTGAGCGACTCTGCCAAAGTAGATGTGACCTGGGAGCCATCCTGGTGCTGTCTTTGCACCAAAAGTAAGATTGCAGGGAAGGAAGCAGGGATCTGAGGGCGCAGACATGCCCTGGAGCTACCTGCACCTGCTGAATGGTGCTGCAGCCATGGGGCACCCGAGGGGAAATGCTGGACCGGTTCCTCGCCGGGTGGGAAATGGGAGAGTCGCAGTGACAATGCGAAGAATCCTGCATGAAATGGGACTGAAACAGGGTGGGGGTGAAGTGAACTCCCTGCTGTCAAAGCTGGGGAGATTCATCTTAAAAATAGAGCCTGGCTTCAGATCAGAGGGATGCAAGCGGAGGACCCGGGTCTGCTTTTCCTACATCCCTTACATTGCACAGTGACACAACGTGGCACAACATCAGAGCTGAGGTCTACCCAGGCTGCTCCCCAGCAGGATGAGCTCTGAGTTGGGGTTTGTGGAGCACCTTGGCATACCCAAATGAATGGGAGCCCCAAAACCCCAAATCTTTTCATCCCTCCCTCTAACCCTCAGAAGTGGTTGCTGTTATCCAGGCTTGTTTGGACACTTACAAGGTCCTCAAGCTTTCCCAGAAAGCTCAGTTTTTCTTTTTTGTAAAGGCTTTTAAAAGCCCAGCTGCACTCCCGGCCCTTTAAACTGAGCCTGAAGCACAGATGGAAGTTTTAAACCCCTGTAAATAAGGGGTAGACGGAGCTGCTGGTGGCACACCCTGCTCTGAGCCTCCTCCAAAGCCACTTTTAGATGTTTAACAGCACGAAAAGGGAGAAAGGCTGCAGTGACTCCTAGAAAACACAGCAAAAAGGGCCCTGCCCATGAAGGACCCCTGTGTCACTGATGCTTTTTCAACTCTCAGGTTCAGGCAACCCAAAGAGCCACAGCAGTGAAACGAAAGGTGCTTTGGGAAGAGCTGAGCTCCTTCCCGTGTATGAAGCACATCCCAGGACTCCTCCAGCAGGACCTTCCCATTATGCACATCACAGCCAGACAGACCTCAGAGCACCAAACACTGCCCTTCATTTAAAATCAAATTCTTTGCTGGCAGGAAAAGCTTTAAGGATCCCTGAACCCCAAAAGGCAGGAGGAAAAGCAAGCCTGCGGCTGTTATTAGAAGGAGAGAAAAGAGCATCACTTTGGTTTGGATGACAGAGAGGTTTTTCGGATAGGCAGAGAGCCAAACAGCAACTCCCCAAACACAGGCACTGAGAAAACACACCTGAGGTTCACTTCCCAGCCAGATAGAAGGATCTGGGTCTGCTTAATGGAAACATTTGGCAAAGCTGCTTCTATTGCAGAGCTCTCAGCAGCACCGTGATCCCTCCTGCTGCTTCCTTGCAGGGCACCGGGCCCGCTGCAGGGAACCTTCAGCTCAGGTGTTGCAAGCTGCGTCTCCAAAGCACTCAGGGAATGCGAGTCCCGACAGGTCAGGAGGAGCTTTAGAAAAAGTCTCGTCTTGTGAAAGGCACCCCGAGCTTAATCACCGATCCAGCAGGTTTCTGGAAAAGCAAACTTCCCCGCACACTGCCATCCGCCTCCGCGCAGGGCTGCAGAGCTGTGCACCTGGAGAGGTACCCAGCAGCCCGTGCCCAGCACCTTCCAGCCAGACCCGTGCCATGATAGAGCCCAGCCCGCGCCATGCGCACGGCTTTGTGAAGACCGACGAAGCACGCTCATTCCTCGAATATCTGATAACTCCTGGGTTCCCTCTAACTCCGTTTATTGCCTCTGGCAGCCTTTGTTTCTGATGTGAGGAGATAAACAATGGGAATTGTCTTAATCCTAAAGGCGAAGCTTAAAAAGTGCCGAGCGGGGGACGATCCTTTTATCAGGATACGTTTGGAACATCAAAAAAAAAAAAAAAGTTGACCCTTTCTTTCAAGCGCGCAGAAGTGGATCTGCTTTTCCTCCCCTGTTGGCAGGAATGAGCCCTCCGCTCTCCCGCCGCCGAACCCCCCGCGCCCACCCCGATGCTCGGAGTGCACGAGCGGCCGCGCACAGCCCCATCTCCGCCGCGGCACCGCGCCTTGCTGACCTCATTGCTGCCACTTAACCTCAGATCCCCCTTCGCCGGGCGCTTCTCCTCCCCGGGAGCGTTTCCCTGTCCGGACCCTGCGGGAAGAGCGCTCGCACCGCTCCCCGTGTACAGCTTAAAGACCACCTCGAGAGCGGCTGCGATCCACCCACGCTCCGCCGGAGCCGCGCGGGGTGCAAGTCGCTCCATCTGGCGAAGGAGGGGGAGGAGGGCTGAGCGCTTAACGCATCCCATGCGGACACCGACGGGCAGCACTTTTCCCACCGGTGGGATGCAGGGAGATCAGCACCATCCCGGTGCTTCCCAGCCTGATTTTGGAGCATCCTCCAAAATCAGCGCACCTCCCGCAGCCTCCAGCCAACGGGAGCCATCTCCGGATGCAGGAGTGCTCCTCGAGCTCCTGGGCTATGGTGGGAACCACCGGACCGTGTTGTGCCCATGGCCCCGGGACACCGTGCCTGCGCCAGGGCAGGGGAGCAGGACATGACACAAACACGGGTCTGCTCTGCACACACCGGGAACTCACTGACTCTCAGTCTGCTATCAATGCTGGGAGTGGGGAAATGGCATGTCCCCAAAGATGGGATGAACGGAGCGGACACATTGCCTTCATCTGGCATTTTGATGGAAGATGCTGCCATGCCTATCTCTCCTGTCCCGAGGGTCTCCCCTAGAAGAAGCCCTTAGTAAACAGGCAGGAATTTTCCAGAACTATTTCCTTCCCTGTTTACCTTCCACGTTAGTTCAGCATTTGTTCAGCGTGTTCCAGATGGCACCTGGCTCCTCCACACGGCGGTCCCCACGTCCCCGCAGGGTGATGGAGTGCTGGGTGTGCAGTTTGCCTACTGTGGGTCCCCGGGGTCAGCACCCAAACGATCCCCGCTTGCCTGCCTGCTCCCTGCCAAGTCCTTCCCGGCCCCGTTGGCCCCATGGGGCACCCGGCCAAGCCCCAGGCCCTGCTCTGACCCGCCGGCCCGACCTCACTTTCCCAGCGCAGCCCAAATCAGTAATTTAAGAACAAAAGGTGGACGGGGGCTTCGGCGCCCACCAAGTTATCCTATAACCAGGCTGGAGCAGCCGGGGAGAGCCGGCATCCCCGCACCCACCTGCACCACCCGTCCCCGCGGCTCCGGGACCGCGCACCGCGACCTCCGTCCCCCGCAACGGGGTGATGCTGCCCGACCCCGGCGGCACCTGCTCCGCAGCCCCCGCGGAGCAACAAGTGCCGGAGGCGGCGGGGGCACCCCTTCGCCGTGGCTACTCACAGCCAGTTGCTGGCGTTGGCCGAGAAGGTGGCGAGGATGATGAGCAGCAAGGAGCGCAGGAAATACTCCGGGCTCATCCTGGAGGGCAGGCGGGGAATGGTGCGGTGCGGTGCGGTGCGGTGCGGTGCGGTGCCCCCCGCCCGGCCCGCGGCCCCCAGAGCAGCCGCCGCCGCAGGTGGGAGCCGGGCAGGCGGCGGCGGGCGCTGCCCGGTGGATGCGCCCGCGGCGGCCGCCCAGCCCGACTGTCAGCTCGGCCGGCCCATCCCGGGATGGAGCGGAGGGCCGGGGGCGGGCCGGGGGCGGGGGCAGTCCCGGGGGCGGCCCCACATCGCTGCTACTGGGGCGGTTCCCGCCGCTGGGGACACCCCCGGGGCGGGACGGCCGCGGGGACGGCACCGGTGCCGCTCCCATCGCTGCGCTGCGCCCGGGGTGCTGCCCCTCGGCTGCTCCCGAGGCGCTTTGTGATGGCCTTCGGGGTTACCCACCTCGGGTTTTCCTGGGGGTGAACAGCGGAGGAATGGGGATTCCTACACGTTTCGTGCTGTCCGGATCGTTTCCATGCGGCTCTGAGAACAGAGCTCGGGATGGAGCGTGGCGGTGCCTTGGTTTTCCATCTTAGAATCATAGAATGGTCTGAGTTGGAAGGGACCCTGAAGGCCATCTGGTCCAACCCCCTGCACTGAGCTCAGAGCCCCTCCAGCCTGACCTTGGGTGTCTGCAGGGGCAGAGAGCCACCACCTCTCTGGGCAACCTGCTCTTGCTGGTAGACATTGCGGAGATGGCGTTTCCTCTTGTTCCCCTATAGGGAATTTTCCAGATTCAGTTTTTGGAGGGTTCAGGACAAAAATGCAGCTTCTGGTGTTGGGAGAGGGTCATGGGTTAGGATTTCCATCACCAGGCATGGCGGAAGGAGAAGGCAACAGGGCAGGGCCATAGACCCAGTGGTGGCACCGGGGTGCTTTGGTGCACGTGGAGGATGACACCTGACCACAAACCAAGGACTGAATCCACACCTCAGGTTATCCAGAAAGGCTGAATGTTGGGGACCTCAGTAGCTCCAAGCAGCCTGTTTCCCCATCCCTGCATCCCCATCCCTGAGGCCATGGGGTGCAGTGGCAATGCCCCTCTTCTTCCCATCCCCATGTCTCCGTCTTCCCTCCCCAGCCCACATGGACAGAAACAACTCGATGTAAAGCCAGGAGCAACACGAGATGACATGAGATGGCTGCCTGGCATGAAACCTAAGATCCCAAGCACACCAAATCTCCTCCTGTCAATGTTATTAGTTAGGTCCATTACTAAAACCTCTTGCTCCCATCTCTAAAATCTTGCCAAGCTGGTTTGGAGCTATTCAAAATTCCCTTTGTCTTTTCAACTCCATTTTCCTGCTCGCAGCAAGGCTGGAACATGCTTATCCAAAGCACGGCAACTCGCGCTGTGCTGCACACATGCCTGTCTAAGTGTATTACACCTACTTTAAAATCTCTGCATTAGTTCCCTGTCAAAGCGAGGATTTAATTTCAAAGTGCTTTGACGTATTTTCCAGCTCCTGACAGCCTGCAGCCCACCCTCGCCCAGTCATTCATCTGCTGTCGTGTTCTTGCTGATTATCCCGGTTGGAAGTGGGATGCGGGCTGGTGGGCTGTGAATTGGAGGTTGTTGCTGCGAGCCCCGAGCAGGTAATTCACTGCAACTGGAGCTGATTAATCTGGCTCATCGGGCATGGCAAAGCTGTGGCCTTCCTCTTGCTTCTAATCACCGCAAGCGTTGAGTGAAGTCGTCAGGAAGGCAAAATCTAAATGAGGGGTGGATGGGTAGGGGAGGATGGAGGGCCACGTGTCTGGATGGAGCTGTGTCAGTGCACAATAATATTGTGTATTTAGTCTCCAGTGCATCACTCCCTTACAAAGATCATTCAGTCCAACCTCCAGTCCCAACTATTCTTGCTCACAGAATCATGAAGGTTGGAAAAGACCACTAAGACCATCAAGTCCAATTGTCTGTCTACCACCAATACTGCCCACTAAACCATGTCCCTAATGGAATCATAGAATCATTCAGGCTCAAAAAGACCTCTGAGACCATCAAATCCAACCACCAAACCACTCTCTGGACATTCTGATGCCCCTGGGGCTTATCGAGTGGGATTGAAAGTCCTGGAATCATTAAGGCTGGAAAAGACCACCGAGACCATCCCTTCCAACTGTCCACCTACAGCCGGTACTGCCCACTACACCACGTCCCTGATAGAATCATTAAGGCTGGAGAAGACCATGCATGGCAGCTGCAGTGGTCTCAGCCACGTGATGGGGAGAAGGGCTGTGAGAAAGGCTGAGGCAGAGCTGCAAGTGAGGCTGCAGGGGTTTGCACTGAATAGAAACAAATTCTGTTTTGAACTGAATGGAACATAAATATCAGACACTTAGCAACAGTACATGTATTAATCCTGTCCTGGAGAAAGGAGAAGCTGTTCTGAGAGCCTCCAAACCAGAAAACACAGGACAATTGTGCTCCTTTATAGAAACTTGTGGTTTTTCTGATGAAATTTATTTCAAACTATCCAAACATTTCAGAGCTGCTCTGATGACTGCTCAGGGAAGGTGCTGTATACGAGCGCAGCTCACAAACAGAAGCAGCTTTACCAAATGAAAATTGCTCTGACAAAAGAACTGTGTCCAGTGCATTATAAACGGAAAGTAACCCGTGCTCACCTGGTTGGTGGAGGTGTGCTAAATAGGGGACGGCGGTCAGAAGAGAATCACGGCGTGCAAAGGTAGGTTTTCTTCAGCCACGTGGGTCGCAGAGCACTTCAGCAGGCGTGCTGGTGGGTGTGCGTTTATTTGTGTGAGTTTTCACAAGCCACAGACGCGGGCATTCAGTCCGAACAGATCTGCTGTGCCATCACCTACAAGCGCCAAGGCTGGGAGGCTCCCTCCTCGCTCTATATTCTCAGGTGTGGCATTGGAAGAGGCATAGGGATCCACAGTCTCTCCTTTTGGACATTGCCTCTGGACACTCTGTGAAAGTTTCCCTGGGATAAGGGGATGTGAGCGCCTATGGTCAGTCTGTAAGCAGGAGCTGAAGAGCATCCCTGACTGTGGTGTGTTCAGCCCAAACCATTGTGGAAGAGCCACGGTTTCCACCAGCCACAGGCATCCTTTATCGTGGGGCTGGGGCTGAGGTGTCCCCTGGCTTGGGCTGTCTTCACAGTAGAGTGGGCAGTGTTGGTGATAGGTGGATTTATTGATCATAGCAGACTTTTCCAACCTTAATTATTCTGTGATTGCAGAATCCAGGGTTTAGATTATGTGCTGACTAGCTTCACCACTCTCCCAGCCTTGCCCAAACCCAGCACTGCTGAAACAAACCTCAACCCAGGTGCTGGGCAATGTGTGCACACACTGGTGCACACACACGCAGCAAAGCAGCACCGGAGTGACAGCCAGCGACTGCAACCTTTGCCCTACTCACCCAGCCCAAGGAGAAAATGAGATTGCAGGCTGGTTGGATACATAACACCGCGACTGACTCCTCTTCAGTGCTTATTATACCTCCAGGCATTTGGGAGCACCAGGGCTTCGTCCCCCGGTGCAGGAGCTGCTGGGAAGGCATGCTCAGCTGAGCAGGGTGGGAGTGGGGAATGCAGCCCCACAGGGGGTATGGTTGAGGGACACGGCTTGGTGGGGATGGTTTGATGGTTGGACTGGATGATCTTAGAGGTCTTTTCCAACCTGAATGGTTCTGTGATTCTATGCTAGCAAAGGATCTTCCAGGCTGATGGTGGCCAGGGAAGGAATGGGCAGGACCAAGCACATCTGGGCACTGGTGGCTGGTGGTGGAGCTGAAGACACTCAGCACATCAGGTCCCACATCACGTGTTTTTATCGGTATGGAGGTGCTCAGATGAAGCGATGCCCTCGCATCTCTCCTGTGTGTGACCATGCTGTGGGGATGCATCCTGATCCAGCTCCCTCCTGCTAGTGCTCTTACTACAGTGGTTTTGGCCCATAGCTTTTGTCTGTGTTTGGTAGACATCAGCCTGTCTTCCTTCTTCCTGAGTAGGGAGTGTCTTTAAAGAACACAACATTTCCCCCTCACGTCAAAACTCCAGAGGGTCCTAATGCTCGTGCTGAACCATTTCTTTCATTGCCTTAATGTACAATCTGCATCCACAAAGGGGAGGAAACAGGAACCTGATATGAGCAACCTTCAGGTGTCTTCAGAGAGCTGGTCCTTTGTGTCAGTGAGCCCCTTGGATTTGTATGGAGCCAAGTGTTATCTGTGACTTCCCAACATCGTGCTGGCTGGTGAAGGTCCTTCAACATTGTCCTCTGATTGGAAAACTGTAGAACCATAGAATGGTTTGGACTTGGAAGGAAGTCCATCTGCTATAACCTCCCTGCCATGAACAGAGATATCTATAGCTTGAGCAGATGTAGGAACGGATGTTGGGTGATAACCAAGGGACAGGTTTCTGCACTCAGATCATCATTGGATCCATGATTTTGATGAAAATGCCACCAATAATCAAAACTGACTCCCTATCCAAATCCTTGTTTCACCTGAAACATGCAAGGAATGGTGCTTGCAGAGCCATGTTGGTCTGTTTGGACCACTTGGATTTCATTTTCTCTCGTGTGCAAGAAACTTCTTATGTTAAGTAACGTTCTTTTCAAAAAATGACTAATTAAACAACAGAACAGGAAATGTTAGAGACAGTAAAATCCCCTCAGCTGTCCAGCACATTTCTACATAAATATGGTGGTAAAATGATGAAAACAAAATCTTCCAGAGACAAAGGCGAGCGGGCGACCTGGTGACACAGCAGTGAAAAATCTATACTTTGTTATAATGAAATGAAACCACCGTGTTTATCCTGTGCCTTGGAGGATCTGCTGCAATTATTCTTAGGGGGGGAGAGAAGCCACACAGAAATCAGAATAGCCCGGATTTTTTTTGCTAAAATATTTGTACAAATCAGGTTATTCCACTGCAGCAAAGGGCTCCATTTGAAGCTATTGCTTCAGAAATTATCCTGCAAAACTGGAAGGACTGTAAATGCTTGGCTTTAATAGCTAGCTACATACAATACAAACTTAATCAGTGGAGCTTGAAACGTTTGTGGGAAGAAAGGCAGAGTTTTATGGCTCTTTCTCTGAAGGTGTGTGGAGGACTGGACTATAAGGCTGCATAATGCACATTGGGTGGCAACACCAGTCCCATCTGCTGAAGTCACCAAGGGGTGGATTTTCCATGTGGACACCCAGCTGCCTTCTGCCCCTCGCACCCAGCCCTCCTCACCTCCACCCCTCACCCAGGCTGTGGGGCAGAAACAATCCCAGCAATCCGGGCAAGAATTAGGGTCGTGCTGTCTCGCTCTTGGTTTTTTTGCCTGCAGCAAAGGCTAAAAATGTTCCACATCACTTAGAGGTGTCAGGTTATTTAGCCGTGGGCTGGGAACAGCCCTCAGAACTTCTCAGTTACACATTACTCTGAATATCTCAGCAAATTGCTTGCATCTAATTGAAATAAAGGAAGTGCAGTGGCTTCGTTTACCTGACGGACTGTATATAGCAACGCATCCACTGCATTTTTTGCATTGATCATAACGAAAGATTTATTATCCCACCTGGTAAATATTGACTTCTTCTTTTTTTTTTCTTGGTCAGAACTTCCTTCTCATGTCAACATCCCAACTAAAGTCAATAGTTTCTTATTCACAGTTCAGCTCTGGTAGTTAAGAGCCTCTGAATCACCTTAGATGTGCCCCAAAACCTCCAGTCTGGGGCTTTCAACCTGTTTTGTTTTGCATTTTGAAAACTTTTCCTATGGCACTGTAGCCCCTTCTAAAGCAATTGAACCATAGTGCTGAGAGCCTCCAGGTTGATGAGTTACTTTTTGTGGAGCTCGCATAAGTAGGGCTTCGCAGATCAGAAGTTCGAAAGTACAGATCCAAGAGACAAGCAAGAGGCTCTTGAATAATTTATTGGATTTAGGTGGGTTTCTGAGTCATAGGACTAGTGTGCTCTGGAAAACAACGGTGTCACCAAGAATGGGACTGCTGAGGGGAACAGTGGTGGACCTCCAGCTGGCTTTTGTCTTTGTTGAAGAGAAGGGAAACTCCACTGGTTTGGGGGACAACTCATGGGCATGTGGAAGGAGCCAGGACGCTTTGGAGAAGCTGAAGTAGAGGGTGGAGAGAAGATTATAATGATAGATTGTGTTGCCCATGTCTGCGTGTTTCTTGAACTTGATAAGCAGATAGTAAGCCATAATGAAGAACAATCTTATCTCCCTAATATGCAGAAATGCACCTCCTGAGTTATTTCTGGGGGGATTTCTGGGCAGAGATCAGTGATGGATGGCTGGTGGAGGTAAGGAGGAACTGGGCACTGTTTCTTGAGCTGTTAAACCCAATGTCTTTGCCCACCAAAGGGGCAACACTTAGGCTCTGTGGACACATGAACACTGGGGCTATTAAGATTGCAAGAGCGTCCAGCCATAGGGTGGACAGCCTGTGAAGGAGGGAGATGCTCAGCATGAAGGGAAATGCCCTAAGTCAAGACACTCTGAGCATTAACCAGCCTGGAGATTGAAGCCAAGAAACCAAGTCCCTTCCCAGTTCATGGAGAAATGTTGACCTCTCCAGTGAGCATTCAACCCATCTCTCCCAAGGACTCATTCTTCAAGAGTACGTGGCAATGCTTGGAAAAGCTGTAGAGGAGCCCTTGAAAGTTCTAAAGATTGGACTTCTTTGGACAAGTGCATTTGGGTGAGATGAATTCATCCCTGGCAGCCCATGTGAGAACTCTAAATTTGTGTCCGACTAGCTTATTTCAGGCATTTTCACTGGGTGTATCTGAAGGGGAAATTACAGCAGAAAGTCAGGATACATAGGGCCACAGAGCTGCTGTCACAGACACCAGAATTCATAAGTGCAGTGTTGGGTGACTCAAGAGGTTCAGAGAACTTCCAGATGTAAATACTAACGTTGATATATGGGTCATCTTCCATCCTAGAAATGCTGTATGAGGTGACAGACTTCATACCACCCCAAAATATTGCATGACCTCAGAAAATACCTTGGTGCATGTCTGGCACTAAGGAAAAGCCAAAGGGAAGATATTTAACCATCTCCCTGGATTTCTACCAAGCTGGGATGACCACTATAGAGCTACCAGTGTGCATGGACCCAGACCTGCTTAAAGGCATTGAAAAAGAGTTAAAAGTTCTCATTTCTACTTTCCACCCCCAAAGTACATTTTTTGGGTAATTTCTTTATATACGTATATTTTTTCTTATTTCTGTTTTCTGTTGCTTGGGAAAAATTCTAGTTTTCAAGAAAACTGGAATGTAAGTAGAACTCCGATTTCCAAGCAATGCCTCTCCAGAGGTGCAGGAGAGTTTGGACACTGATGTTATGTTTACAAGGACATCCAGTCTAGGGACCCCAGTTTAGAATAAAGCGTTGGAGAAAACAATTTCTCTCCTACTGCTGTCCCACACATCTCGCAGCCCTGATTCACACCTGCAGTTACATCCAAACAAATGCTCTTTCATGCTACTCAGTACTTGCTGAATGTAGATATAGGGAGATGCATGTGGCTCACTGAGTTTTGTCTTAGAGTCATAGGTCATGGAATATCCCGATTTGGAAGAGACCCACAAAGATCACTGAGCCCAACCCTTGACTTGAGGTGCTCCTATTAATTACACCATATGCTTTTTCAGTTAGGTAGCCAATTGTAACTATTACTATCTGATCGAGCTCTGATTAGACTCCTTCTTTCAGTATCGATGAGGGATCACATAATGGAAAGGACCACGTAGTTCTCTGTGTACATCCAATTTTTATTCCACATTGAAAAATACATTGGTGAGATGCATCTTTAAGGGCAGTCCTCAATCCCTGTGTGCTCAGTGGATTCCCAGATAATCACATCATCTCAGAGCTCTTATGGTCACCACCATTTCAAGATCAAGAGTGGGTCTGTCCTCTCACAGGATGGCCGAGGCTTCTTGAATTTGTGGTGACCACACCAAGAGTGAGCGTGTCCAGCTCCATGTGCTGGCTGGGACACACCACTAGAGGGGGACACAGCCATGTGTAACAGCACATGGCCACCAGCCACGAGCGTGGGCCTGGTTGGTACTCATGGTGGCCCAATGAGCGGGACCTGCGAGAACCTTTGGGGTCTGTGCCCCTCCAGACCTTGACTGACCCACAGGAAGGCAATGAGTGAATAAAACTGGCGGAGCCTTGTGTTGATGAAGCCTTGTGTTGATGGTGAAGCCAATGGCTGTGCTGTGGGATGTGAGTCGGCCTTGTGCTACACTCCTCCCACTCATCACTGATGTTACACCGGAGGTTGCCTGATGTTTTCCAGCTCTGCCAAGCAGTCCTGCTCAACACGTGGAGTGCACACATGGAGTACACACAGGGGGATGTGGCTTGTGGGAAGACCGAAGTTTTGGTTTTATAGTGAGGTTGGTGAGTAATTGCATTGGGTTTTGACCTCAATGACCTCCTGGGAACTGTATTGGCTGGAAGGAGTACATCTCTCCCTTGAACATCTTGAAGATGATGAGGGTGAGGGATCCTGTGGCTGTCTACCAGGGGCAATTCCCACTTGTTGGGTTCTGCAAGAGCTGGTCTTCAGGTAAAATCCTTAGTTATCTGCCAGGAAAAGCTGGGAAACACCTACTGCCTTAAAAGGAGAAGAGGCAGCAGGACCGTGTCCTGATGATCCGAGGAAAGCTTAGGGAAGCAATTGGTGAGGAAAATGCTCTGTATCAAATATAATGAGCTCTGCAAAGTGTTCTCTGGGGGAGTAAGGGTGGCCTATTCTCTTCAGCCCCAAGGAAAATGTGTCTTGCCTGTTTGTGGAATCCTACGCTACATTTGTGCCCCTCTCCTTGACTTTCCACGAGAATAAGCATTCAGAGCCTGGAGTCTATTTTGGGACCCGGGTCGAACAGAAATAAATCAAATAATCATAAGAATAGTTTCAAACCAGGGAAGCAGCCTGAAGAGATTTCCTCTTCTAATTCCTCACACCGTGGCAAGATCACCGATTAGGGATAAGCACGTTGTTGACACGCCTGGTGTTGTGACCCACAGCTCTGCCAAACCAGCCCTTTTCTTGGGAACTCTTATCTGTAATGGATTCTGGTGGTACCACTGGTTTGATCTCTGATTTACACCTCTGTAAAGCCCCGAGGCCTGGGAGGCTTTTGTTTCTCACCTAAAGGCAAAAATGACTTAAAATTCAAACGAGAGTAAAAGAATTCAGGTTGGTGGCCTGCAATTCCCCGCAGATAATAAGAAGTGAAATTACTTTGCAACGTGTTGGCTAATTTGCTGAATTTTACAGTCTTTTCTCCTACTCAAATGGTAGGCACTGTATTTACCAGATTTATTGCTAAATTAAACTCTCCATAGCAGTGAAATTACCTGGGATTTCTTTAGTATATGATTTTCTGCAATTGATTGCACAATAAATAGCTCTTTTTTGTCTCCCCAGAGAAATGTAAGGATGGGATTTCGTGCCATTCATTTTTTATGGGAGCTCAATGTGAGGGCTCCTCAGGGAGCTTTGAAAATCACAGCCCTTAATTTTTAATTTTCAGTCCTTATAAACAATGCTATTTATTTGGGTGTGCCTGTGAGCTGGGGGCTAGTCAAATATCACTTCTCCATAGGCTCTGCCAAATGCTGAATCTCTCTGAGTTCATTACTTTAATCTGTTCTTACAGAGGTAGAGCTGAGCCTCGATGCACAGCGCTGTCCTTTCCCTGGTCCCTCACCCTGCTTGGCTCCATTCAGTGCCTCTGGCTGAAGACCCAATGCCCACAACTATAGAAGAACTCAGATAAATGGCATGTAAGAGTCAAAAGGATATCTGGGGGATTTCTTTTTCCTTTTTCAACCAGGCTTGGGAACCTGTGCCCCCTGCAGCAGCTTGAAAGAGTCACCTTGGAGTTTAGAGCTCTGAGAAATGCCATAGGGTCTATGGCCACTGTGCTGCCTGGATCCAAGCTCAGCACATTCCCAGGATGTGGGAGTAGATAGGGGAATCAATGGAAAAGCATCCCTCCGTCCCAGAGAGGGGGTAGGACAAGGTGGGGGAAGGCTCCCTGCGATTTTGGGTCTGGTGGAGATCATGTGGGCTTGGTCTTTGACTTGAATCATCTGCACCTCCACGTCCAAAGAACAACTGCAACTTTGGAAGTGGGGACCCATACCATGATTTTCACCTTTCTCAGGAGAAATAGCATGAAATCCCACATTTCCCTTCGGGGGCCAGGCATCCACCCTGAAGTGTCTCAAGCGGTTCCCATTGCAATGACCTTATTGCCCTGACTCACATCTTCCTGGCCTGGCTTCTCTGTTCACTCCCTGAGCTGCACTGCCCGCCTGCAGGCCGGGTGCTGGAGGCACCTCCCTCAGCAGTCCCTGGTGAGCTGACCCCATTACACAGCCTGGCACATCGCTACCACACTGCTATCCATCAGCTGAGGAGCAAATCCGCCCCATGCTGCCTCTTGTCACCAGTCCAGCAGCTTTCAGTCCCTGCAGGAATTCTGTGGCTCTGGGCAAACCCAGAGGGGTTTGCACCCGGTTAAGTATGATGAAGTTTAGGGAAGATTACAAAAAAAGTCGTGGCAAAATCTGCACCGGACCATGTCTAACAAAGGCAAAGCCAGGGGATGCAACTTGTAGTTCACCCATCCGTCTGCAGTGTCATGGGGACAGTCTGTAGTTCCTCCACTTCGGAGTGGGATGGGAAGACATTAATGGGGTTCTTCATCCTGCTTAGAGTCACCTCTCTATGACTGTGTGGAACTGTGCCAAGGGGTCAGTTTGCAGCTCGCCTGGTTTGGGATGGGGTGGGAAAGGGTCTGTGGCTTAGAGCCACCTCCGGATGGAACTGAGATTTATGGGGAGAGGCTGGAAACTTCCAGTATTGGAGGCTGATGGCATACCAAGGTGGGAGGCTGATGGGATGGCAGTATGGGGGGCTCGGCCTGTCCTGCCTCTGGCTGTTCTGGGGCTTTGGATTGGCTCTGAGGGGCCGTGACTCTGCAGGACTCTGACGTTCTTGCAGTAGGAAAGAGCTGGCAAGTGATTGGAAGGACTGTCATTAAAAAGGTGCGTTGCTGTCAGCAGCAGCCCATCTATTCCTACCTGGGGGCTGCTGCCTTGCTCTGATCAGGTACAGAAACTGCGGGTAGCTTTAAGAGCCCTTGGAGCCTGGGTTGGCCTCCTGGCCTCTCTGTGCAGCAGTCTCAGGTGGGAGACTCCTGGGTGACCCTTCGCTGCCAGGTGAACCCTTGTTTGCGCAGTTGCCCGGCGGATGAGATGTATATATAGCTGTTGTTAAATCATAACCATGCAGCTGAGGGACTGGGCTGGTTCCAAGGACTGCTCATGCCGATCTGGCAGGGGATGGAGGCAGGTTACATATTTACACATTAGTTTAAAATGTGGATTCTTTCCCCCGGGGCCCAGAATGGCTCATAGGCAGCTGCTCCAGCCATCAGCTCAGCTCGTATTTATTTGTGTTTTTCAAACATTTAGTCAGTATTTACACAATACACGCAATATTAGTAATATCTGCAATAATTTATATGATACCAAATGGGATTCCTCACGGCCAATGGGCTGCCTGGGGACTTGGCCCCTGCTCCCTGTTAAAAGCTTGAAAAAGTACAAATTAACAAGCCGTAAAATAATGTCTTCATAAAAAGAACAGGGGAAAAAAGGCCAGATCCTGGGAGGTGCTGAGTGATCCTGACAGCTCCAAGGGCCGCCGGGGACGGAGGGTGCTCAACACCTGTGCAAATCAGAGCTCAGCTGTCCTGTGAGGAGGAGGGAGGGTCCTGCGTGGATCTCCTGGCCCAGATGTTGGCATCTGTCTGCTGGTCGTGGTGGGAGATGGAGTGAATTTACGATGGGGTGCGATGGGCAGTGGCAGTAGGGGAGACCCTTTGACATCCAGACAATGACAGACTCCAAGCATTATGAGCGTGGAAAGCTCCAGGCTTCCTTCATTTCCCATCTCTGACACAGAGATGCCAGCAACAATTGCCCAGTAGGAAACCCAGTGCACATCCATCACCTCCCAGTCCCTATGTGGTGCTGCCACTGGGGCCAACATAACCTTATGTCACGTCCTTGTGGGACAAACCAAAATGAGAACTCATTGGGAACACCTGTTCCCAGTAGGCCAATGTTTTCCCATCTTCCTCATAAAAAGCAAGAAAGTCCCAAAGAAAAACCCATTTGGCCAGGGGTATGAGCTGCTTGGCTGTGGCAGTGTCAAGATGATAGGGATCTGAGATGACAGCACGCAGAGCTTATGGCAAAAGCTTAGGGACACAGGGTGGGGTCTTGCAGCATAGTGTAACTATGGGGCACATGGCCCATAGGGGCCTGGAGCGTGAGGAGGTGTGTGTTGTATTTCAAGCAGCTCTACACTGTCTCTGCGTCTGCAGCCACTTGCCATATTCAAACCAGATGCAATATCCGCTTGTCAGCAACGTAGCATGCATGGGGGGAATTCATTCATATGCTTTGGATCGATCCCAAACCAAACAAATGATGGAGAGGCGCAATTAACCCAATCTCAAAGCTAATCCACTCTGAGTGCCTCTATGTCCTGGCCTCTGCCTGCTCCACGTGATGGTGACTTGCCCCCAGTTATCACAGAACCATAGAATCGCTGGAAAAGACCTCTAGGACCATCCAGTTTATCACCCATATGTGGGAAGAGATATCAGACACAGAAAGGGCTTTTGGTAGATCGTGGCTTGTAGGCTTTGCTTTCTCTTCAGCACTGTATCCTCCCTGTAGGTCTTTTGAATGAAAAATCCATTCTCACTTGTCCAGATTTCTATCTTTGAGATTATCTGAGACATCCTCTGTACACGGCCTTGAACTCTGACTCGAGGACTGGGGGCAGCTCAGGGCCCATTGAGAAGAGCAATGCTGTTTGTCAGCTCCCATCCCGACTCCATCTTCACCTACCACATACCTTCATCCCAGCCCCTCTGCCCACACTTGCACTGACAAAACTCCATCTTTCCCTGCAGGTAATCTTCTGCCGTCTCCAGCCCATGTATCCCTGCTGTCCTGCTTGCCTTGGTTGCTCTTGTTCCTATATCCCACCCCTCAAGCTGCCATTGCCTCTTTCTGTCTCTTCCACCTGCAAAGGACCTGCATGGCTGTGAGCTCTGCAATCCTTCCTCAGCTTCTTGCACTGGTGGTGGCTCCAAGGAAGGTCAGGACAGGCCTCTACTTGGCTAAAAGCTGGGCTATAGAGGGCAACAGCTTCATGAGATCTCCAGCAAGAGCTGGGTGATGGACATTTGTATTTTGTCCATACTGGATGAGTTTTTGTGATTCTCCCTGTGCTGCTGCCCCTTTGGGGCAGGAACAGAAGATGTACATGGCAGTGGGATGTGCAGACTCACAAAAATGCACCGTTGTGTCATTTGCAGCCATGCTTGTCTGCTTCTGTGTCACCACGTTTGGAGATGGATGGGTGGACCGCTTGGTGGATAGGGTGGATAGGCTGCATTGTTGTACTCAAAGAATTATGGTCAGTGGCTTGTTGTCCGGGTGGAGACCTGTGACCAGAGGTGCCTCCCAGGGATCTAAACTGGGACATCTTTGTTGGTGACTCGGACAGTAAGGCTGAGTGCGTCCTCATCAAGTTTGCAGACACTAAATAGGAGGGAAGGGTTACCACCCACAGTGGCCTGTGGAGGGAGGGGGCCAAAGGCAACAAGGTGTTTGCAGCAAGGGAAGTGGCTCTCACATGTGTTTCCAGGTGTTCTTGGGTCAAGGCCTGTCAAGTCACAAGTCTAGCTTTAAAAACTAGATGAAATCAAAGCATACACTGCACGCTCCCTAGATGCCATCTGCAAGCTGCACATTACGAGAAGGTCTTCACAACCCCATGGGTCAGACAGGGATAAAGCAGAAGGATGCAGCCTTTCTTCACTAATCCCCTGACTCCAGCAGCTGGATCTTGAAGGAAACAGCAAATCCTACCGAATGTATGCTGAGAGTTGGCCAAACCACAGTGTCCTTGTAAGCCTGGTCTCTGACTGCTCTGCTGGGCATTTCTTGGCCCATCCAAACTAGGGTGCTCGGGCACGGCCATGGCTGTTGTGTCCCTTTGTGCACACAGTGGTCTGATATTGGAGCTTTCTTGTGTTTAAGCTGATGGGAAGGTACCATGCAGGATTTTCATGCATGAACTTGGGATGGACCCCACTGTCCAGGGACTCGGAGTCTTTTACTGGACCTCAAGAACTTCCATCTCCCACCTGAGTTACAGACCGCCTCCACTAGAGATCATCTTGGCAGCAGGATAGGGACGTGGGGCTGTCTCGTGTCAAACTCCATCTAGTGGCACATCCAAGTCTTGTTTCATCCAGATCACCTCCACTCTGACCATTCCACTGGATGATGGAGCAAGCAGCTGGCCTTTCCCTTGGCTGCACGAACCCCAACACCAGAACTTTTCTCCCCTGCTCCTATTGCTCCCATTGCCCATCTCCATCTTGTGTTGCTGTGCACTGCACAGTTTGAGAAGAGCATTTTATGGCAGTGATCTCTTTACAAACTAGGTAACAGCTGATACAGTGGATTTGCAGCAAGAGGCTTTGCTTCATCATCCAGTGAGGAGAGCCAGCTAAAAAGCAATCTGGGATTTGGCCATTTCGATGGGACAGTCCAGCTGGCAAGTTGTGTGCATTTGTCGCTTCCAGGGGTTACAGATGTGTGCTGGACACTGTGGGAATGGGATTTTATAACAGTAATTAGTTTATTCCTGAGGTAAGCAGTATAAATAGGAGAAAAATTTGTTTCCTGTTCCAATGCAAATAAGTAACTGGCAGCCAGTTGGATAAGGGCCATTGAATATCAAAAGCCTAACAGGGAACTGTGTCAGCTCTATATCCCCTTCTGGCTTATTTGCATGCTGGTTGGTAGAGGAATGTTTCTCTTCAGGTTACTAAATTTACTAGCTTACTGTATTTTTTTAGCTTGGGGCTGGCTATTTGAGTGGCCATTGGCCAGCTGGCTGCCCACTGTTTATTTGAATGGCTGGTGGCCAGCATTTGTCACTGGTCCTCTGAGCATCCCAAACCCCATCAATGTTATTGACCCAGGAGAATGGGCTTCTTCTCAGTTGTGCTGACCCCACGTCAGCAGCAGAGCTCTGCATCAAGTCCCAGCTGGCTTCTCCTCCTCCATCCATAAGCCCCTTAGTGCTTTTGCACTTGGAAGAAGAATGTGGTTTTATTTCTGCCTCTCTTGCTACCTCTCAGCTTTCCCTATAGCAGCATAAACCACAGACAGAAAGAGCTCCTGCTCACAGAATGCTGGTACTCTGCTGGACACTGCTTTCTAATAGTTCTCTATCTCTGCACTGGGGGTGTGGCGTCTTCTTCCAGCTCCAATAAATATTTTATCTGTGTTTTCCTCAGGCTTTGCAAGGTCAAGAAACACATTTCAGTGGGACAAAAAAGCAGCCCACTCCCCTCATCCTCAGTCCATAGTCACAGGTCTGTGTGCTTGATGCCTTGTTCTGCTCCATCCCTGCCCCTCCCTGCTAAGTGTGCCCAGCTGGGACTCATATAGTGACTATGGTCAGCAGGATCTTGTTTGTGTGTGTTTGCTAGGTACCAACCTCTCTGCTTGATGCAGATCCTTAGCCCACGAGGACAGCATCATAGATTATGTCCTTCTTGTTGATAGAAACAAAGGCATTGGGAAGGAACTTTCCCCCAGCC
Source organism: Perdix hodgsoniae (assembly GCA_035772895.1). NCBI lineage: Eukaryota > Metazoa > Chordata > Aves > Galliformes > Phasianidae > Perdix > Perdix hodgsoniae. The sequence continues at coordinate 512,927 of JAPSGF010000159.1, forward strand.
TGTGGCCAGGTCCTTCAGTATCCTGAGCCTGTCTAGAGAAACTCCGCCCATTACACAGAATCATAAAATCATGAAGGTTGGAAAGACCACGAAGATCATCTAGTTGAACTGTCAGCCCATCCCCACCATGCCCATTAACCATGTCATAGAATCACAGAATCATTAGGATTGGAAAAGACCACTGAGATCATCCAGCCCAACCCCAATCCATCACCAGTGCCCAGTAAATCACATCCCTCAGTGCCATGTCTCCACATTCCTTGGACACCTCCAGGGACGGTCACCCCCCCATGTGTTCCAGTGTCTCACCACTCTTTCTGAGAAGAGATTGCTCATCATATCCAAACTGAACCTCCCCTGGTACAACTTAAGGCCATTCCCTCTCATCCTATCACCTGGGAAAAGAAGTTGACCCCCACCTTGCCACTACCTCCTTTACATGTAGGTGACCCAGTGTTTTCATAACAAAAGAACAACCACGGTGTGCTTCAGAACTCTGCCAAATTTGATAGATGAGGTTGGACTTGCCCTCTAGCGTTTGGGTTTTTCTTTTGCTAGAGAAAGTGGGAAGATGGTAAAAATGAAAACCTAACCCAGACTAGGAAGCAGTTCCTCTAGGCCTGGCATCCGTGGGTGTGTGAAATTTGATGGAAGAACAGTCTGGCTTTGGGAAGTTCTTCTTCATCATCTTGAACGCATTCCATGGCCAAGGGCCAGCTTTTCCATTGGACTTGCCTTGGAGGCTGATACGGTGCATGAAATGTGACCCAGTCTGGACAGCAGCTCCTCGGGGACCTGGCAGGGGATGGGGTGTCTGTGGATCAACACAAGTGCCTCTCCGTGTCCTACATGCAGTGGGGTTAGTGCAGGGCACTGCAGACACCAGCCACTCCTACAGGCCAGGCTGAGTTCTGTGGGATCTTGAGAGGTCTCAACAGCACTTCCCATGACTCGCATTGGGAGCTTCACACAACTAGAGGAGAGCTGTGTGTTCCTAAATGTAGCCTCCCTCTTCTTGCCTTGCACGTGTGTGGTGAGACGCAGCTGCTCACACGATGGCTGATGGCACTGAAACCACATGGGGCCATCCCTGCTCCTCCAGGATCCCTGCAGACACAGCAGGGAAGTTGCTCCAGTTACATCAGATGCCAAAACTCAGATGTCACAGGGGCATTCGGATGTGTTGTGACATCCAAGCCCATGCTTGGGATCCCGAGCCCCACATCTACAATTGCTCTGGAGGGAAACGAAGGGATGCCTTTGTGCTAATGATTCAGGAGGTCCTTGAGGAGCCTTTCCTTGCAGCAGTGATAAGCCCTGCAGAGCCCCTGTGTATATCCATACCCTACCCCATATCCTACCCTATCCGTACCCCACGGATCTTGTAGATGAACCCCTGCCCTCCCAGCCTGCTCCTACCACAAGGACCACAGCATCACTATTTTTCTGAGCTTCCCCTGGCTGGGTGGTGCTGGAGGCTCCTCCAGGGACTGGGAGGAAATTTTGCACCAGCCTGTTTGGGCTGGAAGGTGGAAACCCTTCTGCAAGGTGCTTGCATGGGCACCACCTGCATGGTGGTGTGGGCTGAGCTGGAGGACTGCAGTCCCCTGAGCCTCAGGATGGACTGGGGACAGCTGTGGCATGTTCACGCCTCGGGGAAGCCTTCTCCAAGGAGCTAGGGGGCAGCTCGTGGCTGTGCCCCACGGGATGGGCTTTGCAGTCCCTTGGCCTCAGTGTCAGAGGTGGTCCGGGCTCAGCATGGCGAGCGGCTCCTCTTTGTGTCCCGCTGCTGGCATTAGCTCAATGAAATGCCTTCTCACTGCGCTCCCATTGAGGAGAGCCCCCCGCCCCCCCCCGCACTGCCTTGTGAATGGGGAGCTGCCATTTCAGCCCGGTGCTTGCAGGAGACAAGGTTTCATCTCCTCGTCCTTAATTCCTCCGGCCGCTCTGCCAAATCCAGCCTCCATCCCGCCTGCTGCTGGCTGCCTTGCCGCCGCATTCACAGCCCTCCATGCAAACTCACTTGGGATTGTTTTGAATTTGAAATCCTATTAGTCTTAAATTAATTGCCTTTTCTTGCAGAGCAGCGGGTTGGAACTGGCAGTCCCGGCCTGTAATTATTAACTGGGGAAAGGCTTGCACAGAGAAAAGCCGCTTCTCTCCTGCTGGGTTGCCCTGTATAGGCACAGCCCTTCTGTCCTGCTTTCTTCTCTGGCTTTTATTAACCAGCTCATCCCCTTTTGCTGATCACCCTTTTATCTAGGAAGCTTTGAACCTTGGAATTAAATTCTCTGCAGAGCCATGACGGGGGGGGGGGGGGGGGGGGGGAAGCTTTGGTTCAGTTCACTCTTGGGGAAACAGGGAAAAGGGGGAAAGTCGGTGGGTTAGGGTTAAGGTTAGTGCTTCCACAGCGCTGGGTCCTCTCCCTTTCTTTTGGCACTGTGAGCCTTGGGGCAGATGTAAGCCAGGTTGGGAATCTGGATGGTGGGCTGCTGGCTGGCCCCATGGTGTTGGATGGGGTGACCAGGGCTGTGGCACGATCTGGGGCTGTCCATGCAGATATCCTCATCCCCTCACCCTTTGGGAGCAGCAGGAGCAGTGTCAGCAGCCCCAGATGCCCTCAGACAGACAGAGCTCCTGGGGAAGAGCCACTCTGTGCTCTGTGCTGTGTGGGGAAGAGCAGGGCAGCAGCAGCCCGACCTTGTCCAGCATTTTGGACTTCCCAACACCAAATCTCTTTTCAAGTCTGTGCATGACCGAAATTCATCTTGGCTCGTGGGAGCTCAGTGATCCCAGCCAGGGAGGAAGGGAGGGGAGGGCAGTGGGCAGCAGCTTGGCTTGCCCAGCCTGCTGGCCAGATTAGGCAGAAACAGCTCTGGTGACGACGGCTTATGGGCAGGGTGAAACAGGAACTCCGGTTTCGCAGACAAAGTTATTTTGGTAGCTGTGCGCAAACCCCCCGGTTGGAAAATGTGACACGCTTCTTATCCCCTTGAATTTGCTCACAAAACACTAATTAAGGCATGTAATGAAGACAGCAGCATCCATTAATAAAGAATCATTATGGGGCTGGATTAGCCAGCTTATCGGAAACAGGTGGAAGTGAGCTGGGAGTCTGCTGCGGGCGGCATGTGTGTGCTGAGGCTTTCCCAGCCTCCAGGGCAGTGCAGGGAGGATGAGGAAAAACCAGGGCTGTGCATGCAGGGAGCATCCCTGCCCTGGGGTTCATGTTGGGACCGAGCTCTGCACCCATCCCCAAACTGCTCAGCTGAATGGGATGCAGCGAGTGCTGCTGGGGATAGCAGGATCTATCCATCCCCCCCGGGGGTGGGGAATGGTTGGGAGTAGGAAATATTCACTCCTTGCAGGAAAAATTATGTAGGCTTTGGAAGTGTGGGTCTGCCGTGCCCTTGTTAGCCCCTGACACCTGCCTGGCTCCTGCCCCGCTATAAATATGGAGCTGACTCATGGTCTCTGCAGCCCCTCTGGGCAGGATTTAGCTTCAAAGAAGCTCAGACTGCTTATCCAAAGGTGAGTTACAGCTATTTTGGAGCAGCTCGACTAAGGGCAGCATTGAAGAAAGGAAGCTTGGCTATCCCTGGCCTTGTGACCTTTGCTCAGGAGATGCTCCTGTGTCTGCATTGCTGCTTGTATGGCTGGGGCTGTCACTAGGGGACATGGCAGCCAGCTACTGGTGGAACTGCCGCCCCCCCTGCCAACACTCCTATCCTGTTGGCAGAGAGAGCCCACCCTCCAACCCCATCCTTTGCCAATCACTCCCAGCTCCCTCTCCATCCTGGCAGTTTTGGGATCCTGGTCCACCCACACGACTTTCTATCTCCAGTTATCCACCAACCCAGTATCCCTCCACCAACCCCTTCCACATCCTCACCTTTACCAACTGGTCTCCATTTCCCTCAGGATCCTAACCCACCTGGGACAGTCCTGGCTGTGTGGTCCAATCTCCCACCCCATGTATGGCTCCATCCAGGCTGGAGGTCAAGCAAGCCGTTGAGAAACAGGGTGACGAGTCCTCATTTATGGCTTGCACATGCCATCATCTTTCCATTCTCTTCAATGGGAAGGCAAAACAATTTTTGCTCTCACAAGCATCCTCCCCAGGCTGCTGCTCAGGGTTTCCTTCAGCCTGGACTGGTGGAGCTTCTTAAGCTTTTATGAGGCCGTGGGGGGATCTGGGGGGGCTGTGGTCCCCCATGGGGTTATTGGGAGGGAAGCAGGGCAGCAGGTGGCTTTTCTCGCTCAGGGCACGATGCCCCGTGAAGAGCAGAGGAAGGTGTGAGCCAGCAGTTTGGCCTCATGGAAACGGAAACCGGAGAGGGGAAATTTATCCACGGGCATTATGTGTGGTCTCTACAGAAAGCTGGTAATTCGAAGAGGTCATGCATTTAGGAGGAGGGATGTTTGGGCTGGGTGGCTGGGGAATTGTTTTGTGTGCAGTGTTTCCTGTATACCTGTGAGCACAGTGTAGGAGCTGCACCCCCCTGGTGCTGGATCCCAGGAGAGCACTGCTTACTCCCATGCAGGGAGATAGGGAATGGCTTCCTCTGGAGCACTTGGGGCATGGCGTGTGAATGGAGGGACGGTCCACACCGACACAAACTTGGGCAGGACTTTGCATTCTGTGGTGGGGCAGCCTCTGCCTGGTTTTCTAGGGCGAGAGGAGGCTCTGTGGCCAGTGCTGAGCCTTCTGCTCTGGTGCCTGGATGGGGGACACCTGGGCAGGTACGTGGTTCTTGAGTGGCCACAAATCCAAGGAACGTCACAATTTCTACTTTTGGCTTCATCCCTAAAAGCATCCTCCCCAGGCTAAAAAGCATAAACCTAACTCCCTAAAAGCATAAACCTAACTCATTTTGTGCACCAGGGAAAGTGCTAAGGGAAGCCAAAGACAGACGACAGCAACAGCACTGGTGGGGGCTTTTGTTCCTCTTTTTTGGACAAGGACCTTCTCCAGTGAGCAACACCTGCAAGGACCCACTGAAGCTCACGTACTCACGCAAGCTTTGGAGGGCTGGGGAAGGAGAGCAAAGATATTACACGGACTGAATTTACTGCCACATCCCAAACAAAAAGCAAAATCTTTTGTTTTGGCGGATGTTTACCCTACCAGGAAAGCTGTGGCCGGTTGGCAGAACATTCCCGGGAACCGATTTCATGGCAGATCTCATAGCAGTGGCTATCTCCCAGCTCAGCCTCTCTGGGTATGTGTTCCCACCGGCCGTGCCGTGGCAAGGACGTTCAAAGGAGCCTGCACTCCCACTGCATTCTTCTGCCCGCGCTCATTTGTGAATCTTCTCCGGCGAGGCTGTGCGGTTGTTCAGGAGGCACTGGCAGGAGAGGAGGAAATGCCTGCTGCTTTCTGATTCCAAACCATCTGCACTTCTTCACTCTGTTGCTGTCTGAAGAGTTATCCCTGAATGAGAATGGTTGTCAACCCTCAGCCCAGCTCACAGCATCCTCCCTCCTTCTCTCCCTCCCTCCCTCTCTCCCATCCTTCCTCCCTTTCTTACTTCCTTCTTTCCCTCCTTCCTGTCGGATCTGGGCTTTACAGTAGGACTGGTGGATCTGGTCCCACTGGTCTCCACCAGTTTGGCTATTTCCACAGTGTGAGCTCCAGAAAGCCAGAAAGCTTCTGGTTTCTTGGGGTTGAAGGAAGCAGCAGAGCGTGGCAGCTGCTCCCGATGCCCTGGGTGCTCAGACCCAGCCGCTTCTCCATGCTCCTTGCAGGGGTGTCCAACAGTTTCTAAATTCTTCTTTGCCAAGCAGAGAGCCAAAATCCTGGCTGAAATGTTCTGGGCTGGGAAGGCAAGGGGAGGGCCATGGGCAGAGCAAGGAACCCCTGTGATTTACTGTCTCGCTTTCATCTCTCCTGGTGGATTTCCCTTTCTCTCTTTCACTTGTTGTTTCCCTCCTCTCCTGTGTGTTTGTGGTTTGTGGTTTCCCCCTTGGTGTAACCTGAGTAGATTATGTGTTTATCTGTGATTAAGTGACACGTTTTTGCTGCCTACTTTGTTTCCGAGGTTATTTGTGGAGCTGTAGCCCTGCCTGGCCCCAGGCTTACCAAGGTTCCCCCTGCACGATGTCCTGGCTATAGACACGTCTGCTGTAGACACCGAAGGAGTTAAAGCCCAGTGATTTCTTGAGCTCTCTGAATAGCCTCAGCTCCTCTTCTTAAGAAGCCCGTGATCCAACTTCTTAGCAGAAGAGACCTTGGGACCCAGGTGCAAGCCAGCAAGCTCCTGCACATTTGCTCCTATTTTTCTGCCCAACATTTCCCCATCATCTCATCCTCTAATATAATATTCCTCACTGCAACTTATGCTGTTCCCAAACCCAACCTTAGAGGCCTTTTCCAGCCCTAGTGATTCTGTGAGTGGGCACAATGGTGATGGGTTGATTGATCTTTTCCAACTTTAACGATTCTGTGATTCTGTGAAGTGTCTCTACAACTGTCAGGCAGAGGATGATCCTCAAACTCTCTGTGTCACTTGGTGGGAAGTTTCATCCCATGAGTTGTGCTGTACTGCTGCAGACAGGGCATGAAGTTGAGCAGTTTACTGGGGAGGAGGTAACAGCCTGTGCCTTGGTCATGCTGCGCTTGGTTCAATCTTGCCTCTTTGGCTACAACTTCTTCTGTACCCATTCCTGAGTTCTACCTGGAAAGCAAATTTAGATCAATTAGTGGCATGATATATGATAACAAAGAGAAAATGCTGACAAGTCAACACCTGGGATTCAGGATTCAGTTACTACCAAGAACTTAACAACACGGACCACTCACCATCCAGGAGTGAGCTCACAGCTCCCTTAAGCCACCGTGTCACCTCTCTCCAAAGACATGGATGGGCAATGCACTGACCAACACCTGTCCAAACTCACAGTCCTTATCTCTCTGGAAACGTTTACTTTTTCCATTCAGGAGGATGAAATGAAGATGCCCTGTGTTGCTGTGACCTTGATGAGAGGAGGGAGTGCAGCCTCAGCAGGTTTGTGGGTGACACCACACTGAGGGAAGTGGTTGATGTGCTGGAGGCCAGAGCCTCCATTCAGGGGAACCTCAACATGACTGAAAGAAATAGGCAGACAGGGAACTTGTGTGGGTGAGACAAACACAAGTTCTGGTACTTGGGGTGGATTAGCCTTACACAATAGGACACAGGGAAGGACAAATGCAGATGCTCTGCCCAGTTTTGGCCCACTGTTCGAAAGAAAGGTCTCTGCAAACTGAGCTGAGTCCAGCTGAGGACTGCAGAGGTGGAACATGAGAAATTCCGATGGGGTGTAAGGGAAAATGTATTCAGCCTGAAAGTGGTTAAGCAGTGAAACAGGGCCTCTTGAGGCCCCAAGAGCTCTACCCTTGGAGATTTTCAGCACTCAGCTCAATGAGGTCCTGATAATCCAACCTAAATTCAAGTTTTACACTGAGCAGAGGGTTGTTAGGAGACCTCCAGAGGGCCCTTCTGACCTACATTTTTGTTCAGTTTCATAATTCATCACGGGAAATGATTTTCAAATTGTCTCTTTCAAGGTTTTTTTCTTCCACACATTCTGCCTTGCGAGTCACAGGAGGTGCAGCCCACAGTTTTGCCCATAACATCTGTAATTACTCGATGTTATTCTAAAGCGTGCATTAAATGACAGTTAGCAGGAGAGGAGAAATGGGCTGGAGCTAAGGTATTAGACAGAAGTGCCCTACAGCTTAATTCAGTTCCTGAGTTTGTCATCTGTTCCCTGAGGGATTCTGGACAAGTTTCTACATAATACCTTCTGCATACGCTGCTGGTAAGTGCATTTCCAGCACCTAGCAAAATGAGGTCTGGCTGTTTTCTTGCACAGTGGGGATTGAAGAAAGTAGTGTGGGAGCACTGGGAGACACAAATCTTCCTATCTCTCCAACACAGGAAGGTTGAATGTACACAGTGCTCTGCTTTGCATGGGTGACATTCTGCAGCAGTTGTGAGCACGAACAGGGGATGATGAGTAAAAATCCATACTTCTCTTGGCACACCATGGAGATTTTATAGGTCCTAAAACTTCAGTGCCCTAGAACCTAGCATCACACTGAGATCCCCATGGCCACACTTCAGCAGTTGCATTCCTGGAGGTTGGGGTGAGCTGGGAGACAGCCCTAAGCCCTCCATGGAGACCCATTTCTCAGTTAGCCATTGTATGATTAGACTTGCAAACGCTTCTAAATTCTGTGAGAGTCACAACCTACTGGTGCTGTCCCCTTCCTGGTGACACGGGAATGGAGGCACGGGGTGCAGATCACGCAGCTGAGCCCAAGCAAAGATGAAAGATTTCCATAACAAAGAGCTCTGAGCTGATTTTTTCAGTCATTAAAGGGATGATTAATTGCACAGCCCCATTTCTGTGCTCCCAGAGTCTTTGTTCTCCTCTTAATACAGATATCAGTGGTTCTTCCTCATAAGCAGCTCACAGGATGGGTGCAAGTGTGGGATGGGTGAAATCTCTGGGCAAAGACCAGATTGCTTCTCCTGAGACATTTGTGGGCTGCTTCTTCTGGCCCTTTTGGCCTTTCAGAGCTGTCCTGGACTGGAAACAGACACAGAGCTGGTCTGTGGTGATTCCCAGGCTGCAGAATGGCTCCTGCTCCTAACCAGATTAAGGCAGAGATTGGAATCTGAGCAGAACAAGGCTGCTCACTTAGAAGAACTTAGTGCCCTGTGTCAACCCCAGGTTGTGGTACATTCATTATAAAGTGCTGCCAGGCATGGAGAATGGGAAATGAGGAGGAGGAGGGCAATGCAAGGCTCATTTGGTATGAATCTCCCATTGGCAAAATTGCTATATATGTCAACTGTGGGCAGCTTGCTGGACAGAGTGTTTGTGGTTTAGGGTCTGTCTCTTCAAGGGGATGGACCTGGAGCAAACAGGCTTTGCATGTCACTTAAAAATCTATTGTGGGGTATCAACAGAGACACTTAGAGAGCATCTTACGTGAACAGATCAAAGTGAGAGAGTTGGGTGAACAATGGGACATGGCAGCATTTGGTGCTTGCATCTCTAAAATAGTGGGGGAGCTACATAAGGGTGGAAAGGGATGGAGAAGGTTACAAGGACAGCAGCAGTGCATTCCCATTCTGTGGTCTCCAAAGTTGTATGTGCAGCTGTCCATTGGCTCCCTGGGGATGTGAGGCACTGGCACAGTTGCCCAGAGATGTGGTGGATCCCCATCCCTGCAGACACCCAAGGTCAGGCTGGAGGGGCTCTGAGCACCGATGGAGCTGTGGGTGTCCCTGCACACTGAAGGGGGTTGGACCTGATGGCCTTTAAGGGTCCCTTCCAACTCAGACCATTCTGCGATGCCACGAATTACCAGGCATCACACAGCAGGCCTCTGCCCACGCGCTCCCACATGATGTGGTGTTGCTCTGCAATGCACCCAACCTGACTCAATCTCACGTTTGACTCACGGGAGGCACCCAGAATAAATTGTCTCAGCTCCATGTTAAACTCGGCCCTGTGGTGGCTGTCAAAACCCAGCCAGAGCTGTAAAAAGCAATCATACCGTATTGAAACAGTCTTAAGTTGCTCCCAGTGAAAGGTGCAGGGCTAATTCAATTAACGGCCTAGTGCAGATAGATTTAGGAGCTGGGCTGGAGGATGAAAGAAAGCAGAGAAAGAGGGAGAGGTCCCTGTGGAGGCGGGCAGCGGGGCTCCCGGGGCTTTAAGTCCGTCACCTAATTGCCCTCTGCTTTGAATCAAAGGGACAAAGGCTGCCCCTTGCCTCCTGCCCCCAGCATGGCCTTTTGCAGGGGAGAGATCCTGGGGTGCTCCTCTATGCGTGTGAGGAGAGAACTGCTTCACTCTGCTTTGCTCTGAAAGGATTTCCCCTAATCCTGACCTCTCCCGGCGCTGCTCAGATGCTGCGGCTGTGAGCGCAGTGCTGAGGTTTGCTCTAATCCCACCCCACTGCTCTCCCCTCTGCAGGAGTGCTCGCCCCTTTTCAGCCCCTGTCTTTGGGATTGAAAGGCTTGCAAAAGCCTTTGGAGTTCAGTCAGGAGCCACATTCCTCAGGACACAGCCAGCTCCCCGGGAGCCAGATTGCAATGGCAAGGCTGGAGCTCTCCTAGAAACCCAGAGAGCAGAGACTGCAGGTCACTATGAGAGAGCTGTAGGATGCCAGGAGGAAGCTGTGGGCTGTGAGGAGCTGCAGGACGCCATGAGGAGCTGCAGGATGCCATGAGGAGCTGCAGGATGCCATGAGGAGCTGTAGGATGCCATGAGGAGCTGTGGGATGCTGTGAGGAGCTGCAGGACACCATGAGGAGCTGCAGGATGCCATGAGGAGCTGTAGGATGCCATGATGCTGCCCCTCAGCCTGGCCTTCTCTGAGCTGAACAAACCAAATGATTTCAGCCACTCCTCTCATGTCTTGTCCTCCAGACCCTTCATCATCTCTGTGGCACTCTTTGGAACTCCAAGAGCTGGAGGGACAGCGAGTTTCACCAAGGGCGTTCCCTTCACTGCCTGCTTTCCATTTCTGGGGGCACAAAAAGGCTGTGCCTCAGTGTTGTGTGCAGTGTTGCTCCTCGCTACAAGAAAGATCTCAAGGCCCTGGATTGTGTCTAGAGAAGGGCAATAGGTCTGTGAGGAGTTGGGAACATAATCTTATGGTGAGCAGCTGATGGAGCTGGGATGGGTCAGTCTGGAGAAGAGGAGCTCAGGGGAGACCTAAGCTGTGGGTAACCCAGAGGTGCCCCCCATAGGGATGCATGCCCATATTTGTGTGATGGCATGAAGGCTTTGGAAATGCAGCAGTCAGGACTGCAGGATGTTGGGAAATGGGGTAAAGATGATGTTTGCTCCATGGTTTCCTGTCAGCTCTTCCTGTCCTCAGTCTTTAGAGCTGGAAAGCAGAGAGGCAAATCCATGGGCAAGCAAATGCCATAGCAGTAAGGTATCTATTGGAGTATGAAGAGTCAGGTGTGAACTAGGAAGGGAATGAAATAAAAGGACCTGTAAATGAAATAGTTAGAGATCCTGATGGAAGTGGCTGATGATAGAAAGGACACATGGCATCTTCCCATATCAAATTAGCAGTGCTGCTGGGCTGACAGAGCATACAGAGTGCTCTAGGGGCTGGTGTCAGCCACTGCAGCGGGGAGCAGGGATTTGGCCATACCGTGAGTGGGGCTGCTCGGCTCCATCCTCCAGCCCTCGAAGGGCCGCCTTGTCAAAGCCAAGTTTGCCTGAAAAGCTGAAGGCACGTCACTGTACTCCTTCCAGAAAGCCACCAGTGGCAGTGACAGGGTGAAAACACCAATCTGCGCTGCAGTGCCAGGCTGCATTGCCTTCTGCAAGGTGCACAGAAGGAATAACATGCGATAACATGACCTGGGCTGTTCACTTGGTGCAGTTGGCTTTGCTGGTGAGCTCTGAGCATGGATCGATCTCTCATCATCAGCCCAGCTCTGAGCACCTCTCGACACCCAAAAAGAAGCATTGGTCCCATTAGGAGAGGAGCGGGCTGCAACGTGAGGATTCCTCCTCATCTGAGGCACTCCTCTAAGGACAGGGACATTTCAGGAGTGCTGCAAGCTCTCAGTGATGCTGGGGAGCTGAGTCAACCCTAATGAATCTGTGAGGGCAGTGTCAGGTTGTGGTTGGTTCTAAGTTAGGAGTCACATTTGGCACGTCCGGTGGCCAAGGCTCTCTTTGTCTCTTCTCGTCTGGGCCGTTGAAGGCTGCGGAGATATCAGGTTTCCGAGGTGCTCTGGAAGCTCAATAATGGAGACCCATGTGTGAAGCTGCAGGGTAGCTTTCCTGCTGCCAGCCGTGTTTCACCCACAGACATTAGATCGGTCTCTGAAGAGATGGGGGCATTTTGGACTTGGGCCATCCCAGCACATTCAGCTGCAGATGGTTACAGGAACAGATAACTGGTCCTGCAGAAATTCCAGGAAGTCTGATCACCCTGGAACATAGATCCTATTCACATCGTCTGTAACCTGAGAGCAGCTCTTCGGAGCTGGGATTAGCAAAAGTATTTGGCTTCACCTGCCCTACTCCCAGGGAGCTGGTGGGCCAGCAAAGCCCCTGCCGGTGGGGAAGGAACATTCTGCAGAGGAAGGGCTTTCTGTGGACTAATGCTGGTCCTGGCATGGGAGAAATGTGCTTCTGCTCCAGGAGTAGTCCCAGAGAGGTGTAAGCAGGGGCTTTACCTGGTGAGTAACTCGCCTGGATCAGCAAGAGGAACAAAATCTTCTCCCTTATGATGGGTCACAGGTGCACCTTGCACACTCACACTTGTCTGCAGGGTCAGATGCGTGCATGGGTGTGCTCCTGCCTTACAATCTCATTTCCTGTGAAATACTGCAGCCACAAGAGCTGTGAAAAGCAAAGGATTGCATAGTGGGCAAGGTACTGACCCACAGCTACTGCAGGCTGGGCAGGGAGGTTGCCCTATGCACACCAGTGGAAGAAGAGATCACAACTGTGTGGGACACCCTCCATTTCTCTGGAGTTTGTAGCTGAGAAATATCCTGGTGCTAATGAATGAAGCTGGAAAGCTGCAAAATAAACTGATAATTTGATAGAAACTGTCACCAGGACATACTGCATTTTGTTGCAGGGAAGTCAGATGTTATGTGGGCTCTACTGTCTAAATGTCTCTTTCGGAACACTAGAGGCTGGTATCAGAAAAGACTTAGGAAAATGGAGGCCAATGAGTCAGAATCTCTGCATCATCTCTGAGTTATCTGAACCTTCTGCATCAAGATTATCAATGTCATAATAAACGACTAATTGAATAGGCATGCAAATTAATTTGGAAGAACATTAGGAAGGTTTCTTGCTGAAGAGGTGATACCTTTCCAGTGCAGCTACTGGAAAGAAGAATCATAGGATCATAGAATCCTGAAGGCTGGAAACGACCTCCAGTCCAACCACCCACCTACCATCATTATTGCCCACTGAACACATCCCTTGGTGCCATATCCACCCTGTCCTTACACACCTCCAGAGATAGTGACCCCACCACTGCCCTGTGCAGCCTGTGCCAGTGCCAACCACTCTTTTGGAGATAGTTGTTCTATTCTGATGGCTTTTCTTGGTATGTCTTTGTCAAAGCCTAATTTTGCTCATGGCCAGATGCCATGTGCCACGTGAGGGCTGCGTGGCAGAATGGCCCTGCGAGCTGATGGGACAGGGCAGAGGATGCTGCGGCCTCAAGCATGAAAATGCAGTGGGTGAGTCCCACTGCAGGCTGGGGGTCCCATGGTATCAAGAATGTCTGCCCCGGAGGATGGATGCATCCTGAATGCAGGCAGTGCTGCTGCCCTGGTGATTCCTTCCCTGGCCATCCCCAATGGATTGCACTCAGTGAAACCTGAGGCCATGCCAGTTTGATAACAGTATAGCGGAGACGGCAGCAAGATCAGAATACCAGCCCCAGCCCCTGCCATACCAGGAGGGCTTCCAGACACCCAAAACCAGCCGTCAGAGACATGTGTGGCTGAAAAGCAGGCACTGGAGAAGACACGCAAGCAGGCTGGGCCAGGGGGCTCACATATCCAGAGAGGGACAAGCCTCTGGATCAGTTGCCAGACAAAGGTGGGCAGGTTCGAGGGCTTTACCCCACTCTGCTCCAGCAGACAAACTTGTAGTGCAGTTGGCCTGGGGGCAGCAGCTGCGTTAATCCTTGCCTTGCTCTTTATCTAAGGCCCTGTCCAAAAAAATGACACAAGCCAACGCTATGTCGTGTGCACCCTCCTGAGCTGTCTGCTCTCAAGAGCTGTGCAAGACAGAGAGCATGGCACGGAGGGAGAAGTCTAACCCTCTGGTTCTACCAATGAAGAAGCCATGGCCAATTGGCAGTGATGGAGGTGCTCCCACCATGCATGGAGATAGACCACTCTACCCTTTGCTGTTTTGTCCTGAGAGCTTGTGCTCAGCTTGGGCTTCTTCTGAGCCAAATTAAGAGGAAGAAAAATCTGTGACCACTAGAAAGGAAGATTCTAGGACACAAGGGAGAAGCAGCTAGTGGGAAGCTGAACTGCCTCTGTGCCATGGGCTTTTCAGTCTTCATTGACTCCAAGAAAGAGCTGCTGTCTCCAACAATCCTTGGCTAATTTATGCAGTCCCACATCTCAGCACCATTTCACTTTGGAATAACCCCAAGGAATGGTTATATGGCCACAGTTGTACCTGGAGCTGAAAGGGGACTGAAGGGCTGAGATGGATGTTTCATGAATTGAGGACTGCGTATTTGGAAGCATGTGTGGAAGCACAGTGCTGTTTGACGAGGGCTTTTGCCTGCCACCACATCCATCCCAGTCTCAGAACTGTCTGTGCTCCGTGGGCTCAGTGTTCCTCCAGCAAGTAGGTGTTCACAATGGGATGAAGGCCAGGCTTGGTTGCTGGACTGCTGCTTTGGTTCCCATTCACAGTAGAGTCTTCTGTACTCTTCATTTGGATGTCATTAACTTGAGGAGTGATTTAATGACACCTCCAACCCTGAGACCAAAGGAAGATCCCAGGCTTCCCATGTTTCTTTCCAGGGGCTAAAAATCACCTTTTCCTTCGTGGCCATGGGTCCAGTGCTCATAACATTGTACATAAAAATTCCCTGTGTGCTCTTGTATCTACTACAGCACAGGCAGTTCATTAACTCAAATGCTTTCATAGATCACTCTGTCCTCGAACTGTCCAAATCTCGTACCAAGAGCATCCAGAGGTAAGCATAATCCTCAATACAGCTGGACTGTATTGGATTGTGGATCCTCAAATGCTGGTCCTGGAACCCAGAGTAGGTGCAAATGAGTAAAGTCCCCTTGCAAGTGCTTGGCAGATGCAGCCCAAACAAATGACCACAAATATTCAATTACAGTTTGAAATGCATTTGATTTGATGTGCTCTCTTGAGAATGAGCTTTCCTAGGCAAACACTCAGAAAACCCACATCATAACCTGAACTACTCCCTGAAAACAAATTTCTGAATCATTTAAGTAACCACTAATGGTGGGAGCAGGGAATTTGGCATCTGAGACACTCTTCAAAAGCTCCCTGCTTGGGAGGGATAAGTGGGGCAAACAGTGCAATGTGCATAATGACAGAAGGGGAATTGTACATGAGTCTTGACTTCTGACAAATGTTTGTACACTGAGGCCTGGAGGAAAACAGAGGATAGTTAAGGAACTGAGCACGAGGGCTTGCTATTCCCATTAGACATGCTTTGGGCAATGGAGATGCTGCTGGCCATGGCACCAACTGCCTAATGACCCTTCTTGGCTTGGAGACAGAGAGGACCTCTGACTTGCTGTGGCTGTGTTGTCTCCTCGTGTGGTCCCACTGTGGGTCTCTGGTTTCCTTCAAGGCACAGGTCTTTCTGTACTGAGCTGCTCTCCCTCCATCCCTGTTGGCCTTGTGTTTTCTCCCTTTCCTACGTAGCACGCTTGTCTGCCTGCCCATCACAGAGGACCTTTTCTCCGGGATTTGCTCTATCACTTCTTCACCTCCAATTTCCTAGAAGGTTGGTGAGCCTGGGACAGCGTTGCCCTCCTCACCCCAGACCTGGTTCTCATCCATTCCTGCCCAATCTTCTTCTCTCACTGGACAGTGAGGCCGCATCACACCTGGGTTGAAGCCATCCATTTGGAATTTTTATCCTTCTCTGGTGTGTTTCCTCTCCTGTGCCGGTCCAAACAGCATACAGGTGGTGAGAAGAGCTCCTGGTCAGGCCTATGGCAGGATCTCATCCAACTGGAGGCCTCTCGTTGTGGCTGGTCTCTATAGGATATGGACACAGTTGCTGACTGTCAGTTCCCCCAGCTCTGATGATTTCCCATGCCCCGTCACCCTGGGTCAGTTCCTGCCCAGTGCTCAGCAGCCTTCCAGGATGGCCATCTCAGGGACCTGCTCCCAGCCATGGCATGATGGGGCATTTCCCCTAAATGGGGCCGCTCAGCCCCCAGCCCTGTCATTTCCTTGCAGAGCCAACTCTGCCAGTGGGGGGAGCGTGACCTTGTGACTCCCCACAAATCCTAAATTAATTAATCCCGGGGATGCTGGGGCAGAATGAACAGCCCGTTTGATTTCTCTGCAGTTTTTTCCTGGGGCTCAAAGGGATTAGTGCAGGCGGGAACAGGGAAACATAACAAGGGGCTCAGCTTTCAGCTCCCGCTCCCAGCCAGCAGACTTCTGTTCCTACCAGAGGTATTAGCAGCAGTAATCCACAATGTCTCCGAGCACTATCTGTGTGCGGCATCCTCTTCCTCCTCCCCACCCCCATGCGTGTGCTCCCAGACTCAGCTCACTCGCGTGCGTTCACATCCTGCCTGACAAACTCAACCTCTTGCAGCCCTGCAGGACGCGTACCCCTCAGGCACTGTTGCACAGCCCATATGTGAACGCATCGCTGTGTCCTCCTAAGGCACATGCAACTTCATGTGGCACCCACCCAAGCTACTGTGGGGCCGTGCACTTCTTCTGGTCCTTTCTCTTCTGCCATTCTTCCATGATTCTCCTATGAAAAAAGGTTGAGGGAACTGGGCTTGTTTAGTTTGTAGAAGAGAAGGCCCTGGGGATACCTCATTGTGGCCTTCCAGTACTTGAAGGGAGCCTATAAACAGGAGGGGGAACGGCTGTTTATGAGGGTGGACAAGGCAGAATGGTTTTAAACTGAGGCAGGGGAGGTTTAGGTTGGATGTTAGGAGGAAGTTTTTCACCCAGAGGGTGGTGATGCACTGGAACAGGTTGCCCAAGGAGGTTGTGGATGCCCCATCCCTGCAGGCATTCGAGGCCAGGCTGGATGTGGCTCTGGGCAGCCTGGTTTGGTGGGAACGTTAGGCATGCAGGTCCCAGTGATAACTACATGCTGGAAGTGCTTCTTCAAAAATCAGACATGATGCTCAAGCTCTTTTCTTAGCAGGAGATTTGTCACAGCCTGAGCAGGTGACGACTGCAAGGACCCTTGAAGGCATCCTGGCTTCATGTCTTCTCAGTGCAAAGAAGCCTTCAGTGGAAGAATGGCTGAGCTTCCTCCAGCACATGTCATCATCACCACTGCTGCCTGGTGTTTGTCTTACAAGCCATGGGGTAAGCAGGAATGGAAGGCATCTCCATAGCCCAGAAGGCTTGGACCTCTCTGGAACTCTTGGGATCACTTTGTACTCAGAACTGATGTTTTTCCCATGAGTTTGAGTCATCAGCCCAGTGCTTGGGAGTGATTGAGATCCCGCTAACAGGGAGGTGAGGATGGATGCATTTAGTGGTTCATGGGCACCGTTCGTTTCCTGGTATCCAGTACCTCTCCATCCCTTTAGGAAGATGAAAAGGCCCAGGGGATGCAGAGAACATTCACCTTTAGGATGAAGATGAGAAGCTTAGAAGTGTGGAGTAGACAAAATTGATAGGATTTCGTTAAAACAACAAATCACAAGGGTGTGGGAAGCGTCCCCTGACTGGGCAGGGAGGAGTAAACCTCCAGAAGTCAGCCAAGCCCATGCTACTCAGAACAGACACGTGCAAGACCTCATCCCTGTGCCTGAAGACACAATAACAGTTGGCTGCAGATTATTAACCAACAGCATCAGCTGTGTGCAAACACAATATCCTCTTTTCCAGGAGAAATACATTGAGGGAGAGTTGAAATCTCCTAAAAACGAACAAGTTCTCTACCATTGAAATTCATGTTGCACCTTCGAGGGGAAGAGATTCCTGCTGGGGGATGATGGTTTAATCCAGTGGAGAAAAAAAGAAGAAAAGAGTATAACAGTGTCTTTTAGCCTGAAATTGAAGCTGAGCAAACTCTGACTAGAAATGAGGAAGAGATGTTATCACCCATCGGATTAACCACAGCTACAGTCTGCTGAGGGACTGGGAGACCTTCGTATCTCCGACCTCCTCCACTTGGAGGCTTGATTTTATTGCTGCATCCTGACACTCCTTTTGGGTTTCTCCACTCCTGCCTGCACCTTGTGGCAGCTTCCACGTGAAATAATTAAAAATCCCTCCAGAAAACTCCCTCGGCCTTTACACGTGAGCTGGCCTTGAAGATAAGCTCAGGGGATGAGTGGGAGCTGCACAGCTGGTTTCCCATGAATGCTGAGAAGATGCTGCAGAGAAGAGCCTACCAGCTAAGGGAAAAAGTCTCCTATCAGGAAAGCTTTAATACTTTTTTTTGTTGCTCCCCCCAGGCTTTCATTTGTTTTCCTCCAATGGGCAATGGGAAAGAGCAGGATGAAGTGGGAAGTCCGGTGTTGTCTCAATCTCATCTTCTCAGCATGCATTGCAAAGCCCTTCTTATGAAACTGGAAATGGGAGTTCTTCTCTCGTTTGTCTGTTTGCAGCTGAGGGCAATGAGATGACTCACGTCCTGGAGGGCTTCTTCTCTGCCTTTTCCCCATGTTATTTCCCCCTTCATTTTCTCCAACTGCAGGAAAATCGCTGAGCAGGAAAAGGAACATTACGACTGTGGCACTTTGTCACCCAGCGATTTCCTCAGCATTGCTGCCATTCTGAGGCATTTTAGAAGGGAAAAAGGATCAAGAATGATGGAGGGAGGGCTGACGCCAGTGATGAATCAAAAATAAACTTTTCAGATACCAGGATTTACATTTTCCTTCATTTTGAACTAGAATAGCTCTTCTGATTTGCTTCACGTCGAACTCTGCCTCCCCAAAGGGAACATTTCTAACAGGAATGATCTCACTTTAACATTTTGGCAGGGTTTTCTTGTGTATTTTTTCCTCCTTTGAACCGCACCAACGCTGGGCTGTTAAAGATGACGGGCTGGTGAGCTGTGCAGGCGCTGAAAGGGCTGTAATTGGTGCTTTATAGCTGCAAAACTCACTTGTATGGTGAACTGGTGCAGTCTCCTCCCTGCTTTTGCAAAGCCTGAGCTGTGAACAAGCTAGAAGCAGCTGGGGCTGCCTTCACCGTCATATCACAGAACCACAGAACGGCTGAGGTTGGAGGGGAACTTAAAGATCACCCAATTCCAACCCCCTGCTGTGGGCCGGGTGCCCCTCGCCTGCTCAGGCTGCCCAGGATTGTCGGGAATAAACCCACCAACCAACCATGTTGGGTCACCCCCTCGTGTGGATGGAAACATCTCCGTGCAAAACCTTCACGGGGAGCACAGTGGTGACGCACGTTAAAGAAGGACCCATTTTCCCATTTAATAAAATAAACCCAGGCGAGGCAGCTTGTCCACAACGAGAGCACACGTCTCCCCCCACCCAGCGGAGAGCAAAACAGCTGCAGTTTGCCCAGGAATTTTCATGGGTACTTAGAGCCAAAGGGCTGCTCGAAAGGGTTAAAGTGTTTTCGGTTACGCAGTGCACAACAAACAAAGGGGCTGTGGTAATCCCTCCTGCCACAGAGTGAAAAGTTCACTTGATATGCTACTTTACACTGATTCTCACAGACTCTGGGATTAAACCGGACACACTCTGACGTCCAGGTTTTCTAGCAAAGGGCTCCAGCCCAGCCTGCCACATTCACTTCATATTTGGGAGCATATTCTCTGAAAATCCTGCTGACAGATGAAGAGCAGGAAGACAGCCAGTTTCCCATGGAACAATAGCCCCATGCAAACGGCATCTCATAGGGTCCAACCTGGCCTTGCTGGGGTGGCTGTGGATGTGGGCTGGAGCAGCATCTCTGCACCAAGGCTCAGGTCAGACAAGCTCGTCCCCCTGGTGCTCATCACAGGGCCTGTGTGTACAGTTCAGTGCCAGGTTTTGTATGGAATTAATGAGTTCCATGCCAGGGAGCTCTTACAGAGTGGGGGGCAGAGGATGTGGGAGCTCAGTGATAGGGCAGAGAGGCAGGAAGAGCTGCTTTGTGCCTTGAAGGCATGAGAGGGCATTTATGCACACCTGTAGGTGTAGCAGCACATGTATGTTCTTATCTGTGTGCGCATATAAGGAGGTTAGAGCAGGGCAGGACATTAAATTTTATGGGGTGTTTGAGCTTTTAGGCAAAAAAATGATAATCTAAGATTCCAGTCAGCTTCTGGGGTTGTTGTCATGCACGTGGACTGCTGGGTCCACCAGCTTTCCCTTTGCTAGTGATGCAGCTGTATCCTTTTCAAGTGCAATTCTTCTCATTCGATCTTCTGTGTTTCTCATACAGAACACTGGAATCAGGTGTTTTAACGAAAAGAATGCAATGGGGTGAAATGTTTAGTATTTTTTGAAAACTGCCTTTGTTAATTCTGGTGTGCAAGGCTGTCGGGTGGAAGAATATAGAATCATAGAATCATTATGGTTGGAAAAGACCACTAAGATCATCCAGTCCGAACATCAACCCATCACCATATGTACAGTTTTGATTCTTACGGCTTCACAGCCCCAAATGGAAATTTCTTTCCTAAAATTGATCTTTTCTCCTCTTATTCTTGACCATAGAGTCTGAGGATTACGCCTGGGGACACCTGGGTCTTCTCTCTTCCTAAGAGATTCATCATTATGGACATGGTTTAGTGGGCAGGTGGTAGGTGGACAGTTGACTGGATGATCTTAGAGGTCTTTTCAAACCTCGATTCTCTGATTCCTTGAGACTGATGCTCCTCTTGGCACACAGTACAGAGACTGGGGAGAGCCTTGGGGTTTGCTTTAGAGGTGCTGGGGTGCTGCATCTCCATTCCTGAACTAGAAAAGGAGTTGATGCTGATGCAGGATGCCCCTTGCTCCCCAAGAACACAGAGATGGATGATGATGCATGAAGGCACTGCCCCGTAACAAGGGCACAACTGCATGTGAGCTGCTCCTGGGATTAATGGAAGCTGGGGCAGCATGGGGTGGTTGGGGTTTTCTGCCTGCCAGGGCTGTCCTAGCTGCCTTTCCCTTGTCTGGCAGGGAGGTTGCTTGCTGACCACCAGCCTGCTATGTTCGTACTGGGGTGTCTCTAGTTATGGGCTTGGTGAAGCAGTGAATTATAAAACACAGCCCTTCCCTGTCCTGGTCTCCTTCTCTCCTGCTCCCTGCCCTTCCCCCATGCTCTCCATCAGTCACCTCTCTTCCTAGGGTGACCCTGCTCTCCTCCCTCTCACCAACCCTGTTCCTCAGTCCCCATCATCAACAAAGGGGTGGGACATGAGGGAACAATGGATAATGGGTGAATTGGTTGGGATGAAGCAGTGAGGGAGAAGGGGGCTGCAGGGGGAGTTCTGTCTTCTAGGAAAAAAAGAAGATTGGGAAGGAATGGCCACAAAGGCAGGTTCCTCCCAGCTGGAAGCTGTCCTGGAAGAACAGGAGCCCACCCTATGGCTGAGCTGTGCTGACAGCCCTGGCACTCCCATGGTACCATCCCCAAGGCCCCGAGGTTTCGGCGAGCGCCCTTCAGCGTCAGGAGAGGCAGCTGCAGCCGGGTGTCAGGGACAGGGCAGGCAGGAGGAAGGGGATCTGCCCCATTCCCAGCTGGGAGCAATCCTGGCGGGGCCACAACAGCAGCTCTGTTGGCATCTCCTGTCTGGGAGATGCTCCGCGCTCAGCCAGCTCCATCCTCCCCAGGCCCCCCGCGCGGCCATTTGTGCTACTGTGCGCTGCCAATCCCACGCCGAGCGGCCGCTGGGCCAATGCCACACACGCAGATGGGTCTCAGCCTGATCCCCCCTGCTCGGCGTGCTCCTCACACCCTCGCCCGTAGTCCTCAGCCCCGCTGCAGGGTCGGGCTGTTGGTGAAGTGCAGCCAGCTGTGCTTTGTGCCGTCTGGGAGTGAGCGTGAGACCTGAACTGCAGGGTGGAAGCACAGCATGGGGCAGGTTTCCGCCGCGTCACATATAGGGCACCGCTGGGAAGCGTGCAGCTGAAAGAGTGGGAACCGACCCCACAAAGAAGCATCTCCAGCCCTGGCTGGGTGCCTGGGTGACGGAGCTGTAGTGCTGTGTCCTCACGGCCTCGCAATGCTCCGATGGCGGTGCTGAGCACCAGGGGATGTGGGAACAGCTGTCGGACAATGCGCTGCAGCTGTGTGCTTTCATGCTGGGTAATGCACCAGAACCAGGCTGCAGTGGGCTGCTGTCATGCCTGTTCCTATGGAAACCTCTTTCAAAGGAGACAGGCAGACAGACAAACACGCACCAAGTGGTGCCGGGTGCTGGGTGCACAAGGGGGTTGGATGCATTTGCAGCCCAGGCGCTGTCTGGGATGGTTGCAGCCACTGTGACCCCTGAGTGGGGCTGTGAGGAGCGTGGGCCAAGCAAAGAGGCTGAATGCTGCAGGGCCTGGGCCCCCTGCATTGACCAGCACCTTAGAAAAAACCTTGGGGCAGCAATGCAATTAAATAGGGAAATGGGCAATTGGAGGAGACGGGGTAGCTCCCAGATCCTTGTAGACGTGGGGATTGGGGCACCGTGGGAATGGGAGGAAGGATGTCTGACCATCTAAAGCACTGCAGGCAGTCACAGGAGGAAAGACGGAAGGGATTGGACGTGTACTTTTCCCTAGTGTGTGGCACTCTGCATCCCTGGAGGCAAAAGGATGCCCTGTCCATGAGAAACAACCCCTCCTCTCCTCCAGGCCTAACCAGGGAGCCCTAGAGGAAGACTGGCAGGGACACTGGGAATCGGGCAGACGTGCAAGTAAGCTCTGGCTTTAAACATCATTTGGAGCCTCCTAAAATAACAAGCAGGATTTTTTGCTCTTTTCTTGCAGAGAGCAAATAGGACCTCTGGAATCCAGCATGGGATGAAGTGATGTAAGGCAGCATCGGCCTCAGCAACCCTGGAGCGCCCTCCAAGCTCACACTGCCTAGTTTGTTTTTCAGGGTGAGGGCAGGTGTCCTCCAAATATCTAATCCATGCAGTGCGTGTGCCAGGGGGCACTTGAAGCAGCAGAGCCAGAAGCTGCTGAAGTGGACGGCCTCCTCCCACCCCACCCCAGGGACAGGGCAGTGCCGTGGGGACACTGCAGCTGCATGGGATGGGAGGCAAAGATGCTGAGGCTTTTCTGGAGTGGGAGTGTGGAGGCACCTGCTTGCTCCAAAAGCAAACACAAGTGACGTAAGGCAGTGAGTTAATGCCATCTTGTCTGGGCTGCCAAACGATTCAAATGGACCTTCACTATTGCCTTCATTTCTCTGGGCAGAGGGAGGGCTGGTGGTGATGTGGGTAAAGCTGTCTCTGTGTCACAATCATACGAATTCCCAATCAGATGGCTCCATGATGGGAGCCCTCAGAAAATAATTTTGGGACGCTGTGGGACTCAGTTATCTCCTGTCAGCCTTGTAGATGTGCTGCCAAGGTCACGCATCTGTGATGAGTTTAATCGTGCCAAGATTATTGGAGATACTCCAAATCAACACAAACATGGGCAGAGCTCACCTATAACCTCACCCCTTTTCTTTTGAGTTCAGATCTCTTTCACTGCTGGAATAGCACACTCTGTACGCTTTTAGCTTTTGGCCCTTTTTGGTTGGAAGCAGTAAATGTACAGACAAATACTGATAATTTCCAAGCGTGATAAATCCATTTAGTGCACAGTAGCTGGTATTTGCCACGTGCTTCTCTCCAATTAACTGCTATCCAATTATCAGCCAAGTTCAAACGTTCAGTGGCTTAGGGTGGATGGTGGGTGTGTGGAGTAGAACCTAAAGAACTCTACAGAGCACAGCAAAGAAATAATTCTAGCTCATTTATGTAGCATGTTGCTTGCTAGTTTTCAGCTGCCTGTGAAGACTTTATTTAAAATTGATTTTCCAGTGTGGGTATCATCTTCTGACAAGCTGCAAAGAAGCAGGCGAGTGTGAGTGAAGATGTCTGAAGGGAGGTGGGAAGTGGAGAGATGCAGAATACTGCCTTCAACACAGCACAGAAATCGAGGACAGCCCTCATGGAAGCAGCATGCAACGGGTTGGGTAGGAAGTGCCTGCCCTGATTGACTCATCCGACCTCTACCAAGAGCTGGTCACAAATCCGTGTGTGGCTGCAGACCCTGCAGAAGCACTGGATTCTTTACAGTGGGCTCAGCTTTCTAGGGACAGGGAAACAATATCCTACATAGCAGTCGATCTTATCAAAGGGTCATTGAACTCAACATCATCCCCATCCCATCTGCAGAATACTTTTTTCCAGGTGGTGTGAAGCCCCACTCCAACTCTTTCCTTTAGCGAGATGCTGTGGATAGGCACAACATTGTGCTGTTCCTCCCACCCAGCTGAGCACCACGGCTGGACCCAGAAGGCATACGTGGGTCTCAGCGGAATGTGAAGCATCCATCGTGACGCAGAGTGGCATCACAAGGGCTGCCACATGGTGCTGCTGTCAGGGCTGCTCAGCCACCAAGAGAGCCAAGGGATGGGAACAGAGGGGGGCAAGAAGAACCCTGAGAGGGAAGTCCAGGATGTTTTGCAAAGCACTATGTTTTCACAGTTCAAATGGGCCTGAAGTGAACAGTGAAAGGAGGGGGCAGGGCTGGGTAGCAGCTGCCAAGGGAGTGAATGTCCTTGCTCCCTTTCCCTTAGTCTGCCTTTGTCACCTGCCCACAATTAGCCACGATTTATCACCCCAGGATCCTGCAATAAGTCACTGAGACTGCTCAGCCCCTCCCCAGCAGGCAAGGCTCCTTTTTCCCATGGGCTGGCAACTAAACCAATATCTGCCCTTTGTGTGAGCTCAGGGTGGAGGGAGCTGATCCTTCCCCATGCCAGAGCTCCCAGGTCAGGTAAGACCAGCTGTCCTCATTACCCTACTGATCAGGTCTTATGGCTCCCCAGGTGATGGAGGGGTAAGAGGGGGGTTGCTTCTTACTGGGCCCTGAAAGGACTTGGTTGGGTCTTGCAGGACTCTGCATTGTACCTTGATGCCAACAGGCCTGGCACGTCCCATCTCTGTGCCTGGTAACCAAGGAGGTGATGGACACATCCAAGGGTGCACAGAGTGATGGTTGGACCAATTCAATGCGCAAATGAGCAGAACTCCCCCCGAATTAATGCTCTTTGTGCCACACCTCTGACTTAGTCCTCATTCTTCCCAGAGCCTGCTCCTCTGTTGGCACAAAATCACCTCTTGCCTGCAGGAAGAAGTCTTGAGCTGCCTCTGTTATCACTACAAACACCATGGCAGCAGGGGAGGATGGGTGGTAGCTGTGGCAACGTGGGTAAGCAACTTGTGCTGCACAAGGAGACCAGCAGCCAACACATCCCACCAGGTAGACATCGGGGCGGTGACTCACAGGGGTGTCATAGCCAGAGCAGTTCAAACTGGCGTGTGGGAAGTGCCCACGGTGCTCAGCAAAGCCTTGCTGATTGATGGAATGGGTTCTCTTCTGCTTTACAGCTGCCTCCGGGGAGCATGCGCACAGCTCTGGCTTTTTGCTGCCCTGTCTCTTTCCAGCAGTCAGGTTGCAAACACAGGCTGTGGTTAGTGTTCTGACCAAGATCTTGGAACATCATCTCCATGAGCTGTCAGGCTGCAGGTGGCCTTTGATTTTTATGAAGCTGCTTGTGCACAATCCCAACCAATCCCATCCATCTCCCCGTCGCTGAGGTTGCCACTGGTGGCCGTAACCACTCTGGTAGCACTTATGCAAATCTGGGGCTTCAGTGGGAAACTCAGAAGTCTCCCAAATGCTCCCGACAGCTGCTGATGCTTCAGGAAAAGCAAGAGAGGACACCCAGAAGAACATGAGGACACCTACCTAGAAGAACGTGTAAACACCAGTGTAAAAATCTTATTATTGCCCTGTCCATCCAGCTTTCCTTCACCAAAACAAGTTCATTGCAGGGGAGCTGGACTCAGTGACATTTGAAGGTTCTTTCCAACATTAAGGATTCTATGATATTAAATCTCTGCCCTTGGCTAATGGCCTGGAGAGCCCAAATGGTGTGAGTAAGGGGCTGGCCTGTAGTTCAGGTGACCAATCTTCAAATCCCACTCCTGTGCATCCAAGGAGAATTAAATGATCGTTCCTGGGGTCTGGTGCCAGCGGTTGGAGGCTGTCATCCCTCACTTTGCCTCTGACACATGGGAGAAAGGGGAGCTGTCACAATATTGTTCCTCATGCCACTTGACCTGAGAGCCAGGATGGGGACAAAGGCCCTGCAAGAGCTGCCCCACTGGGTATCTGGTTACTTGCTGCTTTGAAATGATCCCTGCACTGATGCCCAAGGGCTGGCAGGGGCAGAGTGTAGTGTCAGGTTTTGGGACCAGGATGGTGGCTGGTGAGTGCCAATGGTTCCCTCACCCACATCCAACACAAATCTGGAGCACTGCACATAGGGCTGGGATGGGGGCTGTGGTGGGGGATGGGGGCCGTGATGGGGGCTGTGATGGGGGGTGGGGGCTGTGGTGGGGATGAGGGCTGTGGTGGGGGTGGGGGCTGTGATGGGGGGTGGGGGCTGTGGTGGGGATGGGGGCTGTGGTGGGGATGGGGGCTGTGATTTGGGGTGGGGGCTGTGGTGGGGATGGGGGCTGTGATTTGGGGTGGGGGCTGT
>JAPSGF010000159.1:539359-573142 GCA_035772895.1 Perdix hodgsoniae
GGGGATGGGGGCTGTGATTTGGGGTGGGGGCTGTGGTGGGGATGGGGACTGTGGTGGGGATGGGGGCTGTGGTGGGGATGAGGGCTGTGATGAGGATGGAGGCTGTGATGAGGATGGAGGCTGTGATGGGAATGGAGGCCAGGATGGGATTGAAAGCCCTGCAGGGCCTCTGCCACCTCTCCCCTGCAGTTGAGGGAGGGCACACAGCCTGTACACCTGCAAGGCAGCCAGGCCCACCTCAGCACACAGCCCCCAGCTAAGGCTTCTGTCAGAGTGAGCTGCAGATTAAGGAGGCTGTGTGTGGGACAGCTCTCCCGTGAGATCAGAGAGACGGCCACATCCGTCAGCCTGGGGCAGCCGGGCACGGGAGAGGGGCTGACAGTGCACTGGGACAACTCCACGAGCTGGTAGTGGGGCACTCCTCCTTCCTCTGCCCCCTGTACCTCCCAGCCCATCAGCATGGACGCTGATATTTGATTTATTACCTATTCGGGAGGAACTCTCAGACCTCCCTTTGGAGCTGGAGGCAGATCTGAGCAGCTGTGTTTGGCATGGCGGGCGCGAGCAGTTAGAGCAGGAGGCGAGACGGCAGGACTCCTGAGCTCATTACTGTAACGAAGCTCGGGGAATTGGTTGTTGGTTATGGAGCTTTCCTTTTAAGGAAGCCAGACTAGATGATGGTCCCTTCTGGCCTTGAAATATATGAAGCTACAAATAACTCAGCCAATAATTAGAAATTTGAGTCTCATTCCTGTGAATATTACAGCTTGTTGGACTAGGAGCTACAAAGGCAACACCGAGCTTTCCTCATGCTTAAAGAGAAGTCATTTCCTGGTAGTGGGTCCCCTGTGCAAACCCTGAGACTCTGATGTCATCGGCGTGGGTATGGGAGCACGTGCAGGTAGACAACATCGCCGTAACCTCGTGTCATGCCTGGCGTCATCCAGAGGTGACAAATAAGGATGACAAGGAGGGAAAGAGCAGCCTGTCCTGAGCTGTATGGCTCCTCCTATAAAGCAAAGGTAAACTCGAGGAAGGAGAATGCTACATCTTCGCCATGCAGTGTCCTCACCTGCTGGTCAGGGCACGTCCCAGGAGGAGCCCCGTGTCCCTAATACATCCTCCAGCCTTCACTTGGTTGTTACCTTTCTGCTGCTGGTATTGGCTCTGTGCATGGGCTGATGTGGTGCACAGGAGGAGGGGGGACTCTGTTCACATCTGCAGGTCTGTGAGCATCTGGGCCTAAACGGAGCTGAGGGAGAGGCTGGATGGCAAGCCGTGGGATTGTCCTCTATCATCAAATGCACCCTTTGTAGGAAACATCCTTCTCCCAGAACTTTTTACAGCTCAACCTGGTGTTGCTTGCATGCTCTCCCTTTTCCTCCTCACCTTACACGCCACGTGGCTTTGTTTCGTACTTGGCCATTTCGTAACCTCCATTCTTGCAATGATCACAATTCCTTCCTTCCCTCCCCGGCTGGAGTAACATCCCCATGCTGCCAGGAAGAAGCTGTGCAACGACAGCCCTGCGGTGACTTATAGGACCAATCCCTCAGCAGCCTTCGAATGGGAAACAGCCACTGGAGAGCACATCCTTGGGCATGAGGGTAATGGGGCCAATCAAAGAAAAACACACAAAGGAAAGGATGGAAGAGGGGGTGGCTGTGTTACCTAGGGGATCCACTCAGCAACAAACACAGCGGTGTGATGAAACACTGTGCTGCACACACGCAAACAGCAGCCAGAGGTATTTCCTCATGCAGGACCTGAATGCTGGGACAGAGAGCGAATCAGCCCAGCATTGCACAAGCAAAGGGCCCAAGTCTAGTCTGTTCTTGTTTTCCTGCTTAAACGCCATTTTTGAGATGCTTTATCCTTCGTGTCTTTTAATCTCTGCCGTAAACTATCCTCATCAGCTAGTTCTGGCATGGGGAGGTTCCATTTTTCAACTATATCATTGTTGACCCTTATATCTCACCTTCCCCACGTGAACGTTAGCTCTAGAAAATAGAGGTAAAAACAGGAGACACAAAAGCAATTGAGTATCTTTCACTTCTTTCTAAAAAAGACCTGAAAAAACCCCCACTGCCAAACCCTTTCCTGTTTATGTCAAGCAATCTTCCTGAGAAATCCTTTCTGCATTGTTTTTTGCTGACATCTGTACTGCCCCAGGTATGATTAATTTTTCTGCTCACAATAAAATGCCTCTCTGCCTCTGGAGCAGCCAGCGATTTCATAATGAGCTGGTAAGACATGCCACGCATTCACCTTGAGGAGCAATGTGAACCTGAGCAGCTTTGCTCCTGACAGCACAAGGGAGATTTGCCCTCGGGGAGAATTTCTTGGCACTCAGAGCTTTCTGATGGAGGATGATCCTGACAGAGTTCAGAGGTGCTGAAGAAAGCGGTTTGGGTTTCTCCAAGGGCTCCTCTCCGTGAATGTGTAAGGCTCAGGAACACAGTGTGCATGTGGGAAATCATCGAATGGTTTGAGCTGGAAGGGACCCTAAAGGCCACCAGGTCCAACCCCTCTGAACTGAGCAGGGACATCTCCAGTTCCATCAGTGCTCAGAGCCCCATTCCCTGACCTTGGGTGGCTCTGTGTCAATCCAGGCTGTGGTGCAGGTGACCCCTCATCTCCCACTGAGATCCCAGTTGGCGAGAGGGTCCCTTTAGGAATGGGTGATGCTTTTGCAAGGGGAGAGCACATCGTGTTTGTGGATGCCCCCACCCTGCAGGTGTTCAAGGCCAGGGTGGATGGGGCTCTGAGCACCCTGGTGGTCTGGTGGGAGGTGTCCCTACCTGTAGCAGGAGATTGAAACTCCACAATCTCAAAGGTTCCTTCCAACCCAAACCATTCCATTCCATGAGCCTATGATTCAGGGAGCAAAGCTGGTGTCAAGGTTTAGTCCTTATGAGGCTTCATTTGTCCGTGCTGATAAAAGACTTTTGTGCACGAGGGCCTGGCAAGCATTGCCCCACCACCCTTGGAAGGGTGGTGTGAGTTCAAGGCAAGCCCTATGGGGTGGTCTGGGGGTGGGTTTGAGGGTTTAATTGGGGTTAACACTGGAAGGCTGCAGTGCGGGATGTGTGATTGCAGCCTGGCTGATAATTTATCGCTTTTGTTAACTGTTGAGAGCAGGGCTTGATTAGCAAGCAAGCGGAAAGCTGTGAGAGATGGCTGACTGGCGCTGGGTGTAAAGCCCCCCTTATGGAGCCCAGAGCTCTTGTTAAAACTTTAGGGCTCGGCTTCTCCTCGGATTGAACGCACTGCTGCTGTGGGGAGGGGGAATATCAGCTGCATCCCACTGCACAGAACACTGGGACAGTGCCAGCCCAGCCCCGGCACCTGAGCATCCCCTGAGAGCTGTAGGGTACCTACATGTCCTGCATGGCTGCAGAGCTGCGCTGGGTGCAACCTGCAGAGGGAACAAAGCACAGCCTTGGCCAGCGTCCCAACCCGCGCCTTTATCGCGGGAGCAGATGGGCTGAGAGCTGCTGCTCTGCTCCGTTCTCTCGTTATGTTCCTCTCCCCCGGTTGGGTGTTTGTTTTTGTGCTTGGGGCCTTGTTTAGGCTAGAAGGCTTTGCAGTGACAAGGGAAGTAAAGCACTGACACCGGGGACGAAATCTAAGGTATTTGTAAGGAACTGGACTTCTCCAGACCACTTTATCTGAACTGCAATGGGCAAATTGATATTTTGACGGAAGGGGGTCCTGAAGGACTGATTCTGCCTCATTGCCCTAGAGCTGTGAAGACAAAACATGCAGTGCTCCCTTATTCCTCTTTAAAAGCACCTCGTCAGGTGGTCCCAACCCACCTCACCCACATTTCCAGGGTGAAAAATTGAGCAAAACGCTCTTCATGAAATGCAAATTCCTTCCACTCTTTTTCTGAGTATCAGAATGAAAGGGGAGGCACAACCCCGTGGCAAAAATCCCTTGCAAGTCTCATACCTGGCCAACTTTTAATTAAACATTGCTAAATTATCTTCTGCACCAGCATCCCCGTGGCTGAGACCAATTCCTGGAGCAAGAGAGTGAAGAATTGCAGTCATAGAATGGATTGAGTAGGAAAGGACCCTAAAGGCCATCAGGTCCAACTCCCCTGCAATGAGCAGGGACACCCACAGCTCCATCAGTGCTCAGAGCCCCTCCAGCCTGACCTTGGGTGTCTGCACTGCACATCCTACCTAAATGTCCCCTTTTAGTTGGAAACGATTTCCCCATGTTCCATCACAAGTGATTCTGCTAAAGAGTCTGTCCCCTTTTTTTGATAGCCCCCCTTTAGATACCTACAGGAGATCTTCATGCAGGGCTCAAGGCAAAGACAGGCTTTTTGCAATGTAGTCCTCACCTTCTGTGTTTTTGTGCTGTTGGGTGATAAAATCAAGTAGGCAATATATGGGCAAAAAGATGACCCACGTCTGTCAGAAAGGTAGATAAAGGGATGACCCATCCCTGGCATTGCAGTGTGACTTCCCTTGCCCGTGGTGAAGGTGCAGCTCTGCTTGCACTGGGGCTGACATTGCTCTCTGAGCACCAGTCCCACTGCCTGGCACGTTGCCTTGTCCTCCCTGTGCCCGGCCCTACAGTCGTGCTGGGCAGCTGCTTCCTCCCTGCACTATTTGGGGTGTTGCCATGGGAGGCTCAGCAGATTCCCCAGGGCTGTGGCTCTCCAGGAAGCCAGATACCAAATCCTCACCCCTTCCCAGACCCTCCTTGCCTCAGCATCTGTTTGGTTTGGGATAAAGCTCGGTCTGGCAGGGCAACTCCCTGTCACCACAGTGGCACGTGGCTCCCTTATCTCCCATCACAGGCCCTTTCCAAAAGCCCTGGGAGCTGGGCTGCCCACTGGTCCCAGAAGGCGTATGCCCAGGGATGGGTGTGGGAGGAAGTCAGCAACACCAACCGGATTTAATCATCCAGGATGTGCAGAGATGGGTGGGATGGGATGGGGTGGCAATGCTGGAAGCAGGGAGATAGCCCCAGGCTGGATGTTCTATGGGAACATGTGCAGGGATCTCTAGGGAGAGTGGATAGAATCATAGAACCACAGAATGCCTTAGATTGGAGGGGACCTTTAAGCCCACCCAGCACAACCCCTGCTGTAGGCTGGGTGCCCACCATCAGCTCAGGCTGCCCAGGGCCCCAGCTGTGGCCTTGGATACCTTCAGGGATGGGGCACCTATACTCCTCTGCTCTTGCTGTGCATGGTGGCTGCAGGAAATATCAAATACCAAATCCCAAGCAGAGGAAAGGTCCTTGCAACAGGAGAAGTTTGGGAAAGGGCACCAAGTCTGCCCCTCGACACCTCTCCAAAGTGTGCTGTGCTCTTTGGAGGCTCCCAGATGTTTTGAAGTGTGGCCAGCCAAGCAAAGGCTCTGCTCACTGAGGTGAGGACGTTGCACTGGGGCACTGAGGAAGGTGCTGTGTTGGGATGGGCCCCATGAGCATTATGGCTGGGAGATGTCCATGGGGACCCTCCCCAGCCTGTAGGGCAGCACATAGGAGACAGGGCAGGCTCTCCTCCATGCACGGGAGGTTTGAACTTCACGCCCATCCACTTGTTCTGAACAATTGCCATACATCACCCACTGCATGGCGCTGGAGCTGGTCTCTACTCCCAGGGACAGCATAAATTGCTTTGATGTGTGGGTAGGAGAGGATGGACAAGCCATGACGAGCTGGTGGGCATGGCTCTGATCACTGGCATTACTGACATGAACACCCCTGTCCACCCCCAAACATGACCATGGATGGTGGCCTTGCTGTCTGCATGGACTCCCAGATCTGCAGCATGGGAACAGCCTCCCACAGGCAGCAGACCATGCAGCTCTCTCTTTTCCCAGGCTGGCAAAGAGGCAGTAGCTGCCGCCTTCTGCATTATCAGCTCCGGGTGATAAAAGCAGCTTCCTGTCACTGGAGGGACTTGCCTTCATCTCTCACATGAGTTTATGGACAATATTAGCATGAAACAGCTTTTAACCCTAGAGTTTCTGCTTGCAGAGCTCCAGCCCTCATCTGGGTGTAAGGCACCGGGCCAGTGCCTGCAGGATTTGACATGCTGGTGGTGAAAACAGAGCCTGAGGTCAGCCTGGACCTTCTGGAGGAAGGCGAGAACCAACCAGCAGTCACTTGCAGGCAGGGCACAAAACCTGCCAACACCTTTGCTGACTCATCAAAATGGAAAAGTTTTCATGGAGAGGGTTCAGTTTTCGGCATTTCTGATGGGAAGCAGGCAGAGGGCCAAAGGAGACGTGCCTCAACCCTTCCAGCCGCCCACCCTGCCGAGGGCTGCAAGCCAGGGCTTCTGCCTGGCTCCATCATGGGGAACTTGGGGATTTCTGGGTGCAAATCATGGTGAAACCAGTGTTCCCTGGGAAGGGGTCTCTTGCCTCTGCGCAGCTCGCCCTGTTCCTGCACGGCCACTAGCATCAGGCTGGGTGATTCCTGTGTGTTAAAGAGCAAAGTGTTCATTTCTGCTGTGCAATGCCCTGCAGCATGTCTTGCTCTTTGAACAAAGTCATGGAATCACAGAATCGATTCATAGAATGGTTTGGATTAGAAGAAGCTCTTGAAAGCCATCCAGTCCAACTCTCTGCAATGCACAGGGACACCCACAGCTCCATCAGTACTCAGAGCCCCTCCAGCCTGACCTTTGGTCTCCAAGGATGGGGCATCCACCACACCTCTGGGCAACCTGTGCCAATGCCTCACTGCCCTCACTGTAAACCTTATATCCAGTCTAAACCTCTTCTCTTTTAGTTAGAAACCATTTCCCCTTTTTCCATCACCTAAGTCTCTGCCTTACTTGAACTATGACATTCTAAACAGCCCCCATCCTGGTGGAAGCCATTTCATGTTGGAAGCACCATAGATAACCCTCTCTCACCGATCTATGCTTCTTTGCAGACTTCTTTCTGCTGCACTACATTTTTGAGCTTTCTGCAAACTCTTGAGATGAGTCACCAGTCTTGTTTTGCAAATCCGAGATGTGAATTTGCTAAGGCATGTAGAGGCTGGGGGCTCTGCTTGTTGGACACTGAGGTTCCTGCAAGACTTGGCTCAAGTAATCCATACAGGAGCTGCTAGGAGATGTTTGTCTTTCAAAAATCTGTCACCATCTGCAATTACAGTATTCCCACTGGTTAGGTCGCTTATGTCTTAAAATGTCTTTTTGTTTTTTTTTTTTTCAGTGTGTGTGCAGACTATGGGCAAAAGGGAAGGGAATATTGAGTTATGGGAGGTGAAGGGGAGATTTGCTGGGCCCAGACTCTGCGGCCCCAAAAGCCTTGAATGCTATCAGTGTGCGACTGTAGCTTGTTATGGAACAGGTCATACAGACAGGGGACTGGAAAAAATGTGATTACTGGGAAACTGGGCAGGAGGGCGAGAGGCAAAGGGCCACACAGCAGCTTCCTTCCAGGCGAGTTGGGCAAAAGGGAGAGTGGAATTGCACTGAAGCATGGTCAGAGCCATCTGCCTGTCACCACACAGAGATTTTATGGCACCCTGTCCATGAAACCCCTGATGTGCTGTCCCCAGTGTCTCTCACTTTTCGTTCTATTCTTCCTGCTTTCCGTGTTTTTCCTTTTCTTCTCCAATACTGAAACATGCAGGTGAGAGAGACAGCTGAAATAGAATCATAGAATCATTCAGGTTGGAAAAGACCTCTAAGATCATCCAGTCCAACCATCCACCTACCACCAGTACTGCCCACTGCCCATGTCCCTCAGTGCCACATCCACCCTTTCCTTGAGCACCACCAGGGATGGTGACCATACCACCTCCCTGGGCAGCCTGTGCCAATGCCTCACCACTCTTTCCAAGAAGAAATTTCCCCTAATACCCAACCTAAACCTCCCCTGGATCAGCTTGAGGCCATCACCTCTCATCCTATTGCTGTTACCTGGGAGCAGAGGCCGATCCCCACCTCGCCACAAACCTCCTTTCAACCTCCTTTACAGAGGAGGCTGTAAAGACTGTCTCCAACTGTTTCGTACCCATTTCTACTGCCTCCAATGGTGACTCATGTGCTCAAATGTAGAGCTCTCCCGTGGAGGTGTTTGTGTTTGTACAGTCCTTTGCATGACAATGCCTTGGTCTGGATGGCTTCCAGATGAAGCCATCCTTCAGATGTCAAAAAGTAGTCCTACTGCTGATTATAAACCCCACCACAACCCCGGAGGAAGGCTGAATCATAGAACCATAGAATATATACGAATCATCATGATTCAGATGCTGCCTGCCTGCCTGCAAATAAAGGTCATGTTAGCATCTTGAAGCTGTCTAGCTGTGTCAGATTGGAGCAAAAAAGGGGAGATGTTGATTGGATATAAGGAAGAAGTTTTTTTCCAGTGAGGGTGGTGAGGTGTTACTGGTACAGGTTGCCCAGAGTGGTGGAGGTGCCCCATCCCTGCAGATACCCAAGATCAGTCTGGAGGGGGTCTGAGGACTGATGGAGCTGTGGGTGTCCCTGTGCATTGCAGGCAGGTTGGACCAGATGGTCTTTCAGGGTCTCTTCCAACTCAGTGATTCCATGATTATATAAAAAAAATTACAGCAGAAACATTTGGCCCAATAAGCACGGAGAAGTGAACAGCACAAGAGTTGACATGATTAGGAGAGGTCTAATTTAGGCTTCTCCTTTTGGAACAACACAAGAGATGTGCTTACACTCAGTGAAGAAGTGGGGTGAGGCAGCCAAGGGTAGATGGGCCAGTCTTCCTGGGAGGTGTGCTGGTGGCTTCCTCCAGCTCTGACCCAGGGCAAGGCACCAAGGGACAGAGGTGTCTCCAGAGTGACCTTCTCTAGTTCTTCAGCTTTTGGAAGAAAAAAACAGCAACTTGGGAGCACTGGGGTCTTTTCTCAAAGGTCTAGTCAAAACTGCAACTGCTGCCAGGCCTGGGAGCTCCATTGGGCTCCTTTTACTGCTCTGTGCTGTGGCACAGTGGGATCCTCAGTGCTCATGTACAAAAGGTCAGGGCTCTGTTTTAGGCCATGACTGTGAGGTTCAGGTGACACTCAGATGCTGTTTCTCCCACGTCTCTGCCCAGACGTGAATCAATAGGTAAAAGATGAAAGAGGGGTTGGAGCAATGAGCCTGGTGGGGGTCTGGGAGTGACACATCCATAGACCAAGCAAACACGAGGTTAGTGGTACTTTGCAATGATGGGATCTGATCTCTGCTTTCCAACAGGCCTTGTCCTGGTCTTGTAAGGATTGCACAGGGTGTTTATAGGATAGAAGTTGGAGCAGATAAGGAAGGGAAATGCAGAACATTAAGATGAAAAGAGGTAAGAACTAGGAACCAAAGTCTATTACTCCATCCCTTCTTGTCTTTTCTGTCTTTCCTGAGTCTTCAGTGACTCAGTGATTTTGTGGCAATTGCTCTCTGTGTCCCTAAGCGGTCTCACTCTATTGTCATCTCTGAGGCCAGTCTGCTGCTCTGTGATACAGTTTCCTGGTCTCTCTGCTGGGCTAATGTCTCCTTTTATGGAAATTTTATGCTTTTAATCAGGCCTTTTTCCACCCTGCAACTTTCTCATTCCCCTGAGCTTAGTGTACCATGTCCTCCCATGGGAAGATCAACCTCTCCTCGCTTAAAGAATCATGGAATCATTTGTGTTGGACCCTGAAAGGTCATCTAGTCCTACTCAAAGAAGCACAACAGATCCCATCCATCACAGATGGATATCTCCAAGTAAGTTCCAGGTGTTCTGGAGATGATTGAAACTGGGAGAGGAGAATGAGCCAATGAGAATGGCTGTCTTACCTGAGTGCTGAAGCTGGGGATCAGGCACTCAGCACCGTGAGGGGTTTTGCATGGGGTGACACTGTCTTTGTGACTAACATCTTTGGATTGGGCATGTGGGAGTCACAACCAGTTGGAATGGGCGCCGTGACCTGGATCCACCACCCGAGAGCCCCTAACAGGATGGGATGCTCAAAAAGATTGGATGAGGATGTCCTGTTGGTGACAGAACGCTCCAATCCATGAGAGCCTTGGCATGGAGGTCTGCCCGTGAAGCTGTCCCCCCACCTAGATGGGGCACAGCCTCTGAGCATCCCCAGTGAAAACCTCTGTGAGCTGGTGGGAGAGCACAGCCCCGATCACCACGTCTTTTCTTTCTTGCTTTTCTGCATCCCAAACCTCCAGCATTCTCACATTGGAGTATTAACTCAAACACCCACATTTCTGCCTTCCCCAGCTTTCTGCAGCCCGTTCGGCACCTTCCACCACTCCTGCACCGTGTGTTTGTTCATCAGCTTTCACCCCATTCCTCACCGCCGAGCTGAAGTGGATCTGGACACCAAGCCCTGCTGGAGACTTTATGAACTTCCTACATCATAAACCTCTCTGAGTCAGTGCCCGGCCAGAGCACTGCTTTATTTCAGAGCTGCGTTGGGAGCTGCATCGAGCCTCCATGCATGGGCAGGGGGTTGCCCTGTGCCAGCAGATGCAAACCACCGCTGCTTTTGTTTTGTTTTTTTTTAACCTTTTTTTTTTTCCCCCCTAATTTTCAGAGCCGTGGGACTATTTGTCCTTTGGAGCTCAGTGCTGGAATGCATCAAGGTGTTTAAGCAAGGCCAAGGCCAGGTCATGGGAACACAGGGCTTTGCCTCCACGCCTGCACTCCTCTGTTCCTTGCAAAGCAGAGGGGAGGGTGGAGGGCTTGCAAACACTTGCTGTGCGATAAGACAGCCCCTGGTTATCCTCACCAGCAAAACCCAGCAGAGAAGAGCTGGAAGAGGGGCTGAAAAAGGTCCGGGGAGGCCCAGCGAGCACTCAGCCGAGCTGCTGAGCACCACTCGGTGGCACCTCCCGGAGCTGAGGTCATTCAAGATGTCAAAGAGACGTTTTTAACAGGAGGGGGTGTTCAGCTCGACGCCTGGCTCCGCTCCAAAGGGAATAAAATCACCAACTCCCTGCATGCAGCTGCAGCGCCCAGCCCTGGGGCCCGCCAGCGGAGGTGTTTTGGAAGCCCAGGGCAGACCCCAAATTTTGGGAGGCCTCGGGGATGCCCTGAGGGATCTACAGGGTTGGATCCCTGGGCACTGAGGGGTCACCTCCTTGGGGGTGGCTTTTGTGGGGGGCAAAGAGCGGAGGAAAGGCACCAGTAGGGGACAGGGACAGGCAGTGGGGAGGTGGTGCTGCACCTGCAATAACAAGCTCTGGGCGCAGGGCCTGACAGCGGGACTGGGGCCGAGCTGGAGTTACAGCCCTCGGGGGAGGCCCTGGTGGCTTGGTGCCTGCAAAACACCTCCGGGCTGGCCCCCCTCCTCCAAGGAGCCATGTGGGCTCTGCCAGGCCCGTCCCTTGTCCCTGGACTCCCCGGTGCCCAACGTACCCGGCCAAATCATGTCCTCACAAGCACTGTCTTGTGCTTTACTCTGACTACTGCTCCCCACTAGCCCACCCCAGCATAAGATAAGCTCTATTCCAGCCTTCCTGTGGCTCTTAAAGCCTCCTGCTGCCATTCCAGCCACATATTCAGATGCTGCTTACTCCCACTCCAGTCCAGCAGACCATTGCTCCCTCCATGACCCATGAAAATCACAGAATCATACATTTATGGAATGGTTTGAGTTAGAAGGGTCCCTAAAGGCCACCTGCTCCATCCTCCCTGCAGTGAGCAGGGACACCCACAGCTCCATCAGTGCTCAGAGCCCCTCCAGCCTTGGGTGTCTGCAGGAATGGGGCACCACCACCTTGTAGTCATGAGGTGACCATGAGAGGCCATGTCATACACCATTCTCAAGGAGCTGTCTTGAGCAATGATTTGCTCCATGGTGTCACCTGTCTCTTCCCACATGGTGCAGCTTTGACTGTTGTCAGCAAAGCTTTGTCATGGCAGTGTCATCCTTCAGCAGTATGAGAAGGGTTTTCCTTTGTCTCAGCCCACATCTTGCATGTCCTTGGAGCTCCACTCTTAGGAGGTGCACTGGGGCAGGATGGTGAAAGCTGAGTCTGGGCTGCCTTCTGGGCATGGTAGGGCTTGGGGTGCCCATCAGGTAACCCTGCTCCCATGCTGAGCTACAGGCATAGTATAGTTAGATTTTTTGCATTGTTTGGCTCCCCAGACCCTTTCAGTGCACTTTGCATGTCATTTATTTATCAGTGAAGACCCTGACATGGGTCTTGCATATGGGTCATTGCTCTGCAGTGGGGACCCCAAAATGGCTTGCTTGGAAAGCAAGGCTCACATTGCTTCGCAGAGTCCCCATGACACTCCTCTCCAGGGACTGTTTGTTGGGCATCATCAGCATTTACTCCTTCAAAGTGATTGCTTCTCTGTTGATTAACAGTGGGTAATCAGAGATGCTGTGAGTTAAGGGGGCTTTGGAATCAAATCTCTCCAGCAAGATCCAGGAGCCCAATCCCCCCAGAATAAGGCCTATGTAATTGAGTAAGGATGGTAATGAAGTCCTACTCAGGTGATACATGACCCTAAGGAAAGCCAAGAGGCTCTAAGTTAGAAGCCAACCCTGGCTGGAAGTGGGGAGATGGAGTGTGGCCAGTCTGCTTTCCTGCGGGTGAAGAGAAGCAAGAGGGAGTGTCTGGTAAGTCTGAGAACTGATGCAAATACCAGAGATGAGAGTTATACTGTCCCTTGTTGTGACAGCAATTTGCCATAGGGGATGTTGGGTAGATGATGGAGTTGGGGTCTGCTCAGGCCAGGGGTACCCTGAGCACGGCAATAAGCTGGGGTGCTACTCCATCCCAGCATCTCTCTTTTCATTTTCTTTCTCTTTCTTTTTTGCCTTTGGGTTCCTTCTCTGACTCTCATGGCTCACAGTAAAGCCCCTTCATGCATTTGGGGGCTGCTGGCGCTTCTGACCCACAGCCTCACGGGCTCTAGGTCTTGGCCAGAAAGGCTGAACATAGTTTGTCTGCCTGGTAACCTGGCAACTGCACTAATGCATGCATGCTCATAAAACATCTCCCCTGAACCAGCGCCAGCACCCACTGAGGACTGTATCCCCTTACACTGGAGACAGGCTGCGCTCCTTCAGTTGCTGTTTTATGGTGAGCCCTTCTTGAGGGGTATATCCTGCCCTTATAGTTTGGTTTTTCTCCTTTTTCCCTCCCTAACACATCTCTCCTCAGCCAAACCACCCGTGTTGGTGCAACGCAAGGTGCAGTGTGCTCTGAGAAGCTGGATATGGAGGGGAAGGAGCCCAAAGGCACAGCCAGCATTGCCAGTGCCTGCTCTGGCTGTGCAGACCTGAGCTCTGTCCGGCATGACCAGCATTGTTTCTAGTGTCCTATTCCTGGATTTTGAGACTGATTTGGCTTTTCTAGAAGAGCCTAAATTGGATTAGACAGCTAAAATCATCTGCAGCCCTGCAGGGAATGGCTTGTGATTCCCATTGGGCATCTCTGAGGGCTTGGTGGCCTTGGAGGAAGGTTTGGGGGCTGTGTGGGGCAAAACCCCCAGGAGCACATGGGAGGAGGCATGGGGCTGTTTGAATTCATGTCTGCAGCTCTGTGGGTTTCCTGAGCCTGGAGGGCAGAGGGAGGGAGGTGAAAAGAGAGAGGTGGCTGATTTATAGCTTACCATCTTCTCTGATCTTGATTGCCCTTTGTCTTGGGAGTCTCTCTTATCCAGACATGGAGATGGGAGGAGGGGATCTTTTTCAGAGATTGCTGAACTCTGGGTGTTTGCCGTTTCCTGGAGATCTTTTGATGTTCCCTTTGCTTTACAACTTTTTCAACGTTCAGTTTCTCAGTCTCCTGCTGCACCTCAACTCTCGACATCGGGGCACGATCCATCATGACTTACCCAAACAATCTCCAGCAAGACGAGACCTCCCCGTGTCTGGGGCCAGAGAGGCAGTTTGTCCCCACAGGACCAGGCAGCGGTGCTCCCAGGGCACCGTTCTGCACCTTGTCCCATGCTGTGTGCAGATCCGGGCATTTGTTACTCTTGTGACAACCAAGAGCTTGTGGTCCAGTCCTTATCCACATGGGATGTGTCATCTTCACACAACTACTTCACCTGGATATGAATGGATTCTGTCGCGAGCAGACGTGTGGTGAAGAGCCCAGCCATCATTTGGGGCAGTTGGGAAGGCTCTCAATATCCTTTCAAATGAACCTCACATCCTTCAGCCCAGGTGACACATTCCTGACACCTCCATCACCCGGCAACTAAAAAAACCACTGCTAATCAAAAGGCTGATAATGGAGATCTTTATTTTCTTATGCAGTAATGGGCTCTTGATTGGCTTCACTACTGAAGGATGATGAGCTGTCGCTTCAGTGCAGCAAGGCATCTCAGATGGCACCTCTTGATTTGGACCCGCATCTCCACCAGGCTGTGAAAGGTTTGCTCTTCTTTCTTTCCAGCTCTGGCCATGGACATGCTATCCACAAGTAAAAACCCATCAAGCAGTTCTTTTCTGTAAATCCCTTCATAGCAAAGCCAGTTAATAAAACTGTTTTCATGTCACCGGTGCCATTTTCCAGAAAAGATGTGGCCAAAGAGCAACAGTGCCCGTAACACAATCTTTTTTGTTCCATGAAAGTAATTAGTTTGGCTTGAACATAATGCACCTGGGGGTTAATTATCCTAGAACTGCCCATGAGCTCCCATGATGTGGGGGTATTTGTGCTATCAGAGGTGCCAGTTCCTCAGCAAGGCTCTTTACGAGTCTCAGTGTTTGCTATTTTCCCTCAATTCTCAGCTTAGTAGCACTGTGTGCTTTCATAGCCAGTCCCCCACGAAGGTTCTACCCTTCATGGCTCAAAATGATGACCTGAGAGCACCCAGGAGCAAAAGGCAAATAAGGTGCATTTGTTCATGGCCGCTTTAATCACAATTTCTATTGCCAAAGTCATAATTTGCAGAGCCTTCTGTTAAGATTTTTTAAAGTTGTTGGTACCAGCCTGTCCCTACAATAGATCTCAACAGCTTTTTTGGGTGAAAGAGGAGCCCACAGATCCTATCTTGGTGCAGGCTCTGTTCGTAACGATGTGCTTTCCAAGTGCACAGTCTGTGAAGGTGAGGTCATGCCAAAGCTGCTGGAGGTTGAGCTCTGGGGTGGAAAGAGGTGAGAACTCCTGAACTTTCACAGCATGCTATGGTGGAAGGAAAAAAAAAAATCAAACTGAAACCATGCAACCAAAATATTTCATAAACCATTTTTCTTTCTATTCTTTCTTTCTTTTCTTTTTTTTTTTTAAGTCAAGAAACGGCCATAGGCAGCCGTTCCACTTGTAACCCAGCCAAGAATAATTTGTGACAGGAAAGTTTGAGCATTTGTAAAAATAAAAACTAAATATATATATATATAGTTGGTTGTTTTTTTTTTTTCTGAGAGCACGTTGGAATATTTGAGCGTGAACCCAAACAGAGAGGCAGATATTCAGAGGGCAAGAGAGCCCTGATAGCATGGCACTCCACATTTCTGGCCATGTGTTGAAACAGAGATCTTTTTTCATGTGTTTGTTTTATTAATCACACTACGGTGCTCAGTGCAGCACTTGCTGATTTTGGTCCTGTTAACATTTATCTGTCCCACTGCCATTCGGTCTCTGTTTGAGCTCTACACCTGTTTTCCACGTGATGAATAGGAGCCTCACACGTAGCTGGAGCAGAAAGCTGCCTCTTGCCCATGGTGGGCCATTTTGAAGCCATTTATCTTTCCCAATCCTGTGGGGAGAGTACATTGATTCCATACATTGATATCAGGACTGATAACAAGGGGCTCAGTATCAAGTCCTTATCCATGTTGGATGGGTCTTCATGCAACCACTTCACCTGGACATAGAATCACAGAATCATAACAGTTGGAAATGACCTCTAAGATCATCTAATCCAACCAGCCACCTACCACCAGTATCGCCCATTATGTTCACAAGTATTACTTCTGCCCTTTTCTTGAACACCTCCATGGATGGTGACCCCACCACCTCCCTGGGCTGATGCCCAACCAGACTTCCTGAGAAGAAATTCTTCCTAACATCCAACCTGACACTTTCCTGGTGCAACTCCAGGCCATCACCGCTCATCCTATCAAAATGAATGGACTCTGTCATAAATAGGTGCACAGAAAACAGCCCAGCCACCATTTGGGTGGGTTGGGGTGGCCCTCAGTATCCCACTCTTCTCTCCCCACTCATCTCCATCCCGCTGGAAAACAGAGACTTTTGGACTCCAGGGCCACGGCCAACATTTTCTCGGTATCAAATACACTGTGGGACGAGGGAGGGCAGCAGAGACAGTCTGCTCTGCCTGCAGGATAACGCTGGAACGCAGGGAGATGAACAGGTGGTGCCTTGGGGCCGATAAACAGGAGCGTCTCTGCACAGAGTTCAGCAGCCGAGCGATTTGCCCACAGGATGTTGCTGAGGACGAGAAGTTAGCAAGATTCCAGCCAGGGCTGGACATTTACATGGCTAACAAGAATATCCAGAGTTATAATAGTTAATATCGACACCATGCTTGGAAGAGATATCAGATCCACAGCCTTGGGGCAAATGCTGACTGTAACAGATCACAGGGAGGCCTCGGTGGGGATGGATTATCCAGCACCTGCCTGGCAGGGCACTCACACCTTGCTGGATGTTAACCCTTCCAGTGGGCAGCCTGTCTCCCACCAGAGACTGCTGACTCATCAGGATGGAAATATTCCCCAGAGTTCTGTCACCGTGGACAAAATCCTGATGGAAACCTGCCCGGTTTCCTGCCAGCATACCCTTGGCAGCCCGCCTGACCAGCTGGCAAGAAGAGGGGAACATGGGAGCCCGGCTCCCAGGCTGTTAAACTATCTGACTCCTGTGCAGCCTGCTGGAGGGGCATGGGGGCTTCCAGCTGGTCTGTGAGCCCTGGGACTCCATGCTGGTGGCTTTCAAGCTAGTGAATCCAGAAGGACTTTTCACAGTCGG
This sequence comes from Perdix hodgsoniae, assembly GCA_035772895.1. Lineage (NCBI taxonomy): Eukaryota > Metazoa > Chordata > Aves > Galliformes > Phasianidae > Perdix > Perdix hodgsoniae. The sequence continues at coordinate 556,254 of JAPSGF010000159.1, forward strand.
GTTTCGGTGGCTCCTTCCAGACTCCCACCATATGGGAGAAAACGGGGTTGCCCTTGCAAAGCCCGCTTCTTGGATCTCAGGACATCCTTGCAATCTTATACTGGCTCCAAGCAAATCTCGTATCACCAAAAAGCCACGGAGTGCTCAATAGCCCTCCTATCCACTTCTTGACTCTACCCACCCACTCTTCTATTCACACCTAATGCTCTGTTCCTCTTTCTCTGATCTCTGCCCATTGCTTGGTGACCAGCTGCATACCAGTCTGCAGAAGAGAATGTCCATGAGCTCAGTGGGGCCGTGCCAGCTCTCTGCTAGACTCAGAGGTGTGTGAGCATGGCTTTACTCCCAGATAGAGGAATGGAGATGGTCTTCTCGGTGTTTGGCAGCCCTACATCCAGGTCCTTATCTCCAACACCAGGTGAGGTGGTGTCGATAAAATGGACACGAACGTAGGGCTCCTGGTAGCTGGAATGGTATGAACAAGTCAAGCCTGACTCCCAGAGTTAGAGAATCACAGAATGGTTTGAGGGGGAGGAAGGGACCCTAAAGGCCATCAGGTCATACCCCCTGCCCTGAGCAGGGACACCCACAGCTCCATCTGTGCTCAGCCTGTGTTCATCCCTCCAGCCTGACCTTGGGTGTCTGCAGGGATGGGGCACCACCAGCTCTCCGGGGTTCTGTCTCTGCAGCCTATGGAGGGCTGGCAATTATATTTTCTCTTATTTCAGGTGCACATTCAATTTTACTACATCCTGAAACAAATCCTGCCAGAATATTCTCCCCCAAGAAGGTTGCCTGTGCCCATGGGATCCCTCAGATACTCTGCATCTCGGAGCAGAGATTCAACGGTGTATAAAACCACTCAGGAAATTAAAACTTTGGGCATGGAAGACGTTCCTGGACATTTCACTCCTGGAAGAGTACACAGTGCCATCTAGCCGTGCTGGGCCGAAGTACAGAGCTCCACACCGGCACCTTGCCGAGCCCAACATCCTCTGCTCCCATGGCCACGGGGAGCCTTGCCATCCCTCCCCCCCAACGCGAGGCTTTTTTCTTCACTGTCTCCTTCAGGGTGGTGGCTGTGCATCCTCGCTCTTGCTATCTTTCCTTTTTCTCTACTGCATGAATGGTAGAAGTACAAATAATAAAAAGATACAATCACGGAATCATTGAGGTTGGAAGAGGTCACTAACATCATCCAGGCCAACCCCAACCCGCCCCACCATGCCCACTAACCATATCTCTCAGTGCCACACCTCCACAGTTCTTGAACACTTCCAGGGGCAGTGACTCCTCCACCTCCCTGACAGGCTGCTGCAGTGCATCACTGCTCTTGCTAAGAAAAAATTGCTCCTAGTATCCTATTAGAACCTCCTCTGGTGCAACTTGAAGCCATTACCTCTTGTCCTATTGCTATTACCTGTGAGAAGAGGCATTTTCCAAAGCCACTTGCACTCACTTCCCTCATTGTCCACCTAGCGAGTTGTAGTGCCAGCTCTGGCATCCCAATCTGGAGAAAGATCAGGGACACGAGGACAGCTAGAGGGCTTGGGGTGGCTTTGGGTTTTGTATTGCGTTGCTGAGTTCCTTTCCTTCAGCACAGCATGCTCATAAGCACCTACCTCAAGGTTGTCCTCTCCAGTTGGCTTGACTTTGACTGTGGGGCATTTCACCTGTGATGAAACTATGAGTCTTCCTGTAGGTGAGTATTGGTTCTTAGTGCCCGTGGAGGGCAGATCCTGGCTCTTGGAACTTGGATAAACCTCACAGTGGTTTGTATTGTGAGGTTTATAATCTGTCTATTCTTTCTTTGCCTTCTATCTTTCCTCCTTCCTCACCCAATGATGGGATAAAGAGAAAACTGTGCTGTACACCAATCTTCCCAGCTGGCATGGAAAGATGTTAAAGGCCAGGTCTACCTGGACTAGAATTCATGCTTTCAGTCCTCAGTCAAACCTTGGCACAACCATCAAGACCCCTGACTGCCAGTGTTGCAGCTGATCCTCAGTCCTGGCCCATTTCTATCTGGTTTTCTTCCTAGGAGACACTGGGACACCATGGAGATGGAGGGATGTCACATGGGCATGGCCGTCTTGGGGACACTGGGATGTAGGGAATGCCATGGAGATGTGGGGTTGGAGGGACATCACATGGGCACGACCACCCTGGGGACACTGGGGTGTTGGGGACACCATGGGGATGTGAAGATGGAGGGACAATGTGGGAATGGTCACCTGGGTGACACTGAGGTACTGGGGACCCCATGGAGACGTGGGGATGGACAGACATCATATGGGCATGGACGCCTGGGTGTTACTGGGGTACTGGGGACATGGGAACAAAGACCCCATGTGTGAACCCACAAAGCACAGCGTGAGCACACACGGGTGTGGGTGTGTGTTGAGGTGCTGCCAATGCACACAGTTGCCAGTAGTTGTTTCCCTAACAACCTGAGATGCTGAGTCCTGTGAATACCTACAACTCTTGGCTCTCCTCTGAATTAAAACTCCGTCCCAAATCCTCCTATTGCAAAGGAAAAAGGTTGACGGACTGTTTTGAAAGCAGCTTAAATGCCCTGAAAGCTGAAGGCCTATAAACCAAATTAACTAATGTAATATTTAAACAAGTCTGCAAGAGGCTTAGCCAATTTCATGCTATTTTGGAGTTTAAGTGTTCTCTGCGACCGGCTTGGCCATGGTTTGGATGGGAGGTGGTGTGAGTGAAGGAAAAGCCATCGTCTGCTCTGTAGCTTAATGCTATTTCTGAGGCTGTTTCTTAAAAGGAAACCTCTGGGGCATCTTCCTGAAGGGCCAAGTGCATTCCTGGGGAGGGTAGGGAAAATGTGATTTGGGTAAATAGTGAAATACTCAGGGAGAAGGGCTGGATGGATTCCCTGGTGCTTCACAAAACAAAAAGGAAGCAAATGGAAATAAGCAGATTCTCCAGCTTCTCTGAGGCTCTGTGTTCATCTCCTGCTCTGTGTCTGGGCCTGGCACCAGGGTAGGGATGCTCACTGTCTGTGAAAGGACAATGCATGTCCATAGATGAGTATGTATAGGACCCACAGGACAGTTCAGGTTGGAGAAGACCTCAGGAAAGCTCTGGTTCAATGTTTTGCTCAAAGCACCTGGGAGGTTTGATTACCTTGTTCAGGGCTTTATCCAGTCCAGTCTTGAGAACCTTCAGGGATGGAAATTTCACAGCCTCTCTGAGCAGCGTGGTCTGCTGATGGATTCCTCAGAGCCTGAAACCTGAATTCTGAAGGGTTATACACACAAATCCCACAAATCCCAAACCCCAGCCCACCCCCACCGTGCCACTAACCATGTCCGCCAGTGCCACGTCTCCACATTACTTGAACACCTCCAGAGGTGGTACAAAGCTTCTCACAAACACATGGAGCAGCCTGGACGAGGTCACAGCGATGCCATGGGCTCCTTAGGAAACCAGGTCTTTCCGAGCTGACCAATGGCTTGGGTTGGAAGGGACCTCAAGGATCACCAATGACATGTCCAGTCCTGCAGAACACAGAGGAAAGGGTTAATGCCTCCTAAAACCCTCTTGTGTTGGGAATGCAACAGAAAATCTGAAAGCAGGTCAGTACCTCAGCTGCTTCTGAATTCTCATTAATTTGTGTTCCCCTCTCATTTATTAATGGGCTGACTCACACTATATTTGCTTTCCCTTTGCTGCAATTTGCAAAATTCCTTCTTATTCCCAATAGCCCTCTTGGCAGTGTTATTTCTCTCCGATTTTCCCTGGCCTTTATCATTTCCTTGCAGGTTGTGGCTGAGTTTGCATATTCTTCTCGGTTCCCCTGGCTATTTCTTTTCAGCCTTTTCATCTTCAGACCTCCTAAAACATCCCCTTGAGGCTGTCTCAGCACCTCTGGGAGAAGTTGGGGGATGTTTTTCTACTCGCTGTGCCCACAGATTTTAATTAGGCTGCTTGGCCTTACATTACCTGGATTTCATGGCCACTTCATATTGACTTCAATGGGGACCCAGATGGCATCCTACAGGTTTGGAAGGGCTTCCAAGCTGGAATGACATCAGTGGGTGGCTGGAGCTGGTTCATGTTGTGTCACTCTGTGAGAACAGCTGACCAAGATCGTCATCATGGGACATGGGCACAGGGATCCAAAGAGGGAAACTCAAATCCCTGCAGCCAGCAGGTCCTGTAGATTTGCTGCTCTGCCCTTTACTGCTGTCTTCTGCAAACATGCTGTGGGTCAGATATTTCAGTAGATGAGTTGATTTCTTCTATCTCCAGCCCCCCCTGGCTAACCTTCCAGCCTTCTTCCACCAGAGAGCCCAAAGAAACTTTGTTCCTATGCCACTGCAACATCCTTTGTCCTCACTGGGCTCAGTCCCAGTACCAGCACCCACAGAGAGCACAAGTTGACAGTGTGAGTCCACTGGGAGGTCAATGTTGAGCTGTATGGGCCAACCAAGAGGGGCCATGTGGCTGTATAAGCCTTTTTGGGTTCTGCATGCTTGTTTTCCCAGATGTCAGAGAGCGTAACATGCCTTGTGGAGATTCACTGTTTAATGTGGCTGAGTGCTGAGGGTACTTTCAAGGGTGCTGACCTTCCAGGGCTTCCAGGGTGCTCCTGGTCCTTCCCTAAATTTGCTGTAGGGTCTCAACCACAATGCCTGGGCTGCATGATGCCATACCCCCACTAAGTAGGGCCATACCCACACTATTTAGGACCGTAACTCTGCTGCATGGGGCCATACCCATCCTGCAGCACACACGGAGGCACATGTTTGTCCTGGAAAAGCTGAGAGATTCCATGGTATATAAACCAAGATGATCATAAGAAGTGGATGCCTTTTCATGGACTTGGGCAAGGCAGAAAAATCCTGCAGGTGCGGAGACAACCAATCCCACTCAGATCATTATTCCGGGTGGTTCTTCCTCAAATGCTATCTGGGCATCTCCAACCACAAGCATGTCCCTGCAGGGAGTTCAAGGAATGTTGATAGCAATCAGGCATTTATGGCCCAGACCATGGGTCACACCATTGCTCAAGGGACATTCTGCTCTTTGGGCTGGCCTCATGTACTCCTTAGGTCCTTTTGGCTATCAGGGATGGCATTAAGTCTTGAAGGTGGGCCAGCCCAGCGGGCAGCAGGCTCCAGTCTTAATTCAGTTCACACAGGCAATGAATTCACCCATGCAAAGTGGCCCATCTCCTACAAGGGCATGGAGTTCGCTTGCCGCGGAAAGCTGTAACTTTAACAAAAGTTTTCTTTCTCTGAGCTGTGACACAATCATCGGCGTTAAATAAATCTGTCATGCACAAAGAGAAGAGCACTGAAAAGCGTCCTCTCCCACCGCAGCTGGAAGAAAACAGCGCACTTTGGAAAGTGCTGAAAAATAATTTTTCATTCCCTTGTGTTCACTCTTCCCTCCTGTTGCATCCTCATTTCGCTCGCTCATTCAGGAGCCCGCAAAAGGACCTGAATTTCTAATAGGAACAAAAAAGCAGGAGGGGAATAAACCCATTCAGAGCTTCTATTCTTTGTGACCAAAAGGCGAAGGTCCCTCGCAGGTCACTTTTAAATGTGTCTGTCTAGAGGCAAAGAGATTCAAAGAGCATTTATCATCCTTCTTATTCACCCTCTCTGTTGTCCACAGCAACCCAGAGACATTTTCCTGCTCGTTATGTGATTGTGGCTACAAAGCTGCCTTCGCTCACCACCACACATCATTGGCATGGCACTTTGCATGCTGCTCCTGCAGTATTGGTGGTGGCACACGAGGTGGAAGGAGCCCACAGTGACCTGTCCTGGATCTCATCTGGGCACTGAAATTTGGGCCGTGGTGGGAGCAGCCAGCTGGAACTCCAAAAACGGGGTTTCAGAAGGAGCTGTGAGTTCAGGTTTCAGCTATTTGGATGTGTGTGAAAGTGTCAGTGTAGCCCTGTGAGATATTTCCAAGGTAAAATGTCTAATTTCAGAAGTGCTGGAGTATTTCATTAGACAGCCTTGAAACAAAACTCTTTTCCTATTTTCTTAGGGTATTTTTATTTAAGGAATGAGTCAAAGCAGAAGAACATGAGGCTAAGCGAAAACACTGGGACTCCCAAAGGAAAGGGTTCCTTCTGGGTCAAGAGGAGAAACGACTCAAGAAAAAGTTCTTTGCCCAGGGAGGTGATGGAGTCCCCATCCCTGGAGGTGCTCAAGAGCTGTGGAGATGTGGCACTGAGGGACCACCATGGGCATGGTGGGGATGAGTTGGGGTTGGACTGGATGAATTTAGGCATCTTTTCCAACCTTAATGACTCTATAGTTATATGATGTTTCTGATCTTGGTCCCCAGCCCCAGGGTTCACCTAGGCATGGGCTGAGCACAGGGTAGAACCTCCTGGCATGGAGATCAGCAGAGTCATGGCAAATGTTGGCACTGGAGGGGTGGCAAGCAATCAGCAAGGAGAGAGCTGTGGCAAATGATATGGTGTGAGTGGTGCAAAGGAGGAAATGGTGGGAGAGGGAGAGGTAAAAGAAGCAAGGGTTGGAAGAAGCTGGCTTGGATGCTTTGGTGTTCCCTCACAGACTGGGCACTTTTGCTGGGAAAAGGAACCCATGTGCCATCTAATGGTCAGGTCCACAAGGCTGGTTGAGTTTCAGTGATGTTCAGGAAAGGAGTTCAGTGCTGTAGGGAGAGCAGAGCATAAAGCCAAGCTGTATGGCCCAGAGCCTGAGAAGATGGGGAGCCATGTCCCTGTTGGTCTGTTGGGACAGATAGGACCCAAGCGAGACACAGAGGGAGTTGTTGGGTGTTCTATCCCAATGGCTGAACATCTCCAAGTCCTCATGTCCTGAATCCTGATGTGGGACTCTCTCTCCTCTTTGGAATATCTGTTGGCTGCTTGGTCCTCCTTGCACACCACTAGAAGCAGTCTGACCTCATCTTCTGGTCCCATGGTATCACTTCCAGCCTCAATGTCCCTTCACATACAGCATAAGGCAGCCGCTGTTCACATCAGCCAACACAGCATTACCACATCTCCTAATCCGGGTGGTGCCTTTGAGGTCGCTCATCCCTTTCCAAGCAGGTGTCTATAAATTAATGAGGTCCAGAGATAGTTAGAATTATAAATATCTTCTGAGATGATGAATTTTAATCAGGAGCCTCTAATGAGCACACGATGAAATCAAGAATGAGAGTGATGGTCCCCAAATGAATCTTCATTAACAATTTAAATGACTGAGGTCTTAATTAAAGGGCTAAGGACTTAGCTGAGGGATTACAGATTGCCCAAGGGGAGAATTCAAAGGCTTCAAGACCCCCTTTTTTTCTTTTTTTACACAAGGTAGCAAGTTTTTAAATTAGATAAAAATAAATAAATAAATAGCAAGGCCGTGCTGTTTTATCTGTCTTTGACAGTCATTTAATGAACCCTGAGGCTGATATCTGAAAGATGGCGATCCTAACCCAACCCAGTGATCTCTGTTAATGGCAGGGAACACCTGTAACTGCTGCCTCTCTGCCCTGCTACGTTCCTGGTTAGTTATGTGAGCAGTGGGCTTGATTGGTGGTAGGTGGGTGGCTGGACTGGATGACCCCCAAGGTCTTTTCCAACCTTAATGATTCTCTGATACTATGATCTATCAAACTCAGAATTGGAGGGGATGCTCAGAGATGGATGCATGAGAGAACTGTGGGGCAAAGGAGGAGTTTCAGACCGAGGAAGGATAAAATTTGGGAATGCAAAGGAGAGCATATTTGGGAAGAGCGGTTATATTGGAGCTGGATTTCCTGTTTATTTGTGCCTAGACAACAGTCTCTGAAAGGATTATTTGATGAGTAATAAGGCCTGAACTTAGACATGTAGGCTCTATGGAGGCCTGGACCTCTTTAGCCCTCCTTCCAAAAATCTCCTAGGAACGTCATGTCACTCAAAACTATGCTAGATATTTGGAGAAGAAGCTGGGCAAGTTTTCAGAGGGCTGAGAAATGTAGATGCAGAGAATGCTATCCCATGACCTCTGTTTCATTAGGAAATGTGGCTAGAATGGACAGATGCACTTGGAAAGTGAAGAGTGAACCTTTTCCAAAGGCCTGGCTGAGGACAGCCTGCTTCAGAGCCAAGATAAAAAGCAGAAGCCCCTGAACTGGTGCCCTGAGTCCCACCCCAGGCTCTAGGTTGGTGAGATGTCGCGGCCAGGTGAGGAGTGAAACTGGCTGAGAGATTTGAATGGCCATAGCATGGGCAGTCCTTCCCTAACCCACCAAGTCTCAATGGACACGGTGCCTTGCAGGGCCAGTGGAAGAACTCTGGCTCCTACACGGCTCCATGTAGGATGGAGGAAGGAATAGATGCTGGAGGTGTCTGGACAGAATGAGCAAGACAAAGCAAGTCCTTCCAGGGCATGGAGGCATGGAGCATGGAAGCTGATTTATCCTCCTCACGCTTCGTGCTCTGAGGGCTCCTCTCCACTGAGCTGTGTCTCCAGACAGGCGCTCGGGTTTCTGCAGAGATGGGGGAGGCACTGGGCTGTTATCTGTCTCAGACGGCAGAGATCTGGCAGGAGGTTCCCTCCCTCATCCCCTCTGCCTTTACAGCTGAGGATCTGGGGGGATTTCGGACATCTTCTCTGGGGCAGAACGTGTGGGATGGGCACACGGCAGACGCCAGTTTTGGGTCTGTGCAAGGGTAGAGGCTTGCCTCTCATCCATCATTCTCTAATCAGATGTCGGGATTGACGCATTATCTCAGGATCAGGGCTGGTTTTGTTGTGCAAAACAGCCATGGAGATGGCAGAGGGCAGGGGTTGCCCTGGGGATGCGGCAGAGGAGCATGAATGGGGCTGGGGAAAGGATACATAGGATGTGGTGGTTCTTCCCAGCTCCAGACAGCTAATAGCACCTTCAGCTTGGGAAGTCCTTTCCAAACTCAAGGAAATTGGCCTTGTCACAGAGTCTGCAGTGTGCAGATGAGGATAGGTTGCCCAGAGATTGCCCAGAGGGGTGGTGGTGCCCCATCCCTAGAGGCACCCAAGGTCAGACTGGAGGGGCTCTGAGCACTGATGGAGCTGTGGGTGTCCCTGTGTACTGCAGGGGGTTGCACCAAATGGCCTTTGGAAGAGTTCCTTCCAGCTCAAACTATTCCATGACTCCATGATTCCCGATAAGTGGAATGGTGGAGGCAGAGACCTGGCACTAGGCAATACAAATAGACATGTTAGTGATTTCTAAGGGAATATCCCCATTTTTTTTCTCTCCTCTTGTCCATCTATTCAGTTCTCAGTGATCACATGCCCTTGTGAGATCCTTGTGAACAAGCTGTCTATGCATCCAAAAGTTTTGTAATGTTCCTTGTGAGCACTCTCAATGGGCAGCAGCAAATGGGTGCAAACAGGTACATCCCATCAGGGAGAGCAAGGTGGGTTAGATGGGGCATGTAAGGGGATGCAGAGATCAGCCTGGATGCATCTCTATCAGGTAAAGGATCCTTGTGCACCTCATGGCAGAACTGGTATTCCCTAAAAGATGCCACATCCATTTATATGTGATTCTGCCCCCAGTGCAACTCCAGATGTTGAGGATACCTCACCCACCCCAAGTGCTCCTACGCTGTTCCCCTTGCAGAAACCTGGCCAGCCCAGTGCCTGCGCACCCCGCTGCAACCTGCTGCGACCTGGACCCCAGTTCCCACAGCTCCGAGGTGTGAGGGTGACTTCACCGATGCGGGGAAGGGCAGCAGCTGTGGGGCTGGTGGGGGCTTACACCTATCACTCTGTAACTTCTGACGGAGCCTGGATTTGCTGAAATGTTCACTGGATTTTTTCCAGCCCGATGGGACCCATAAATCTGGCTGTGCAGAGGCCACTCTTGCTCCTTCCCTGCGGTGAGCGGGGCTGATATTTTTCTTGGAGGGCGAGACTGGTGCAACCCTCCTTCCAGCACCTGCTGCTACACACAGAGCCACATTCCTGAGCGGCGGCAGGAATGGGTCCGTCTCCGCCAACTGGCTGGGCTGGGACAACCCGGTCACATCAGGTCCCCTGGAGAGCTGTCCACACGTGTCATTGACACTGCTCCCACCGATGAGGATCTACAACATCCCGCTGCTTTTCTTCCACTTATCCTTCACCAGGCTCTTCCTGCTGAAAGCCAACTGGGACCTGTGGTTGATGTAGAAGTGCGAAAGGAAATGTGTGCATACGGGTTGGATGAGGCCCTGGGCAGTCTGGTCTGGTAGGGGGCAGCAAGCACATGGGAGGGGTTGGAACGGGTGGGGCTTTAAGGTCCCCTCCAACCCAAACTACTCTATGGTTCTATGATTCTATGAAATACTTTATTCTCTGCCTTGAACTGGGCAGCCCAGCACTGGGCCCAGTGCTCTGTTGTCTCCCCAGGGTAGAGCAGAGGGGAGGAGAATTTCCCTCACCCTGCTGGCCAAGTTCCATGCAACCACCCCAAGGTTCAATTGGCCTTCTTGGCCAACAGGGCACACTGCTGGCTCACGGTCACCCTGTTGGTCAACTGTTGGTCAACTGTTGGTGAACTGCTGGCTGTCAGAATATTCGGATTGTTGTCTGCAGAGCTCCTTTCCAGCAGAGAAGTGGGAGAACATAATAGAGAAAAGTGAAAGCAGAAAAGTACCCCCTGTGCCCTTCCAACCCACAGCTCGGTCAGGAGGTGGTTGGGATCTGTCCTCAGCTATGAGCAGTGAGGGGCAAGCAGAAGCCCTGTGGTTCTCTTGATGCCAGGCCTGGCCTCCCCTTATTGATGTGCCCAAGCAAAGCTGTGTCCTGTGTCTGAGGCAGCGTGGATGTGCCTGTGTGAGTGCAGGGGACATCTGCAAACTGCTGAGAGTGCACTTGATCCCACTGTTGATGTCACTGATTAAAGAGCACCAGTTCCAGTAGTGACCCCAGAGGGACACCACTCATCACTGATCTCATGCAGACATTGAGCCACTGACCATCACTCCCTGGATAGGATCTCACCACCAGTTCTTCCTTCATCCGCTGAGCAGTCCACCCATCAAATCCGTATCTTTCCAGTTTGGAGAGGAGATCCCCTCTCAGCCAGGTGAGAAGAGCAGGGCTGAAGGAGGTTGGATTGCCTTGTGCCCCCAGACTGGTGCTTCACAGCAGCTGGAAGCATTGCTTGCTGCTTGCTTTCTTTCTTTCACCACTTCCAGATAATAATAAAAAAAATTAACAAAAAAAAAACCCACCCAAAACAAACAAAACAAAACAAAAAAACAACCCCCCCAAATCCCACCTGAAATCTCTGAAAACAGTGAGGTAAAAAGAAAAAGATCAAGGGAACTTGGAGGGCTTTATTTTCTAAGAATCTGGGATTATTTGTAGGAAGGCAGGTGGAGCAGAAGGCCTTTGCTTCTGATCCCATTGGGCTGTGGGTACTGTAAGCCTGGCGTGTTTCTTGGATTCAGCTAGGCACGTCCCAGGCTATGGAGAGCCAAGACTCGGATTTATTCCTGCAGTTTCATATTATCTGAATGTCCCACTGGAACAGCACCAAACTGCAGTGCCGGGGATTTTGTAACATAATTTTCTACTGCAGCACATGGAGCTTTCACATCCTCCACCCATTCTGGGCTTCCTGGTCCAGTCCAAGGGTGAGATGGGGTGAGAGGTGATGGCCTCAAGTTGCACCAGGGGATGTTCAGTGTGGATGTTAGGAGAAATTTCTCAGAAAGAGAGGTTGGGCACTGGCACCGCTGCCAAGGGAGGCGGTAGGATCACTGACCCTGGAGGTGTTCAATATGGAGACGTGGCACTGAGGGATGTGGTCAGGGGGGATGGTGGAAATGGTTGGGGTTGGACTGGATGATCCTGCAGCCTTTCCAGGAAAACCAGCTGGGGTGTGGTAGCAAGGGGATGCACGATGGCTGGTTGCTATTTGGTGAAGGAGAGTCATAGGAGTATAGAATAATTAAGGTTGGAAGAGACCATTAAGACCACCCTGTCCAACCCCAGCCCTCCTCACCATGCCACTAACAGTGTCCCTCAGTGCCACTTCCCCACAGGTGAACACCTTGAGGATCTCAAGGAGTGTGCAAGGTGCAGCGTCCCCAAGTGATGCCGACAGGGAGATGGAGGAACTGGGAGTGAGAAGGAATTATTTTTTCTTTTTTTTTTCAATACAATTTAATAAAGAACCTGCTCTGAAGTAATCCCACACAATTATTCTGAACAAGTGCTGTTTTCCTTGGAAATAAAGAGATTTCTTTCAAAATATCCCATTTTTATGAAATATCGCTTTTCCACTGCCAAGTTTGATGTTTTTTTTTTTTTTTCTCCAGAAATTACCATTTTTTAAATTTTCATTTTTTGATCTGAAACCCTCCCAAAAAAAAAACACTCCACCAGAGAGAACTGCTAGTGCTGCCCCAGCGCTGTGCACTTGCTGTTACCGTGATGGTAAAAGCTGATGCAAGCTGAAAAACCATGAGAATCATTGCATCACTCTCTGTGGAGCCCCTGAGGTCCTGAGAAATCATTCTTCTTTCCATCCTTTTCTGAGGGTTGGCTGCTCCCTGCACTTCCCAGACTGCAGGGTGGGAGAGGATTCTCCCATGTAGGTGGGCTCTGGGCAGTGCCAGTGATGCCTCTTCCAGACCCAGCTGCTACCAGTCACATGAGGGACTGTCATACTGGGACCACTGGAGCCACCACTGCTATCACTGGAGTGTGGGTTGATGGTTGGATTGGATCATCCTCTTGGTCTTTCCAATCTTATTTGATCCTACAGTTTTACACTCACTGACCACTTGCAGGATGAAGAGCCTCCTGCATGACCTTCCCTCAGATCTGACCTTGTGGCTGCTCTGCCAAGTCACATGCACAATGCATTGCTGCCAGTGAATGCAGCAGTGCATCGCAGAGCACTGTCCCCACTGGGTGACCCACATTCCCTCCCTGCTTCGTCTCCCTTCCTGCTGAGTGCAAAGAACAGAAATGACTGTGCAGCAGCTCACAGCATTTTTGCAGGCTTACAAGTTGGGGCTGGGGGACCCCCTCCCCCCACAGCCACTGCTCTGTGTAAGTGTTTTATTGTTTGCCTGTTGAGGTGTGAATGAAGTAATGGGCTTTCTCCATCACTTCATCCGTCTCCGGCTGACAGCTTTGCTTAGACACATTGTGCTGTGCTGTATAAACCCTGTCACCTTGCCATCTCCAAACAGACAGCTTCCTCTGGGAAACTGTAATCAAGTCCTCCTGAGCACTCAGCTAGCACTGTCCGCGGCTCGTAAATCACCGTGGCTTTCCTGGAAAATCAGGAGAGAAGATAGACAGACTGACATGGCTGACTGAGCCCCGCTTCTCCGTGCCCCACTCCTCCCCACGTCACCCTCAGTGGTGGTGGGGCTGCCTTGTGCTCCTCGGCCTTCATGCTCAGCAATCCAATGGGCAATTCCCTGCCCCCGGTGGTGCTGAAGCCCCTCCTGGCACCAAGCTGCTGTCTCACATGGGATCCGTGAATTTGGCTGAGCTGCCAGCGGCTTTGCTTTGAATGTTCCCAGTGCTTTGCCCCAGGCTGGACACAGAACTGCAGAGTGCAGGAGGACAGTCCCCCCTCCTGCTGCTGCCATCCCTCTGTTGGAGCAGCCCAGGATGCTGTTGGCCTTCCGGGCTGCAAGCGTGCATTGCTGGCTTGTGTACACCATGACGTGCAGTCCCTTTCTTCAGGGCTGTTCTCCCACCCTGTACACATACTTGGGATTGCCCCAACCCGAGCGCAGCACCGTGCACAGGCCATGATGAACATCATTTGGGTCACATACAGCCACTTCTTGAGCCCACCCAGGTTCCTCTGGATGGCATCCCTTCCTTCTGCCGTGTCAGCTGCACCACTCAGCTTGGTGCCATCAGCAAACTGCTGAGGGTGTTCTCAGTCCCACTGTGTCATTGATAAAGATGTTGAGCACCGGTCCCAGGACAGACCCCTGGGGGACACTGTCACCAGCCTCCACCTGGACACAGAGCTATCAACCACAGCCCTATGGCTGTGACCGTCCAACCTTATCCACCAAATAGCCCAGATGATGATGGAGCATGAACTACCACTGAAGCAGGAGACAAGGGCCAGGCAAGAGCTGGGGCTCTCCGTGAAACACAGGGAGGGCTTTTTGTCTCTTAAGGATCCCGCAGCGGTAGGCTGATACCGAGCTGGAGCACGGTGCATTAACCTGGGATTAAGAGAAGAGTAACGACCGCCTGCCTGGCGCTGTCATCCCTCAGCATGACAGATGCTTAAAGACCTCTCCAGCACAACGCGCACACCGCTACCCATGGAGAAGCTGCTGGTGGGGGGAGGAAAGGAGCCTGGGCCCCGAATCCCCAACCCTGTTCAGGAAACCATCAGCGTGATATGCAGCCCTAATTAGAGGGGAATAAACTTCGTGAAGAATTCAAACATAAATTTGCCCTTGCTGATTTCGGGCTGTGCACATGTTTGCGGAGCAGACGGGTTCCCCCAGGACCCCGCACTGAGCTCTGCACTGTCTCTGATTTATAAGGTCCTCTTGGACATGTTAAATATAGTATTAAGTATAATAAATGTAGATCACTTTCCTAAATATTCTGTGATTTATGCCCAGGCTCCTTCCCCTGAGAGCTGGGCTCATAAATCCACTGTGCAGATCTGTCGCAGGGGGCACATTTCCTCGGGCGGCTCGGAGAGTTAATAAACGGGAAGGGAGCACCAAGTGTGAAAGGGAGCAGGAGAGAAAAGCTGAGCTGGAGGGGTCAGAGGGGATGGGATGGAGGGAGAGAGAGAGGGACGTGCTTAGTGAGCATGGTGGGGATGGGATGTGGTTGGACTCGGTGATCTTAGAGGTCTTTAAACTACGAGAGGGGAGATTAAGGTTTGATGTAAGGAGGAAATTGTTTGTGCAGAGGGCAGTGAAACCCTGGCAGTGCTGCCCAGAGCTGTGGGTGCTCCATCCCTGGAGGTGCCCAAGGCCATGGATGGGACCCTGAGCTGCTGGGGTCACCTAGCCCATGGCAGGGCTTGGGACTGGGTGGGCTTTATGGCCCCTTGCAAATCAAACATTCTGCGATTCCATGATTCTATGGCTGTGGCTGCAGACTTTCCTCTCTTTCCTCTCCTCCATCCCACACCTGGACAGCTCTTTTTTATCATCCTAGCTGTGATCCTCTCCTTTTTCTTCCTTCATCCCCTTCTGGCAAAATCCAGACTCCTGTCCACCACCCCACCCCTCAGCCAGGCCCTCAAAGACCTTCACTGTCCTTCCCAGTGACTCCATCCTCAATGAGAACGACACCAGCTTCTCACCAGGGCCTCTCTCTCTGCAGGACCATAATTTCTGAAGCTATTATTGCAGCTTGGGCATTGCCTGAGCATTGCCTGGGCAGAGCAGGGACGGGGGGCTGAGTCTGTGTACCCTCTGAAAAAGCCTGGCTAATCAATGGGAAAGCAATACTGTGGGCTGGGAGGGTTTGCAAGTTCAGAGGAGGAACCTCTGGGTCAGAAGGGAAGTGGACCTGTTAGAACCATAGAATCATGGAATGGCTGGGTTGGAAGGGACATTAATGCCCTCCAGCCTAAACCCCTGCCTTGGGCTGGCTGCCCCCCATCAGATCAGGCTGCCCAGGGCCCCATGCAACCCGTCTTCGGGCACCTCCAGGGCGAAAAAGAACCTTCCAAAGGCTCTCCAAAGTAAGGAGAAGGGGAAAATATTGCAGAGGGAAAAAAAAAGCTGCCGATTGGCATCGCTATGCCCTTTGGAGAAAGGCTCATTTGTGATCACAGACCGTGCTTCCTGAGGAGGACAAGAGGGTGATTTATCAGCAGGAACAAGAGATGGGTCAGGCAGGGAGAGATGCGAAAGGCGAATTTGGTCAGAGAAAAGATCCTGTCAGCCCTGGGCACAACAAGGGGGGCCGTTGTGGGATGCAACGGTCCCTTTTTCTGGGATGATCACACCAGTTTGCCTTCTGGTCCGTGCAAGGATAATCTCAGCGTGTGGCTTCATAGCTCCTCAACCACAGTCAAAGCAGGAGGGCTCGAGCGGGGCATGAGGCCAACTCTTTAATGACCGTACTCTGCATTACGGATTTCCAGTAAAAATCCATCATGATTAACGCATTGCATTTGTCACAGCCTAGACTTTCATGACAAAAAACATGACTTTTTGGGTTTTCTCACAACAAGTCATGTTCTTTGTAATCTAATAAGCGCTGCTCCCCCACAGTCCTTTACAAACTCAGCTCTGTTTGGTTCTCGGGTCGTCACAGATGGGAAAATGACCAGAGCTGTGAAACGCTTTCATGCCATTTGTCAAGTTTTATTAAATGGCTTGGAATATTTTCATTACCAAACAAGGGCTTCTCAGTGGGACTGAGGACCCCACATGGGCCCTCCTCGATCTCCGGGGTTTTTGTGTGTTTTGTGTGACTCTTCCTCCCCGTTCTGCCTCTACAAACAGGCAGCCTTAGTGAGAATCTGAGATTTCTCAGCAGCCTTAGGGGAAGCCTGGAGGAGCATTGTATTCAGTTGTCTGTGGCATTTCAGAGGCCTATGTGCAAAACTGACAATGGACTGTGGGGTACAAAACCTCATTAAACCATGTTTATCCCATTGGAAAGAGAGAACAAACACATTGTGCAGGTTTGTTGGATACTTTGGATTTGGATACTGATGTGGATATTGATATTCCACCGTGGGCAATGCTGGTAGTAGGTGGAGGGTTGGATGGGATGATCTTAGACATCTTTTCCAACCTTAATGATTCTGTGATTCTGTATCAGCAGGAAAGTAAGAAACGCTCAACAATGAGGATGACAGAAGCAGGTCACATCTCTACTGCAACACATAACACATTTCCTGCCTATCTCATCCTCTCCTCCTCTCCTCTCCTCTCCTCTCCTCTCCTCTCC
>JAPSGF010000160.1:0-27058 GCA_035772895.1 Perdix hodgsoniae
GAAATTGACTTGTTGATTGCACTCAGAGTTGTGGTCAATTGCTTATTGCCCAGGTGGTGACCCTTGTTAAGTCAAATCCTTACTTATTTAGATACACATTTGTGTCTGCTTCTATCCTCAAAGACAGTGGAGAAATCATTTAAGCATGTACTAGATTTCTAGCAACATTAACTTGACTGTGATACTTTTAACATTAGATCATGTGTATGAACTCAGGCAACGCCCTGGAAACAGGGATATAACAGTAAGTACCTACTATTAACACTACAGAGGAGTATCAGCTGTCCAGCAAGAGCGAACTTGCAGGCTGGTGCTTTGCTCTGCAGTACTGATAACACGGTTGGGCTATCCATAAGTGTAACAGATGTATGCGACAGCAGCCAAGCTGCTGATTGTAGGTGTTGATGCTCTTTGTCAATGAAAGAAAAACATGAATAGAAGGAAAAAAAAAATTACATCAGATATCATTTTCAAAGCAGCAATTGTCTATTTTTACTTCATTTGATTTATGAAGTGTTACATTTCCTTTCCTACTCTGTGTCTCAAGATTGAGATCCACAATCTAGTCTAGAGAACAGAAAAATTATGTTATTGGTACTTAATTTTCATGCACAGCTTGCCACAGTGACTAGCTCTCCTTAGAAGAGATGTGGAGTTATTTGTTACTTCAAAGCATGTCGTTCCTAATAAGATTATGTGTGTGTGTAAGATATGAGATGTATGCTCATATTTTCACGACTACCAATAAGACCTAATTCCCATGTGTTTAATTGTTCAGATCTTCACAGTGATGTGCTTCATAAAATTTCAGGCACCGAGTCTCCACAGAAGTCTAATCCAGGCATGCTTAACCTGTGTCCTGTGGTTTGCATGTGGCTGAATTTTTTTTTTTTTAAATATATATTTGTGATTCTGTTTTCAGTTCACATAAAAAAAAAAAAAATCTGTACATTTTTAAAAATAATATATAGAGTTGCAATCAGATATTTAACTCAAATATTTGATCATGTTTCTTTACCAGACTTTTACAGGACCTCACCAGAGAGAAGTATCCATTGCTTTGCAATCATACCTGATTCATCTCATTGCTTTTTGGCAGTACATACATTTCTGAACAATTATTTTCAAAGATACAACACAGGAATAATTGGAAGTACATACAAAGCAAAGATGTACCACTGAATTACTCTATGCAAAAATAATGATACTCATTGACATTCTTCAACAATTCCTGAACTTTGATGAATACAAAACAGTGGGTGTGAATAGAGTGAGGCAATGGGTGGTGTATTTGAACAGTGATGACAGTGTGTTATCTCCACTGGTGCAGATTTTTCTGAGCACATCATGAAGGCTCTTGCTCATCACCAGTGAAAATGCATAACTCGTGATGGTGACTATGTTTTTTGTTTGTTTGTTTGTTTGTTCGTTTCTGGCTGAGGGTTTTCTCTACCAAATAGTCTTATGATGCTCATGTATCTGCTATGTATCTGTTGCAGTTTCTACGGAAATAAATAATAGGCATTACTTTCAGAGAAACTTATGTGTATGTGACCCAAGATAATTCTTCTTCACACAATGTGCAACAGGAAAACCATAATGGTGGACACTCATAACAATATAATATTTATTCATCTGGCTGGCACCAGAAAACTTATTTGGGTGCCTTCATAGTTTTAGGGACTTCATTAGAGGTAAATCTCTCTTAAAATACATGAATTTTGTCTCTATTTTTATTGTTGATACTGGTTATCAGTGTAGATTGGAGGGAACACTAAAGATCACCCCATTTCAACCCCTCTGCTGTGGGCTGGTTGTCACCCGCCAGCACAAGCTACCCAGGGTACCATCCAACATGACCATGAGCACCTCAGGGGAAGGGACACCCACAGCCTCTCTGAGCAGCCCATGCCTGAGCCTCACCACCTTCTGAGTAAAGAATTTTCTCCTAATATCTAACCTAAATCTCCCCTCTGCTAGTTTAAAACCTTTCTCCCTTGTCCAGTATTATGGTTAGGTTAGTTTATGGTTGTTTGGTTTGGTTGTGGTTGGACTTGACGAGGTCTTTTCCAATCTGAGCAATTCTATGATTCTATGATTATATTACAAATATAGTATTAAGTAGTATTACAGTGTTTAAAGTAATTTTTAAAAATTCTTTTATATATATTTATATAATTATATATATTTATACATATATATATGTTTGGTGTATTTTTTTTTTTTTTTCATGGTAGGGGTGCTTTTTTGAATGCTTGCTTTCATGTCCTTTGAGTTGTGAATTTCAGACAATCACAAGTTTATAAATATGCCCCTAGTTCTGAGCTTTTCCATTACCACTTGAACACAGTGCACAAAACTGGTTTGTAAGAGATAAAGTACCGTTTTTATAAGCCAATCAGAGTTGTGGAAATTTTTACTGTACAGAAAAATTAATAATGTAAAATAGGCAGTAAATTCTTTTTACCCCTCCTAAAGAAATTTAAAGTAGATCCTTACTGTGTCAAATGATCAAAACTCATTGAAAAGGATTTTTTTTTCTTTTTAAAAAAAAAAAAATATATATATATATATATGTATGAATATATATATATATATGTATGTATATATTTCTTGTCCATATATCATTGCATTAAATTGAATATTACATAAATGAAATATCCTATCTGGAGACACCATATAATGCCTAATTGTGAATATTAAGAGGAACAGAATAACCAAACTTCTGTCAAGAATGGTTTAGGTTGAGGTAATCCGGGATTGAGAAAAAGATAAGTATAGAAATAAATGATTGCCTAATTACAATGTCTCCATTGTACCTTAGTAAAGAGAAGCTGATCAACCCATGAGTGTCACATTTACCTATGCAGTAGTTTATGTACATACCTCTGTATATGAGATTCTTTACTCGTCCGTAATGAAAGCTAAAGGCAGGTATTTTCAGAGAAAAGTTTAGATTAACATTTTAATTCCTGGCTGGTAAAAACTGATCCTTGCTGTTGAAGCTTTTATCAAGGATCAGAATAATAGAATTGTAGAATCATAGAATCATTTCAATAGGAAGGGATGTTTACAGGCTATCTGGTCCAACTCCACTGCCATGAACAACTAGAGCTGGTTCAGGTCCTCAGAGCATCATCCAGCCTGACCTGGGGTGTCTGCAGGAATGGGGTATTCTGGACACCATGTTCCAGTGCCTGTCCCAGTGATTAGTGTGCAAAATCACAAAGATGATTACAAAAGTGTCTAGAAAATGTATTAATTGATATTCTCATCTAAGTCAAGCCATTTCACCCCTACATCAGTATCTTCTCCTCTTGTCTCTTATGCTGATTATATTGATAGTCTCAATTCATATTCTTCTGTCTCCATAAAGTAGGATGGACAAACATTGAATAAAATTCAGCTACTGAAAAATGTGGACATAGCAAATTGAACATCCAGACACAGACAAACACCAACTTTTGAAAATGCCTTCTTAGTACAGCACAGTCTAGCAGATAAATGCAATTAGAAAATCAAGGGTCAGGCCTTTGTTCCTTTTTTAGAGCCCACAAACTAAACTGCAGATGAAGAGAAAACCTACAAATTTAAAAAAACAATTTAATTCATAATCTGGAATAACAAATAACCTTTTTAAGGATATTTTAACTTTTTAGTTGCCTGAGATCAGCAAAATGCCCATTCCAGCAAAAGCTTTCTGAAAGTGCTTCACCATGAATTATTCAGATCTCCCATCAAACACAGATCTATCAGTTTTTTCTTCAGTCTGATGATGGTATTGTCCTCTCAGCCCACTGATATTCCAGTCAGGATAAAGCTGGTGTTGGTTAAAGCAGTCACAGCCTCTAAACATTTAAAAACATTTTGCAGAAAAATTAAATAATCAGCAAATCAGAGACTTGGCTTAAAGCAATGAGATTTCCAATCTCTCCTGATGGACTTATGCTCCTGAGCAGAAGGGAATGAAGAATTCATACGGCCAGAAAACTAGATGGAGAGAGTATCAGCAGCTGAGTAGTTATAAAAGTCTTTTGAGATCTGGTGGTTTTGAGAGTCTTCTGTTTTTTGTTTTGTTTTGTTTAGTTTGTTTGTTGGCATTAAACTGAAACATTGTAGGGAGCAAGTACACATCATACACAGGGCCAGAAGAAATTTCTCTAACTTATTGATTGAAGTGGAAATCACAGCACAGACAACAATCTCATCCTCTGTGAGATTATCTGACTCAAAAATGTGTGTTGGGGATATACCTGTTGAAATGCACTAAAGGCATTATGTCAGCATCTAGGAAAGGCAATGAAAAACCACATCATTTTGTGTCTGGTTCAGTAACCAGAAAAATCCAGTATTAACTCAGTCTTTCCACTCAGGTTGTTGCATTTTGGATTGTGGCAACAGTAAGTACATATACTTTCATATACTTTATTATTATTGTTAACAACATATATTTTAAATCTTTCCCTAGATTTAATTAATTATGTCATCCCCCTCCTCTGTCTCTGAATAATCATTCCTCTTAAATTGTTCAATTTCTATAAAATACTCAAGTTACTTTATATATACGTTTTTTTCTTTTTTTTTCTTTCTTTTTTTTTTTTTTTCTTAATTGCAGGCTTCAGCTCTCTTTACAGTTCCTCCTACTCCTGGGAATACTGGAATATCTCACTCTAATTGGTCATATGCTATCTTTTAAAGGTCATAGCCATCTTTTCTCCTATTCACTTGAGAGCACTTCCTTAGAGGGCAGGCTTGGGTGTGGGTTTATAATCATAATTCCATACTGTTACTAAAAATGTAAGCAGTCCAATATGGAAGTCAGCTGTCATAAAATTTGTGGCTGTCAGGTGAGGTCCCAGACAACTGGATGACAGGTGAGGTCCCTGGATGACTGGCTATGTCACTCCCATTTATAAGAAAGGGAGCAAGGAGGACCCAGGGAACTGTAAGCCACTGTATCTCACCTCTGTGCCTGGGAGGATCACAAAACAGATCATCCTGGATGACATGCTTGATCACATGAGGAATGAGTATGCAACCCGAAAGAGCCAGCAGGGCTTCACCTTGGGAAGTTCATGATTAATCAATCTGGTGGACTTCTATGATGGAGTGACAGCCTTGGTGGACAATGGGAAAGAACCAATGTCATTTACCTGGATTTCAGCATGGCATTTGACATGGTCCCCAACAACATCCTTATCTCCAAATTGAAGGGATGTGGATTTGATGGGTGGACCACACGATGGAATTGGTTAAAAGACCGCAGAGAAAGGGTAGTGACTAATGATTCTATGTCCAGGTAGAGGCTGGTAGTGAGCGGCAGCCCCCAGGAGTCCATCCTGGGACCAGTGTTCTTTAACATCTTTATCAATGACATTGATGATGGAATCGAGTTCACCCTCAGCAAGTTTGCTGATGTCACCAAGCTGAGTCGTGCAGTTGACACAGAGGAAGAAAGGGATGCCATTCAGAGGGATCTCAAGAGGCTTGAAAGGTGGGATTGGGTGAATCTAAAGAGGTTCAACACAGCAAAATGCAAGGTTTTGCACTTGGGCTGGAGGAATCCCAGGTTTTTTACAGACTGGAAGGAGCAGTCCTTGAGAGTAGCCCTGCAGAGAAGGACCTGGGGGTCCTGATGGATAAAAAATTCGAACATGAGCCAGCAGTGTGCCCTTGCAGCTTGGAAATCAAATTGTATCCTGGGCTCCAACAGAAGAGGGGTGTCCAGCAGGGACAGGGAGGTGACTGTCCCTCTGTACTCTGCCTTCGTGAGGCCCTATCTGCAGTATTGTGTTCAGTCTGGAGTCCCCAGTACAGGAAGGACAGAGAGCTGTTGGAGAGGGTCCAGAGGAGGGCCACAAAGATGATCAGGGGACTGGAGCACCTCCCTACAAAGACAGGCTGAGGGAGCTGGGCTTGCTCAGCCTGTAGAAAAGAAGGCTGCGAGGTGACCTCATTGCAGCATTTCAATACCTAAAGAGAGACTACAGAGGGGAGGGGAATCAATTCTTTACAAGGGTAGATAACAGCAGGAGGGAAAATGGTTTTAAGTTGTGGGAGGGAAGATGTAGGTTGGATGTCAGGGGGATGCTCTTCACAGAAAGAGTGGTGAGGTGCTGGAACAGGCTGCCCAGATAGGCTGTGGATGCCCTGTCTCTGCAGGTGTTCAAGGCCAGGTTGGATGGGGCCCTGGGCAGCCTGGTCTAGTATTAAATGAGGAGGTTGGTGGTCCCTGCATATGGCAGGGGGATTGGAGATTCATGATCATTAAGGTCCCTTCCAACTCGGGCCATTCTATGTGATTATCTGGTAAGATCGCAAATCCATAAGACTCTTGTCTGAGTTCCAGTAAGCTTGTTTTGGAGACAGAATTGAACTTGCAAATTTTTCTTGATGCTTTAGACATTTATGTCCAGACACATGAATTTGCTGTCACAAAACTGATAAACAACCCGGAACAGGTTTATTATCTGACAGTGAAAACAAACAAACAAAAAAGTTGAAAATTCTAAAGGGCGTTTATTTATCCTTTGAAAGACATAGAACTCAGCAAGTAGTTTGCATATGTTACTACTTCAAATAAACAAGAATGTGTAAAATGAAATGTAAGTAGTTTTGTTTGTTTGTTTTTTCATAATATGCTATAATTCTTCACTTTATGTGAGTGGCACGAGGGTGGTAAAACTTTTAATACAAAGTGGATTTCAGAATTTTCTCTGACTTTGTAGGGCCTTCAGTAGAAATGCAACCATTTTATCATTTCATTTCCATGAAGAGTTATAAAAGACTTATGATTAATGCAGCAGAATTAGACAATGGTTTATAGTGTTCCAAACTATAAGGCAATTTACTTTTCCTTCTTATAAACTTCAACAGGACATTGGGATCTTCCCAAGAAAAGTTGATTCTCATCAGGCTCAACATTTTGTCAAGCCAACGAACAGAAGGAATGTGATTACCATTTTCTTAGTGGAAAACTAATTCAGAGAGATAATGTGGCATGCTCATAGTCATTTAATGGAAACCAAGAAATGAAACTGGACTTTCTGAGTCTCAGAGCAGCACCTCCACTTCAGGCAGTACTTTCAAATTTGCCTCAAATTGGCTTTCTCCCAATCTGCAACATATTCAGGTCCATTTCACATTCAAAATTATGCAAAGAGGTGATTAAGTCTATGCAATCTGAACAAGAGTGTGTAGTAGTATTAAGAAGATAAAAATTAATTATTTTGTATATTCAACTTACAGTATCCCAAGATAATGGAGCATCAGATAAATGTTTTTGCAGTTTATGTGAATTGTCTCCAATTGGTTACCCTTCATAGAAAATGCTTCATCTCATAAATGTGTGCTTTCTATTTAATGTGCTGATGTGAGATATTGTTAAAAAGCATAACTGTGAGACAGCCAAAAGGAGAAGGATTCTCACTCTGTATTAGTCCCACAGTCATAGTGCTTTCATGTATTTTATAACAACATAATTTAGTGCCTTCTTGCAGGGACCTCTTGAATTTGAGGAATGAACTACTACACACAAAGACTTGCAGCAAAATGGCATCTACTCATTAGTCAACTGAGACACCTGAAAATAAATTTATCAGTGGAACTATGTCTCTTAAAGTATCAAAAGTTGAATGTACAACAAAGTGCTTTTGTAGGCCTCCTTAAGGTATTCTAAAATGTTAACAGCAGTGTACTTGCCCAGTACTTGCATGGCATCATTACGAGAGGACAAGGAGGAACCCCATTGCTCTTGCAGTCAGTAAGTTGGACAGAACAAATGGAAAATCAGCCTGGGCTCATGGCCTCATCCAAAATGCACCCACTGTAAATGGAGCATGCACTGATTTTAGCAGATTTAAATTACATACTGTGATGAGAAAGACAAGTATCTACTTTATAGAAAAAACACTGAGCATACAGATTTAAGCAGAGAGAGAACAAATGACTCATTTTCTTTCATTATTGCCATCATTTCTCCACTTGGAAGAGGTCATAGAATCAGTTTGGCTGAAAAAGACTTCTAAGTTCATCTAGTCCAGCCATTCACCTACCACAAATATTGCCTACTAAACAGCGTTCCTCAGTGCCACATCTCCATGATTCTTGGACACCTCCAGGAACAGTGGTTTCACCACTTCCCTGTACAGCCTTTTTCTGTGCCCAGCCACTTTTTAGGATAATACATTTTTTCCTAATATTCAACCTGATTGATATTCAACCAGAGATACTGGTTTAATTCACTGACCTGAGACATTCTGAGAGCTTTCCATCTACATATATATTGGAAAGGATGGAAAACAGCCACAGCAACTCTGTGTAGTTCAAGCAGCATTCACTCTGTCAGATTCCTAAACATTTAAAATTAATGTAAAAAAAAAAAAAAGATTTTCTACTTTTGCATTTTTTTAAATGCATGATATGGTTTGAATACGTGAGTGAGATTTACCAACCCAAGAAGACACTTTTCACCATAAATGTCAATGTACAGAAAACAGCTTAGCCTCATATGTTTTGGCTTAGGTGTATGAGGAGACCGAAGAAGTGTTTGCAGTGTAGATGGAGGGCATAATGAAAATGCCACATATGTTGCTAGAAGTAAGATTCAGATTTATGCAGGCTAGAAACATGGGATATATCTCCTAAAATAACTCATTCATTTACTTAGGGTTCCACTGAGGCTTGAAGGATGACAGGGTGCCATTATAAATAAGCTGTTGTCTGCTCAGCTTTGGATGACAAATTCAGGTGCTACAATGTTTTGCCTTTTGCAATATATCATTTTCTTAAAGCATGTAATGGCTTAGGCAAAACTATAGTCAGGTGCTTAAAATTCACAGGAGGACAATTAGCAGAAGTAAGACAATTGTATTTGACAGTTGTATAATAATACAAACCCTGTTGAGTTGCTCAAGGAATAAAAATAAGGAAACTGATTGGAAAAAGTGGAAAAAAAAAAGTTTTTTTTTGCTTGGTTGGTTACTTGATTTTAAAGAGCAACAAACTAAAGTGTATGGTTATTATGAGCCCTTGTGCTAGAAATAATAAGGTGAGCTCTTTCCAGCAGATAATCAGTTTTCACCTAGGTTAACATTACATTATACTAACATCATTATACTTCATCTGTTGATATCAGGATATCCCATTATATAAACTGCAAGCACTGCCAAAACAGCCTCAGTATTCTTGTCTCTAAAGTACATAAGAAACACCTTTTCTCTCTCCTTCTTCCTGATGCCCCCTGACTTCATATACAAAAGTCCAGGATACCACTTGCACTTACCGGACTCCAAAGTGCATACTTAGTGGATTCCTCCTTTGAAGAAAAGGAATATATATATTGACTTAGGGCATCATTTGGTTCCGATGGACAAAAGCCTCTTCCTGCATCCCAAAGCAAGGAAACTGGATTCATGATTTATGCTCTTGACCTTTCCTTAACATGAGGTAGCTACAAATCAAGTGCTTTTACTTCAAGCAAGGTGTTACAAATGCCATTCTTTGTGTCTTGTCCTGAAGTACTTCCTGTGTACCACCTCAGAAATTAAGCGTATAGGAGGTATTACTTTTAGAGCAATGTATGTAATAGCAGAGAAAGCATGTGGGTACACTTTTAGTATATTCTCTCAGCAATGTAAATTCTGCATTTTACAGGCTTTCAGTGCAAGAGCAAAAAGAGTATTTTTATGTTTTAGTAGCATCTGATTTTTTGTACAGACTCCTACAAGAATGGACTTTACAGCTTAACTCCAGCTGTGAAAAAAAAAAAAAAACAACACAAAAAACATGTTTCCTTTCATTTCCACTGTATTTATCATTCTAATAATTTAATTTTGCATGCCTGGCTGTGTAGTAAAAGAAGAAAAATATAATGACAAACCATCTCCCCCAGAATAAAGCAAAGTGACAACAGCAAAAAATACAAATCTAACAAACAAGCAAACAAAAAACAGTGAATGGTCACTGCCTTTTCCCCTTTTTATTGTCTCTGACTGTTTCAAAGGCTGCTATCAGTGTTTCCTCCACCATAGTCTTTCAGAACAGAGATTCCTGGTATCACTCTACAGCTTTGATCACGTGCCACTTTCTCTAAATTCTATTATAAATTTATATTTTTTTTATCTACACTTCCTGGAAGGAATGGACCGAATACAACATCAAATTTTCTGAGATTACACAATGATTTGATTATATTTTCTGTTTCATCTCCTATTCCTTGCTAATCATTGATATATCATGTTTCTATTGTTATTTATTTTCTTAAAAATTTTTTTTAACAGTGAACTGACATTTTATTGAATTATGGACTATAATATTAAAATCTTATTCCTGAGTGGTTAAAGATAGTTCATAATCAATTATTGTGTACTCAAAGATGGGATTGTTTATCCCATATCTCTCCTTAAATGTAGTTACATCAAATTCCATCTGATATTTTATCTCTCAGTCTTTCAAGGTGAGATTCATTTGGTGATATCTGAGCTCTTTGCCTTTAAATTCCTTTATAATCAGTGGAGAGAAACCGACATTTTTAGGGGATGAATTATCCTACCCTGCTTTATGATGAGATAAGTCACTCCATAAATGCACTTATTTCCCTTCACTGATTGTAAAAATCGAACAGAGACCTCCATGCACTACAGAAGCACATATTCAGTCAGATAAATGCCATTCCTTGCATTGTAGGATTCACCTGCAGTTTTTCTCAATATGTTTTTCTGTTTTATTGCTCTAACTGTTTTAGTTTTGATCAGCAAGCTTTATCATCTCATCATTAACTCATTTCCTGGATAATCTATGAAGATGTCAAAGCCTTGAGGGATGCTAGTGGCAATTTTCCTTATATGCTCAAAACTGATAATCTATTCCTAAGCTTTGTTTTACATATTTTCACCTATTCGTATTCATTTAGAAGATAAATTTCTGCTTATCCTGCATTAACTTAACTTCTACAGGAATCACTGGTGGGAAATTTATCAAAAGTTTTTGAGCATCCAAGTAAATAGGCAAAAACTGCAGAACCCTTGTTTAATAACACACCTCTTCATACTTTCAAACATATACAAAAGCCTTCTAGCAAGTTCTTCTTTTGGCACACACTTTATTTACTCTTTCCCAGTAATTTTAATATTTTTAGGTTTCACTAGCTCAACTAGATATTATTCTCTCAACTGATCCATGCTTCTTTGGTATCTTAATTGCATATTGGCTCCACGAAGAAGCAGAAACCTCCCTGATTATTCGAGTTAAAATAATAATAATAAAACCATGAAAACTCCACACTTTTTAAAATGCTTTTAGCAAGCTCTTTTTCCAGGGTTGTTTTGGTCTTGTCCTTATATGTTTTTCCTGATATTTTTTTTTCTCTTTTCCTTGGTTTAATATGAGTATAGCTTTTTAAAAAGATTCTTATTTTAATGTCATCTTTCTGTCCAATCCTAATGATTTTTTTTCCTTTTCTGTTCTTTCTAAAGAGTATTTTGATTTCTACACACCTTTCTAACTGCCTTATAGTTGTTTCAAGTGCCTGTGATGATGCTTTTATTCTTTACACCAACTCAAATCTTGAAGCCTTCTATTTCTTAGATCTTAGATGTGGTAGATTTGGTTCTTCATTCATTTAGATATTCATTTAGTGTCTTGTGCTCATTTTAACATAGAGATTATTTAATAATAGAAGTTTAAATAACCTCCTTTTCTTCTGTACTGGATAAAGTCAAAAGCTACTTCTGCCCTTTGATTTCCATAACTACCTGACCCATGAGAAAGGCAATTTCAATAGCAGAGGTGGAGTTTCAGCATCATTTTGTGATGTGACATTTACTCAGATTCTGACGATAAATGAAGTCTTCTATTTTTATTGTTTCTCCTGTCCTCACTACTCTAATATTTCTTAGTCTTCCACAGTAACAATAGCAATTTAACAGTAACATTATCAACCAAATAATGACATTTTCTTATATTTCCTGTGATTTCAGTTCCAAAAGATTAATGTATTCATTCTTGATTCACTTACATGTCTAATGTGTATATAAGTTTAATTGTTCTAAATGTTTGTGTGCCTCAAATTGTGTAAGCTTCTGCGTGCCTCCAATGTAAAACTTCCTGTTGTTCAGCTTCCTTTTCCCAGCCTCAGATACATCTATTAATATCTTTGTTTAAATGAATATTATTTACATTTCCTATTATTATTATTATTTTAAACAAACAATAGTAAAACATTTAAATCCTACTCCTCGAATTCTTATTTTGGGAAAGGCGTGTATCTGACTGCAAACTTGGATAAAGAATAATTTGTATCTGTATGGGTGGAAATTAATTGCTGAATGATCACACTCCCATATAGCATCACTGAATCATTAAGGTTGGAAAAGATCCCAAAGGCCATCTAGTCCAACCATCAGTCCATTACCGCCATGGCCACTAACCATGTCCCTCAATGCCACATCTTCATGCTTCTTGAAGACTTTCAAAGATTCTACACCACCTCCATGGGAAGCCTCTTCCAAAGCCTCATCACTCTTTCTGAGAAGAAATTTTTCCTGATATCCAACCTGAACTTCCCCTGGTGCAACTTAAAGCTATTAATTCAATAGGAATGTATTTAGACACAGTGAGGGACCTGTATAATGTCCTCTAAGGACAGCACAAAATGCTAGCATGACTAACATAACTAGCACAAAATGCTTACCATGAAAACTACAACAAATACAAAGAGCACAATGACACTATTTGACAGAGCAAATTCTCAGCTACAAGACACTATTTTTCAGCATAGTTACCACCATTAGCCTATTCACATGGATGAGTTGATGAGTAATTCCTCATTTCATGGTGTAGAAGCTGTATATGATCATTTAGAATGTCTATTGTCTTTCACTGTCACTGCCACCACTGCTGAAACATACCTTCCACACCTCACTGTGCTGACATCTGCTGTTTGGTCTCCATAAACAATGAGCAAGCATGGATGAACCTCAGTGGGCACTAGATTTTCTGCATGGGAGAATTCAGTGATATACCTTTGCTCCAAACGCACTTCCCTGTTAGATGCCATTTTGCAAGCCTGTTTCTTCTTCTGCCATCTGTCACATTTCAACAAAATATAATGGAATACCATAACAGTAAGGCCCAGCATCTACTACCATATCACCAACAACCACCTCTGATGCTGTGTGCCAACATAATGAAATACTTTCAAAGAAGAGCTCATGTATTTTCTGACTTTTTTTCTCAGACACTGACAGAGACAGCCTGCATGAACTGTAGTCTAACTTAGCAATTTTTTCCTCACATTCTAATGTAAACCTTTTGACTTATTATTTCCTGACATATTTTCCAAGGAAAATACATCAATCCTACTACATTTCAATAAGATGATATCCTTGGGTTAAATATAAATATTAATTTTGTTAACAATGTGAATTGTGTATACTTGCGGAGGTGAAAAATTAGATTACTATAACTGTTGTCATAAATTTTTTGAGATGAAAAAGACAATTCAGACTTATCATTCAAGCTGCTGTAAGTGTATATTGAGCAGCCCTCAGTGCTGATTAAAATATACTAAAAGCATATCTCATAGTGTAACATGCTAAGCGTTATCCATTCCTTCTGAAATTCAAGGGATTTGAAATACAGCATCTGGCAAGATCAGGTGAAAAGATGAGGTTTCACAGGTGTGGATTTATTTTTGTTTTGGCTGAGAGGAATTTTAAGAGGAGTTCTGCTCCAATGTGAGCATTTGATGAATTATGTAGATTCTGTAAGGTCTACTGGAGTTTATTCACAGCTGTTAATATATACTTTTGCTAGATGAGTTTTTGTGTACATCTTGCATGCAAAGTCACTAACTATGATATGACATTCCCATTTCCTAGCACATTCATTACTGTCCAGACCAGGAATCTCCTACTGAGGCTCTTCCTTTGCTGCTCTGCTCTGCAGGTGGGATTAGGTGGAGAAAAAAATCTCTGTCTCTCTTGCTGCCAGAGGTCGAATTACCCAGAGGTTGACAGAAATGCATACAGAGCCACCAGAAGTGATATATGCTTACAATTGACATTGTCATCTGTAAGGCAACAGCCAGGTATCATGACTTTCTTGTGATGGAATGGGCTGAGTAATAAACTCAGCGGGCTAAAAAAAACCAAACAAACAAGTAAAAAAATATCAATAAATGAACATAAACAGGAAAAGGAATCTGAGTTCTGTTTTATTGCATGCTGTGCTTCCTCCAGAGTAGCAGCAGCATCTTTTCTTTTTAATTTTTACATTTGAGTCTGATCACAATCCATGCAGATGTTCTTTCATGCTTCAGGTATTTAAACTGGCTAATTTTAAATATGTCTATGGGGCATGCATCTTTTAGCACCCTAAGTAGCTTTTCACACTTCTGCTCCCTACAGACTTTGGGAAATATTTCTTTACACTTGAAGAAACTTATGCTAAGTGGTCTGGAAGAAGAAATTTTTTCCTGTCATTTTAGAAAATTTAGATTTCAGCTGAAAATAAGGAAGTTCAAAGAAAATGAGCTTTTTGACTTTCCATTTTAAGGATTCATTAATATATTCTTCCTGATAGTTAACATGATTAGACAGCTTATCTCACTGTATATGTTGAATGCTCTATAATCAGATCACATATACAAACCCTTTATGTTAATGAAAGACAGGAAAGAAAGTATTATCAGGACAAAACTGGAAGGAACTAAGATTCCTATGGTTAAACAAAGTCAAACTAAACAAACAAATTAAATTTTGTAAGTTTACAGAATAATCCAATACAGGTCAATAAATATGGAATTTAATATATATCTATAAATACACCATACCCAGAATTAATAAAAATATAACTGGGTCTGGTCTTATTCAACATTTTCATCAACAAACCGGGAGAAGGGATAGAGTGCACCCTCTTCAAGTTTGTTGATGATACAAACCTGACAGGAGTGGCTGACACGCCAGAAGACTGTATTGCCATTCATTGAGACCTGGACAGGCTGAGAGTTGGGCAGAAAGGAAGATGATGAAGTTCAACAAGGGCAAGTGCAGAGTTTTAATACACCTGGAGAAAAAAATAACAGTATGTACCAGTACAGGTTAGAGACTGACCTGCTTGAAACAAATTCTGCAGAGAAGGACCTGAGTGTCTTGGTGGATGACAGGTTGGCCATGAGCCAGCAGTGTGCCCTTGTGGCCAAAAAGGCCAATGGTATCCTGGGGGTGCATTAAAAGAGCGCGATCAACAGGTTGAGAGAGGTAATCCTCCTCCTCTGCTCTGCCCTGGAACGGCCATGTCTGGAATATTGTGCCCAGTTTCAGGCTTCTTAGTTTAACAAAGACAGTTAAATACTGAAGATAATCCAGAGGAGAGATAAAAAAATTGATTAGGGGTCCAGAGTATCTCTCTTGTAAAGAAAGGCTGTGAGACTTGGGACTGTTCATTCTGGAGAAGTCCGAGGGGGATTCTTATCAACATTTACAAATATCTAAATGGAAGGTATCAAGAAGATGCCAGTTGGCGTTGTTAGGTGACTGCTCAAGGGACAATGTTACTCATGCCCTCTCCTCTTTCCAACCTCAGAGTATTGTGTCTGTTGCTTAGGGACATTGTAGGAGCAAAGAGGAGACTCCTGTTCCTGATACACAGAGAGCTGTAGAATAGAGAACAAAAATAACCTGAATCATAAGCTACTAGCTCATCTTTCCCCTATTAACTGAGTAAAAGAGAATTTTCTCTCAGCAGTGTCAGATGAAACCAAGTAGGCATATGCCAAATGACAATCTGCCATTGCAGGAAATATACCTCATTGGAGACAGGCATTTAATGTTACCATTTTGTATGATTTCTCAATGCTAAAAGAAGCTTTTCTCTCTGTTTTCTTGTCTTAGAAATTTTGATGGACTTTCTGTATCTAGAGACCAAGACTCAGTACCTATAACTGTTTAGTAAAATGGAACTTCTTTCATATGGACATTGAACTTCTACTAGACCAATTTTTTATTAGTCAAGTACCATTAGGCTACTGCAACAGTAATCTGATTTTTTCAATATATGCTGGAGGGAAAAAAAGCAACACATTAAGTGCTATTTGTCAAAAAGAGTGATATTAGATATGACCTTTCTCTAAGAACACAATAAAAAGTGAGTGTCATTTTTATGCTTGAAAAGATTAGTCTTGCTTACAGTAAGCAAAAGATGAGTCTTTCAGGGGGTTTAAAATTATTGGTGGAAATAATAGAATCTCATTAAGAAGTATTTACTGTTAAGCTTTTGTGATTTGCCCCAGTCCACTGTTAAAAGCATGTTCCTACTCAGAACCCTACCTTTCCAGTCTTTGCTGTAACATAGTATAGTAC
The DNA here is from genome assembly GCA_035772895.1 of Perdix hodgsoniae. Taxonomy (NCBI): domain Eukaryota; kingdom Metazoa; phylum Chordata; class Aves; order Galliformes; family Phasianidae; genus Perdix; species Perdix hodgsoniae. The sequence goes on from JAPSGF010000160.1 coordinate 16,362, forward strand.
TGGCAAGCTGACCTTTGATGCTGACTTAAAGCACCATGTACTTAATTTTTTCTGTTTATGAAGTTAAGACTTAATGAAACTGCACTAAATATCAATATGTCCTTAGCAGACGTTTTCTCAAATATAATTCTTGGCTTTCAGATGCTAATGATATACTTTTATAGCCACTTTGTTATTAAAAATAATAATAATAATAAAATAAAATAGAATAAAATAAATTATACTGTTATGTGCAATGCAGTTCAGTTTCACTCTTGGAACAACCTCAACCAATGAAGAATAGTTCTGAAATGCAAAATAATAAGCTGTATTGCAGATTATTTTATGACCCTGATCCAAATTTCACTGAAGAGGATGGAAATGAATTGCTCTCAGGAATGTGCATGGGTTCCACATATCAGTTCAGAGCGGCTTCACTTTGACATTCAGAGCAGCTATGTTGAAGATCTCTGATGACAATCATCAAAATTATTTCAGCAAGACCAGTAGTAGATATGCACTCATCTCAAGCAAAGTGATAGATGCTAGAAAGAGGCAAATAGATACTGATTTCATCAGTGGTTTTAAGTACTTATTAAATGGTTGGATGAATATTGTTTTTCCTGTATTCTAGCAATATACGTAATGCAGAGAAAATAAATTGTCTCCTAGGAGAAAAAACAAAACAAACAACAACAAAAGCATACGTACACACACAAAAGGATTATCTGGTCTAGTTTAGTTGAGGAAATAAGTCTAGTTGAGGTAACAAGTAGAAAAGCAAAGGCTTCATGTATGTTGTTGGTTTTGGTTGTGCTTTTTGTTTGTTTGTTTGTTTTGTTTTTTGTTTTCTTGTTTGTTTTATATTGGTTCCTTCCTTCTTACCATCACTATTCCTGGTTCATAACCATAAGGCCAATTAATTCATGCATTTCATAAAAAGAGACTCCACTGTTGCTCTGCAGATTTGGGAGCTTGTGTTACTTCCCACCCCAGGTCTCTCTCACTGGTCACTTTCAACAATACCTTGATTATGAATACATGACTCTCCAGTAGAAGTGTTAGATTTCTGCATTGATATGACTGCTACTCATAGATAATGAAATAATTTTAAAAAGTAATCCTTTTACCATCCTTTTCCTGTCGCTTATAGTAAAGACATCACATACCAAGACAACATTTGCTACTCTCTCACTCCACAGCTAGGTTCTTCTTCATGTTTCCAACTGCAGTTTTTTTGCTTATAATTCAAGACCTTTCATTGACTGGATATTTCTTACTGCACATATGTGTCTCCTCGTGCTACTCACTTTAGTACTAATCATTCAACCAGGAGCAAGTTGCAGTGTAGCAAAAAATGTAAGAGTAGCCTCATCTTGCACTGCACAGAAGTTACACGTATTTTGTGACTGAATTAAAACCATAAATACTAAATCTTATATTGCAGCTACTTTCTCTGTCTCAGTGTCATACCAAACTAATGAACTCCTAGTATTCAGACTGGAATCTGCTTAAGTTGATATGCACAATGTTTATTAATAGATGATTAATTCTAATTAAGCAATTAAGAAAGATCAACTTTATAGAACATTTTTTTGCATTCATTTTGTAAACATCTTTGATTAATACGCTTAGAGCAGTTCTGAAATCCATACACAACTGAACAAGGTCTGGAATTTATGAATGCCACACTCTTATCAGGTGATTTACCTCATATATTTTAAGATATATACCAGCAATTTTCATCCTCATCTCTCTGAAAAGTAAAAACAACAACAAACAAACAAATGACAAAAACAACAACATAAACCAGCCATGCTGCAGAGCTTGTCAGACATGAGCTAAAAAGAGTTTGTCATAAGCATCAGGACAGCAATTGAAAATACATATATCACTTGAGAGAGGTGAGTTGTTACAACTTACTTAAAGCCAGCTAGGAGGCAATAAGTTGTAGGCCAGAAAGAGAAGACTAGATAATAATCTTCAGAGAACTCCTTACTGCAAAGAATAAACTGACTTTCAAGGAAAATAAATAAATAAATGGATAGATAGATAGATAGATAGATAGATAGATAGATAGATAGATAGATAAAAGGAGAATCAGATATCTGAAACAGCTACAGAGAAAACCTTCAATTGCATGGAAATCATGCTTCAAACACTGTCTAGTCCATAGTGCCACAAATATGAAAAGGCCAATTGCTTCAATTCTATCCTTTCATGTTTTCAGAGAGAATGTCTTTTTGACTTTATTTATATAATCAGTAGTGTGGAATTAGTTTGGGGAAGCTTTACAATACCAGCAGTCACACACCTGCCTTCAGTACATGAATTATGCTCTGACAGACAATTACAGAGTGTTAGGGAAAGACTGTTGTAAATTATAACTAATACATCATCTTATAGGTTCCTGGCAGCAGCAGAGAATTATTCCTGAGTTAGAAGACTAGATGTCCAGCACTGTGTGCGAGGCAGAACACAACTGCATCATATAAGAGTGATCTTAGAAAGAAAAGCACAACACTGTGCCCTTGCTTTCTTTGTCTTGCAGAAGATGACATTCATGCACCTTTCAACATTCTTCTGACACTGTGTTTGCTATGCTTTGACTAGTAATCTGCATATTACCTGTACATATTTCTTTATTCTATACAAATAGTCACGTCAATCAGGAGAGCTAAAGAACAGTAAATACAAAGAGCTACTGTAATCCAACACTTTAAAGCAAAACCCAGAGAGATTTTTTAGTGCTACATGAAAAGTTCTGTTTTATTTGCAGAAAAGTCCTAGTCTAATTAATAAATAGAGAATTCCTTTCCATTCTTCCTTGACTCCTTTCTTCATGACTCTGGCTTTTATATTCAGTTTAATTTAATTCAGTCAGAAGTGAAATACCACGCCCTACTAAGCAAGGTGACCATAGTGAGGTTAGACATTCTGAAATAGATGTCATCTGCTGACTTTCACAATAAAGTGACATTGCCCACAAGGGGCAGTTACACAAAGATGAAAAGAATGCTTTTGTGGAAAAGATGAATGCTGCATCTTCAGATGCAATGTAAGGGAAGTTTCTTATTAGCAGCAGAAAGAATGCTTTCAATTTGAAGAAGGGCAGTGTTGTTTGTTTTGTTTGTTCTTTACTTATTTATTTTTGAAGCAAGTAAAGGTATGTATAATAAATAAACAAAGTACAAATCAAATAAATATACTCTTTAAGCATTTCTATTTATTGCACTCTGAGAATAGAGATAGGAATAATATCTAACCTTCAAGCAGTTAGGACAGGTATGTAAGTAAAACATGTAAACATATGATTTCCATGAACAAGCACAGTAAACTTATAAAACTCATATTTATATGTTTCTGTAGTATTTATCCAAAGTTCAGTTTGTTTATACTGGGTTGTGGAAGGGAGCAGAGCAGGAAATAATAGTCTCTTCTCCAGTGACAGGACTAAAGCGAACATCGTGAAGTTGACTAAAGGAAGGATAAGGTTGGGTATCAGGAAAAGGTTCCTCATCAGAGGGAGTTGTCAGGCAATGGAACAGGCTCCCCAGGGCAGTGGCACAGATCCAAGCTGCTAGAGTTCAAGAAGCATTTGGACATTGCTTTCAGGCATAAAGTTTGAATTTTGTGTGGTCCTGTGTGGAGCCAGGAGTTGGACTGGATCTTTGTGGGTCACTTTAAACTTAGGAATGGTTGGGATTTGAAGGGACCTTTAAGATCATTTTCTTCTAACCCCACTGCTGTAGGCAGGGACACCTTCCTCTAGACCAGGTTGCTCAAAGGCCCATCCAGTCTGGCCTCCAGTGAGATGGCATTCACAACCTCACTGGGCAACCTGTGATAGAGTCTCACTCTCACTGTAAAGAACTTCTCCCTAATATTTAAGCTAAATCTACCCTCTTCCAGTTTAAAACTGTTTCCCCTTGTCTTATTGCTATATGCCCTTATAAAAGTTCCTCTCCTGCTTTCCTGTAGGTCCCTTCAGGTCCTGGAAGGCCACTATATGGTCCCCTGGGAGCCTTTTCTTCACCAGGCTGAAGAGCCGCAACTCTCTCGGCCTGTTCAGTGCTCCAGTCCTCCAATCATTTTTGTGGCCCTGCTCTGGACCTGCTCAAATTCCTTGTCTGTCTTGTGTTGAGTGCTCCAGAGCTGGATGCAGCACTGCAAGTGACATCACATGACTGCAGAGCAGAGGGGCAGAATCACCTCTCTGAACCTGCTGGTTACGCTTCTCTTGATGCAGCCCAGGATAGGATATGGTTGGACTTTTGGGCTGCAAGCACATGTTGCTGGCAATAACAATGTAAAAAGGCCTTGAAAGTACAAATTCTTATGATGTCATAAGAGTAAATTACTGATTTTCTCTGGATTCCATATAGCTTTTCTTTATATTTCATTTGTAATGTAGAAAACAGTCTTGAGTATGATTTTAGATCAGTTGCTGCATAATTCAAATTTCAACATAATTGTGTAGTGTTGCATAACATGAAAGACAGACATCTACATACAAAACATAGAAGGAATCCGAAATCCTTTTTTTTTTTTTGGCCAGTTCGGCAGTAACGCCTTTTTCTGCTGTTTCTCTTTAGACAAATTGCCACTTCTGAGATTAATGGTATCCAATAGCAAAGCTATATTTTCTGGTGTCATTAGAAACCACGGACTCCAAAAATGTGCTGCTTCTGTGCATTTCGTTTACTTCCTTATCTTTTTAGGTTCTTTTTGTAGACTTGGAACTGTTTGTAGACTAGTTACTTAGGTAGTTTCCCTTCTGCAAAGCTGTGAAATACCTTACTCTTCAATGAAAATCTCTCAAAATCCACTCAATTTGAACTCTGATAACAGATTTTTCCATATATGTTTCCAAATAAATATTCATATAGAATCTCCTCAAGTAGAAGGGAACCACAAGGATCATTCAATCCAACCCCTAGCTCCAGACAGGACCACCAAAAATCCAGATCCTATGAGAGTAGTGTCCTAGTACTCTTAGAGCTCCAGCATCTCAGGGCTGTGCCCACTGCCCTTGGGAGTGTAAACTTTGATTATCCTTATCTGTACTGCCAGCTATTTATGCTTTCTAATACTATTAATATTTGTAAACAGTACAAGATATCACTGAGGATTCAGAGCTCATCACAATCCTGAGACAACTCTGCACCAATGTGAATATTTCAGTATCACATTACTGCCATGAAGATCAGATGGAGTTCAGATTTTCTCACTGCACACCTGTAATCTAAGCATTTTTTGAAGTAGTAAGAAAAAGGTATCAAAATACTCTCATTAGCTGTTGACAAGAAGCAGAAAAGCTCAAGTTCATTCACGTCAGCTGAACAGCCAACTACTTTCATCATCAAGCTAAAACCAAGCTTTACTTGATCCTCTGTTAACAACATTTGTAAGCTACTTAAACACTCCAAGGTGTACAACAGAGAATTATTTTGTGAAAAGGACTTTACAAACTGTATCCAACTCTACGAATAAAGCAGCTTATGAAGGATTCAGAAGTGGCTTTTGATTATCAATATACAGCCCTTGTGAACAGGGACTTTGAAAAGAAATTCTTATTAGTGGGGGAAACACATTACTGAAAACAATCTGGATTTCAGAACAAACACCACAACAAGACAACAAGCAAAAATCTAAAAAAAAAAAAAAAAAAAGGGGGGATTAACAAAAGGAAGCTATTTTCTTTCATTATATTTCTACCTTGACTGAGGAACACAGATGTTCAGCAGTTTGTTCTCTGATGGTGTCAGCAGCTGACATTTCAAGAATATCCCATGAAGTTAATGTAATCCAGCAGCCTCCTATCAGCACTTCCTATAGGTCATCCAATATGAGAGGAATTTGGAGCAGTCTTTTTACTTCAGAAATTTTAGTTCACTTTTATTCTAGAGCTTATCCTGTGACTCTTCAAAGAAAAAAAAAAAAAAAAGTGTGGAGCAGGAAGAAGAAATATCTACATTAAATAAATAAATAAATAAATAAAACCTGTAATTCATCCTTTTAATATTGGATAATTTTTAAGTCAAAAAGAAGTTACATTTTTTCATGATTTTGTTCATTCTTATGACTTTGTTCAGTCTTTTTCTAGTTTATTTTTACCCGTACACTTTTTTCATCACATTCATTAACACATTCATTCTCTGCCTGTGACTTGGATAGCACTGGAGGTAGGTCAGAGAGTGAAGATAGCCACTCCAGCCCCTGCAGCCATAATGGTTTTCTACCATGTATTTCTTTACTTTACATCAGTGCTGCCTTGTTTTCCATTCATGCATTCCCGCAGCACTGTCTCTATGCTGCTATTCCCAGCTATGTAATACAGCAATTTGAAAATACGTTGTTCTCAGAAGAAAGATTGAAAACATATTCTCTATGACATTTTATTGAAAAATATATTCCTGTATATTCTGGCTGCCACTGGCATTGCCATTTGATCCATTATCTTATGTTCAGCCAGCCTATATTAAGATTTGTGGAGTACATATCCATGATAAAGGAGGGAACACACAATTACAGGAGAAGAAATGTGAGATGGTGCTGGAGAATCTGGGTTTGTTTCTTTTGAAAAGCAAGGTGATGATTTCAAGGATATCTAAAATTAATTAAATGTACCATGTGGTGAAAAATTAATCACAAGGAAAACCATATGGATAATTATAAACAAGGATCAAATGCCAATTATACTAACAGAAGTACACTTGAGGCTCATTTTTATTGAGCCTACATGAAGACAACAGAAGATGATAGTGTCAGCAGAAAACCTATTGCAGAAATTTGAAATCTCAGCCTCACGCTCTGTTCACTGCATTAATTGAATCATTTCATTGAGGCAGTGGGACAAACATCTTTACTAGCTCAAGTGAGACCAAGACAATCACCATCATAGGAAGGTTGGAAGTACAGAACTATCTTAAACTGCCTTTGGATGCCAAAGTGACTCATGACACTACATTCTAAATCTAAAGCCTTCAGTTTAGAATTAGACATCTAATATTTAGATGTCTGCATGCTGATGTGAAGCTTATGATGTGGGGTAAGCAAGCCCATGGCACCAATGAGAACAATGAAACACACACCGTTCACTTTACTGTCCCATGAGCACATCCTTGGGCTCTATCTACATATGCTGAATCTGCCTGTAATTGAGTGAATTTTCTTCATAGCAACCTGTACGGTGCTGTGTTTTCGTTTTGTAATCAGATTGAACAAAGAGATATCCCATACTTTATGACATCAGCTTCAGCAATGAAAGGCAGGATGAGGGAGGAGGAATAGAAGTACAACAGGGATTATGTTTTTTTTTTTTTTTTTTCTGATAGCCATTACATGTAAAGAAACCCTGCTTTCCTTGAAATGATACAACACCTGCCTACCATTGGAAAGTAGTGAATTAATTGTTTATTCTCCTTCCCATACACACACAGGTTTTGCTTTATTTTATATTTATGCCAACATGCAAGTTTTCTTGTTTTCACCTTCCTTTTCTTTCATATCCCAAAGCGAGGGAGTGAGGAAGTGGCTGTGAGACTTAACAGTCCTCTAGGGTTAAGCAATGACATAATGTCATAACTTCCCCCAGGGTTCTTCATGCACAGGAATACTTTAGCTGGTGCTTCCACATGGACTAAGGATGGCTGCAATCATCCACTCTTTATTGTTTTAAAATAGTACATACCCACAGAAAGATGGATGAGCAGAAATGTTCAGAGAAAGGAGTCAGACTGAAGGCAGAGGAACTGCATCTCAACTACTATCTCAATTACTATCAAGTTCCATAGGAGGAAAGGATGAGATATCTGGGACTGTTTAACCTGAAGAAGAAAAGATTTAAAGTGGATCTTATCACTGTTTATGTATATCTTAACTGTAGGAGTCAAGTGGATGAGGCTAGGCTCTTTTCAGTGACGTTCATAGACAAGACGAGATAATGGGAGTGAACTGGAACATGGAAAGCTCCGTACAAACACAAGGAAGAGCTTCTTTACTGTGAGGGTGACAGAGCACCGGAACGTGTTGCCCTGAGAGGTGATGGAATCTCCTTCTCTGGAGATATTCGAGACTCATTTGGGCACTTACTTGTGCAACCTGCTGTAGGGGATGGGTCTTTCCAACCCCTGCAATTCTGTGATTTTGTTACTGCTTACACGTAAACATCTACAAGTATAACAAATTTCTGAGGCTTCCACAGAAACAATAAAAAAACTACATGCTTTGTCACATTCTGAAACAGAGGCTTAACAAAACTTTAAATTCAAAGCTGAGGTATGTTTTAAGAATTTTACTCAACATGGTTTAACCTATAAAGAACAGAAATCTTCCTCCATTGTCTTTTGAACTTCAATTTACAGCATATTGTGTGGTTGCTTATAACACTGATGCTTTTCTGAGCTTGAAACTGACATCCAAATACAAGTTCAATACACAGGCTGGTCCCTCTTATCTCTGATTATTTACTATAGTAAAATGAAAGTGAATAAAACATGCTGATAATTAAGCATATTAATAGCCTTGCTCTTAATTTGTCAAATTCTATACTTTCTTCCCAGCAAAGCCAGTATTTTTGAAACTTCTGCATTCGTGAACCATTTTTGAGTAGAGAATCTGGTTTCTGATTTCATCTCTTCCAAGAAAAGGACAGAATTTTTTTTTGCCCTTTTTCTGTAGGACATTCTATGCTTTTCATTTCTGATGAAAAGCATCATCTTTTTTACTTTCCTGTTCCTGATTCACAGTTCCACATCTTAGTTTGCTAACCATATGCTCCTCTGATGAAATCAGGAGATATTTCTTCTCTCAAGCTTAGCCTGCACATATCTCCACAGTATTGAGCTATATGCCAGAAACACTAACTAAACTAAACATGTGATAGAAACAGATAAAACCATTAGCAGTCAAATTTCTATGCTATTTTGATTACCATTTCATAGCTATCATTAATCTGAAAAAAAATAGAACTATAGCTTCAGGTTTTGAAACTCTCTTTTTTTCCAGCATCAGTGCATCGAAATTCATCTTTGGGAAGTTGTCCTGTTTACTGTAGCAGACACTTTAAAAACAGAAAGCCCAGCAGTTTTTCTTCACAGGTGACTGGCCAGAGTCAGGCTCAGCACACTCCCTGTGGGTATCCTTAACATCAAGAGCTTTCTGACCTTGCATACCAGACCTGTCACTTCTCACTTACCCCTATCAATACGTTAAAGTGTGTATTTAACATTTCACCCCTCTTTCTCTCCACCATGTTGTATTCCCTTTGTGCTAACAATCTGTACGTAGTTCTAGTAGCTGCTGAAAGAAATTCACTGTGTTTAGGTTTATTTGCTTTGTCTGAGTTCTGGGGAGAATATTGATTTACATGTCTGTTTTATTCATAAAGATAACTTGCAAATTGTGTTTCTTCATGTGCATATTTTACAGTTAGTGAGTCTATCCTTTTTAAATATATATAAATGTATTTACCAAGTTGCTATTCCTGTTCAAACAAACCACAAATCAATCTAAGAATCAAAAATTCATATACTTATCTGCAAAGAAACATTTTATGTTATAAGACTCTAAAACATCTTTACATTTGTCTTTAGATACTGGCATGCAGCAAAAAGAACCCTATGCAAAGTTTATTGAGATATTCAATGTGTTTTTTGGGGGGGGGTTTGGATGCACAAATCCCCTATGCTACAAATTCTAGGATGAAGAAAGTTGTGTTTATTTCATTTCTAAAAATATTCTGAGACTATGAGGGGTGTGCACGGTTATGTACACAATTCTCTGGAAGATTGGATCGTTCAGCTGCTATAGGGATGCTGGGCTCTTTCTATCACACATATCGCAACTTAACAGGGGTCTCTCTTCATAATCTCAAATTTGCATGCCAAATGACATGGCAAACTTCAAATACGGTGTGTATCAAGGTGCTTGGATTGATGTCATAGTGCTAATATTTGCTTGGCTTAAAAAGTGTTTTCATAACACAATCAAAATATAGCTCCATATTGCTGTGACATTTCTTGATTGTCCAAGAAATTTTAATAAACTAGAGAAGAAGGAAGAAAGGCAAAAGGTTTTGATGGATGCAGAGGAAGAAGACTGAGTTCCATATGACCAGAAAGAAAGGATATGTTCTAAAAGTGGAAATATTTTGTTTACCTCATTCATCAGCAACCTTGTTTCATTCATCACCATTTGAATGTCTCAACGGAGTATCTATAACACAATGGTGCAAGGGGGAAAAATAGGATGGTTTTACTCTCTCCTTTTCCCTGTCATTTAGGTGCTTAGTTAGCCATATCCACACATACGTACACAAATAACCAAGTGAGCTCTTCAGAGAGCTTTTATCTCTCTCTTCTTTCCGTCTCTCTCTCACGTCACTGATGTTTTTTTAAACTTCATTATTTTGACAAACACAAATGAAACTGTTACTATTTGGTCACTGAGAACTAAACTGTTGGTAGATAACTATGTTAAATCAATGACACTAACTTAAGGTATCAGCTTGTCAGCAGAAATGCTGGCAAAGTCTCTGTTTCAGAATAGGAACTTGTCCTTCAAATCTCGACACACATGTGAAAATTTTTATCATCAAGGAGTTGAATAAATCCAGCTCTAACTGTGTGTATGAGGGGGGGGGTGGCGGGGGGGGGGGGGGCGGAGCAGGGAGACCCGACAGAGCAATTTAATGCACTCGATCCTCGACTTCGTCC
>JAPSGF010000160.1:33513-77112 GCA_035772895.1 Perdix hodgsoniae
CTCTCCTCTCCTCTCCTCTTTCTTTTCCTTTTTTTTTTTTTTTTTTTTTTTTACCTAGTGTTCTCTCTCTGAGATAGAAACACTTCATCTCAGCCCTTTTTTCTTCAATTTTGTCTGAGGGCCTGAATGGTGATAAAGAGATTTAGTCTCTATTTTTCAAATTGGGACATTGTTAACATGAATAACATGTTAAATAACATGAGCACTTTAGTCTTTGTCAATGGATTCATGTACATGTTCATATACTAATTTCATCATCAATTTACTGGATAGCAAAAGTCATAAATAAAGTAAAAAAAATGCTGAATAAAAGTAGTACAAACAAAAAATGACTTCATATACCAGTCAAGTTACTTAAATACAGAATCACAGAATCATAGGGGTTGGAAGGGACCTCCAGAAATGGAATCCAACCCCCCTGCCAAATCAGGTTCCCTACACCAGGTTGCACAAGTAGGTGTCCAGGCGGGTTTTGAATACCTCCAGAGAAGGAGACTCCACAACCTCCCTGGGCAGCCTGTTCCAGCAGACAGCCTGTTCCGGTGATATAGAATCATAGAATCATAGAATTACTCAGGTTTAAAGGGACCTCAAGGATCAAGTCCAACTGCAGTCTAATCATAGTACCCTAACTCTAACAACCCTCTGCTAAATCATATCTCAATGTTTCACATCCAAACAGCTCTTAAACACATCCAGGGATGGTGACTCAACCACCTCCCTGGGGAGCCTATTCCACTGTTTAACCACCTGTAAAGAAGTGTTCCCTAATGTCCAATCTAAACTTACCTTGGCTCAACTTGAGGCCATTTCACCTGTCACCAGTGAGAAGAGACCCACCCCGCTCTCACTGTAAGTACCTTTCAGGTACTGGAAGAGAGTAATAAGGTCTCCCCTCAGCCGCCTCTTCCCTGGACTAAACAGCCCCAGCTCCTTCAGCCTCTCCTCATAGGGCTGATTTTCCAAGCCCTTCACTAGACTCGTCACCTTTCTCTGGATCTGCTCCAGTACCTCCACGTCCTTTCTGTACTGAAGTGCCCAAAATTAAACAAAGTATTCAAGGTGTGGCCTCACCAATGCCGAGTACAGAGGCAGGATGACTTCCCTAGTCCTGCTCACCACACCTTTCCTGATACAATTCCTGATATATATACCATGATAGCCCTAGTCCCCACTGCAATCAGTAGTTGATCTTTTGCCATAATCAACATGGTTACAAATTTCACTTGGGGCTCACACTGTATTACTATATAATCCTTGTTTTGCCATCTCCATATTTTCATTCACTCTAGAATTATCCCAAGGCCTCTTGTAAAATATTTTGGAGCCATTTACTGAGTGGCAGCTTTTCAGTACTGTGAAACTGTGTTGTAAACAATTGTTACTTTCTAGAAGTGAATCTTTTTGTTTGTTTGTTTGTCTGTTTGTTTGTTTTGTGGCTGTTCTGTTTTTATTTGTGGTGATATATGTATGTCTGTTAATATATTTAAGATTTGTTGTTCAGGAAATCCTAACCTAATCTATATTTAGTTTCCAAACTGGAAAATAGTTGTTGTTTTGCCTATCCATCCTGGAAACTCAGGCAAGCATCTTAGCTACTCTGTCAAAACATTACAAAGAGCCTTATGAGTGTTTCTTTCTAAATGTCATAACACACCTGAGCAGGTCAGATTCTCAGCTGGTGTTGGCAGCCTTATTTTCTCCAAAATCAGTGAACCTGCATCCATCTATGCCAACAAGTAATTAAAAACCCACCCCTTGTGGCAGTGTAGTTTTGAGAACAAACTCATCCACTGAATCAGTTTGTTTTGTTTTGTTTTGTTTTGTTTTTGTTTTGTTTTGTTCTGATTTTTAATCTTAAATAAGCTCTCTGTACGCAAATCACATTTTCCCGCTGAAATTAAAAGTGGAAACGCATTTTAGCCTTATCTCCTTCAACCAACAACAAGTAAGAGTCCATGCTGAACATGAATCTACAGCTTTATTTTTATTTTTATTTTTTGAAAGAAAAAGCAAGAAAGTAAAAGTGGTGCAGAGTACTGTGAGCCAATATAATTCAGCAATAAATTTGTATGTGCCTTCTAAAGAAATTGCCTCAATCCATAAAATCACAAAATTGTTTGAGTTGGAAGGGATCATTAAAGGTCATCTAGCTTAAGTAAACCTTTGATTGATTTGTATTTTTCCATGCAGTGTAGGCAAATCACACTCTGAACAGAAAAAAATATAGAATCATAGAATTGATCAGGTTGGAAAGGACCTTCAAGATCATCAAGTCCAAACAGAACCTAATCATACTACCCCAACTCTAACAACCCTCCTCGGTACCATGCCCCTGAGCACCACATCCAAACAGTTTTTAAGCATTCAGGTGTGGTGTCTCAACCACTTCCCTGGGGAGCTTATTGCAGGAATATCTTACCTTGAAAAGAAGTGTTAAAAAAAAGAGTGACAAATGCATTTAATGGTAGGGAAGTAGGCTTAGGAAGTGGGCTTGTCCCTTGTGCCAAGCACATGCTAAACGGTTTCAAATCACCAGTGTGATCAGAAGTCAAGAAGGATAAGAAGGAAATTATATTACGAGAAAGCATACAAAAAGTGGTCTGAAAATTAATGCTGAAAGCTTCAGTAACAACCCAAGCTAACATGCCCTTGCTCTCAAATGCCCATGAGAGTGCAGAAGTTTTTACATTCTTAGGTTTTTTTAAATGTCACAATTGGTTATGAAGAGGAGATGCAGGATTCAGTGAAATTGAACAAATTTCATCTCAGCTATATAGATGTGTCCGGGCTTGTTCTGAATTGTATGCTTCCTTATTAAAGTTAATTGTGCAAAATACTTTGATTAAGTATGGTTTTGGGGAGATGATCTTTAAACATCCCAAATGCTTCAGAAGAGACTCTGAATAGTTTTGATAGAAACTGACTGAAGTACGCGTAAAGAGAAGAGGGAAAAAGAGGCATCTGTCCCCTGCATCTGTCTACATATCACAGCACAATGTCACTCAGAGGTATCAGAGCTCTTTCTGAATGAGGTCAAACAGAAGGAAAAATAGGATAGTGGTGTGACATCTTACCCAGATAAATTAGAGACTGTAAAGACTTTTCAGGACATAGGATTATTTAATTCAACTAAGCATTTCACCTAGCAAAACAGGACAACTTATGTTTGGACTAGCAGTAATTTTCAGCATTGTAGTAATTTTAGGTTATGTTTAGAGTTCAAAATGCAGTCACTATTAAATGCTGATTGATGTATATTTTGCCAACTATAAAACTAACAGAATAACACTTGAGTAAAACTATATATTTTACAGAAGTGTTAAGATGTTCAACAGCCCAAAATAGCTTTTGCCAGTATAGACTCAGTAATACTCAGCAAAAGAAGGTTTGGATCAATCACTGGTTTTTACAGACTGACATGACACATAGGGCAATCTGAAAGCCCATCTCTACAATCTGAAATGAAAAGCTGTAATAACAAAGTTCCATCTGTTATCACTAATAAGCATAGTTCATAAGAAGTTAATGAGAATAAATACACATTTTTCTTGCTCTCCTGAAACATCTGCTGTACAGATTGGCCTTAGGGATCTTCAACAGGGGAGCCTGAGCCAGAGCTGAAACCCAGCAAATAGCAAGGATTGTCAATGAGTGTCATGGGGTAGCAGCTAAAAGTATGAGAGCCAATGGTTATCTTTGATGTGTGGGGCCCAAAATTAGCAGCAGGTGTTTGTAGCACAAAATCAAAAACCCAGAGAAAGGGTTATGTTCCTTACATGTTATGTATAAGAAAGAGGGAGCACCAATTTATAATTAAACCAGGAGATCAAAATCCTTCAGTCAAAGTATCTTGGTTACTGTTGCTTAAAATACAGTAAGAGACCTGCCCCAGATAATAATGGTTAATAACAGGGGGAAAGATCATTCATTTCTTTGTAGCAGGAAAACAGAAACAGTGATGTTAAGTATCCAAATCCACACTTATAACCATTTCCATACCACTAGCTTCTTAATGACCATTGTATTAATCACTTTTCTTTCCTGATTTCCATTTCTCCAGAAGCCACATTTTATGACCATAATCAAGTCCTTTGACTTATGTGTATCATCATTTACCCATCCATCATTTAAAATATTTGCCTCACAAAGGCTGCTGGAGACAAACATTCTATGAGTCATTAAAAACTTTCATTGAAAATCACTTTAGACACGACAATTATTATTAGCTGTATTAATAATAATTAGTAATGGCCATTAGATCAGATGTTTGTAGTGCTCATGATTCTTTTCACTTTCTAAGCATCATTCTTTTAAATAACTATTGGAAGATAATAATCAGGTGGTCTTAATGGCATACATTCATACTAAGGTTATAATGAACCATAAAATGAAGTTCTCTAAGATGCTAAATCTGCAGTCTAAAGTGTTACACTTACATAAGCTTTTTATTTCCAAGACAAGTTTAAGACAGTAAAAATCAGTGCTTAATAAATGAAATGCATATAAATGTGTTTCTTGATTTCTGGAAATCTATAGGAATTTATCATTCATTAAAACCAAATCAGTAATGTGTAATAAATGAAGTTCAGGTTGTAAGATATTGTAAGAGATATAAAACAATTCCAACCAAGACATGGGCACTGAGCATTGAACAGCAATATAATAAATACTTAGAGGGATTAGAATGCATTGTCCTGTGGAATGGGACTTTTTTTTTTTTTTTAATAGGCTTTGTCTGTCCAAATAAACTCAAATTTTGCACTGCAGAAAGCAAACTTCTTCTTTAACTACCATCAATAAAGCTTTCAACTGACCTTTTCACGCCTTCTATAAGGAGCTAAATGTTACACACTTTTCACATTCAATAAAAACTATTACTGTGTTCTAGTTCAGTGCATATCTGTGTCATCATGGAGAAAAGTCACTTTGCACTAGGTATTAATCTTTCCTTTAAAGTTCATTTCCAAGCTTACGAATTGCTAAATGTGTTGCTTTGATTTATTCATGAACCCTACATGGTTTTGTGACAAAGTAACTTGAAGTTCATATGAAGGTCTTAAGATGTTTGATCATTCAGCTTTATTTGCCACTGATTTTGACTTAAATTTAAACAAAAATACAAACAACAAAAACAGCCAGGTGATATTCTATGTTTAGTTTAATGACAGAATAAAAATGAAATTTAAAAAAAAAAAAAAAAAAAAAAAAGCAAAAACATCAACAAAAAAACCCCAAAAAGTTATTCTGGACAAACCTGCACCTGGTGCAAAGGAGTGCAGTAGTGCTGTCTTCAGTACTCCCTGACAGATAATGTACAGACTATTCTGATACATGACTAATGACCACGGTCAGTATTTTCCGTAACTGTAGTCAGGTTATCACAACTGAATCTTCCTCAGAGAATCCACAAAAGTATGTCTTCCTCATCTGATTTTCTCTGGATGAGACCCTCCCAAGCTTTCTGACATCTTGTTAAAAGATGAAAATTACAACTTGCACTTAAGCACAAAAATTTAAGGACTAAAGAACTCTGAAGAATTTAGTTTGTCCAGGATTCAGTCGTATCAAATTATGACTAAAAGTACAAAGAGTTGAAAGCTAAATTCACAGGGGTAACGCAACAAAGATTTGTACTCACTGGACCTAGGATTCTTCTCATACAAATATAGACCACTACATTGTAGAAAACCACTATTCAGCTCTATATTAACTTTAAAGGCAATGAAAAGCCATATCTGTCTTTAAACACATCTAGTTCTGATGTGTATTTTTGGCTGAGATAGAGTACTTATATATCTCATTCACTGCAGGAGAAATCATTATAACAAGCTCCCCATCCTGGAAGTTCTTCCATTTTATCCCTTCGTCTTAGCAGGTAGCCTTCAGAAAAGTTAGAAACTAGGGAAAAGTCTCTTTTTTACTGGAGCTGTCAAAACTCTCATCCTGTTCTAGAAGGGGAAGTATTTTACAGTTTGTTCTAAGGTTTTGATAAAGAGGCCTTTGACAATTTCTGTGTAATTTCAGTAAAGTGAGCATTGAAATAGTCAGAAGTTTCGCATTATAATCACTTATGGAAGCACTGGAAGTGTAATAGCTAGTAACTTCAGAAATCAACATCGTCATTAGTTAGCTGAAATGCTGGTCAATGTCAAAGGGAATCTTTGAATGATTTTTGAGAGTCACATTCTGATAAATGTTGATAAATCTTGTCGTGTAAGGCTAAAGTTTACTTCTGTCGTTGTACTGATATGTCCAATACAAACGAATATTCTCTCTCTTCATGCAATATAGTGATACATAAATGAATTACAACAGTTTATTCCTGTGAAATAAGTCAGCTTGCGCAGCTGAAGTGGACAACTCAACTTTTCCCAATGCAAAATTTCCTCAAGGTGCCCTTAAAAGGGCAAATTTAAGTTAAAATGATCACAGATCACGGATCACAGAATGATCACAGAATGTCCAGGGTTGGAAGGGACCTCAAGGATCATGAATCTCCAACCTCCCTGCCGCACGCAGGGCCACCAACCTCCTCATTTAATACTAGACCAGGCTGCCCAGGGCCCCATCCAATCTGGCCTTGAACACCTCCAGGGACAGGGCATCCACAACCTCTCTGGGCAGCCTGTTCCAGCACCTCTCCACTCTCTCTGTAAAGAACTTCCCCCTGACATCCAACCTTAGACATGCAAATGCCAAGTCTAGATGGAATTCCTAAAGAATTCATACAGATTTAATGCCGATGTTTTGGAATACGTCTGTCTATGGAATTGTTAAGTCTGTAGAAGAGAAGTCTCAGGGGAGACCTTATAGCTCCCTACAACACCCTGAAAGAAGATGATAGTAGCAGGGTGAGGGTTGGCCTCTTCTCTCAGATAACAGTGATAGGACGAGATGTAATGGTTTAAAGTTGCACCAAGCGAGGTTCAGTTTAGATATCAGGAAAAATTTCTTCCCTGAAAGGCTGATAAATCAATGGAACAGGCTGCCCAGGGAAATGGTGGAGTCACCATCTCTGGAGGCATTCAAGAAACATGCAGATGTGTCACTTAGGGACAAGGTTAATGGGGACGGCGGTGATGGGTTGATAGCTGCACTACATGAGGAATTTTTCAACCTTTCCAGAAAGAACCACAGATAGATGAAAGCTAAAACTACAGGAAACAAAACAAGAGAAAGCAAAACAAACAACAACAAAAAAAATAAAACAACGCCCTAATAGCATTTAATATACTTGAAGGTCATTAAAGAATCACTATCTCAAAATATTTTTTCTTTAGAGAGATATTTCTTTTTGTTTTGTTTTGTTTCAAGTTTTTATTATTTGTATTTTGTAAGGCATCTCACTCATATAAAGATTCATCCTGCTTAGTATACCTGAAAGGTCTCTGCCTATGATGATCAACACATACTTCTTTTAACATCAGTAGGGAAAGATCTATTCTTCCAGAAAGAAATCTGGCCAGCTTTTTCAGATGTGCTTTAGAATAACACAAAGCTTATCACAGGAATGTGATATTTTGGTACTGTTCTAAAGACATATGGAGGTGTTCTCCATATATTCTATATAGGGATTTAGTCAGCCAAAATCCTCAGAGCTTCAGAGGGAAAGCACTTCCATTCTCCTCCAATACCTTCAAAAAGAGATTCAGGGCCTTAACTTAATGTTACTTTAACTTATGGATGGAAAGAAGTTAGATCATCAAGTCATTGAATAAATTCTCTGTTTTGTGTCAAGAATGATAAATGCACTGAGACACACTCAGTGCATGTACAGCCTTGTTTCTATGCCAGCCACTAGCTGATGCTACATGACTGTCTTCTACTTGCTCAGTTTACAACATCCTTACTATAGCATAGATAAGATTACAGATAGAGAACAGGGTTTTCCACTGAGACTCAGAAATAAATTTTAAAAAAAAAAATGTTGTTAGGTTAGAAGTGCAGCATTTGCAAATATACTTTTGGGCTCTTATTCTGGTAGCAAGTACAAATACACAGTTGAGTATCAACAAAGGACTGCAAATGTTGCTTGTTTGCATATTTCCCTATACATTTCTACAATAATAAAATGATGTAAAGTTCCCTGATCACCAGGGAGCTTACCAAAGAGTTTACCAAATAGCTTCACACATCTGGATTTTATTCATTTGGGTGCAACACCTCAGTTGAAAGTATGACATCTTAATATGATTTTGATTTCCCATAAATCGTTAATCATATTAAAATCACTAACACTTTGCAGATTGACATCAGACTTTTGGAAGAAATCTTTGTAATATTGACAGGATTTCACTTTGAGACCTATAGCTCCATTATCACTACGGTAAAACATGCTGCAAAGAAACAGCAAAACAAATAATACCTCCCTCTTCCCATAACCTCATTCTAGATCAATCAGAACAGCTGGAAAAGTATCTGTACTTCAGGAATAGAAGGTAAAGAAAGACCATAGAGTTGTGCAGCTTGCTTACTTCCCATTATTACAGGCTGGGAGGATAATAAACAAAGAAAAAGTTCTCCCACCAATATCAAGCATGTCAATTCTGCTTTCTTTAACAAAGTTCTAGTCATTTTTAGGACATTTAGCTCTGTTTATCACTTTATGCATTCATGGCAGCACTCCCACTGACTTCAGTAGCAGTTGTGAATGATCACCACCACTCTCATAAATCAAATCCATTGCTTTCAATCATATACACATCCCAGCCCTGGCTGCATCCACATCTACATGGACCACATGTTTGGCTTCCTTTCCAGAACTGCACTCATGTCAGATTTGATTTTTTTCTCATGCTGCTAAAGGCAGGGCATAGGATAATGAGCACAGAATTGACAGTTCCCCTGTTGTCAGTCTGAAGCAGGGCACTACATGCATGCTGCCTAACCTTTAGAAAGCACCATACCCAACAGAGTTGAAAGAAATACAGTATGAACTTTATCACATCTCTGCTGAGAGTCATAAGCGGAGATTTCTGCAGATACAAATGTGTAACAGAGATGTTTCTTCTGGAAGAATTCAATATCAAACACAATAGAAAAAAATAACTGAAAATAGAAAATTTAACTGAGAAAGCCCATATTATCTTCTGTTCTAATCTTCTGTTATGATTGTGTTACTAGTTGCATCAATACACAAAAAAATTCCTCTTCTGAGATTAAAAGCATAATACTCTTTGATCTGTAATTATCACACATGAAAGTCACCAGGTGTCCAGAAAAAACTCTCTGAAGTGGTACATTTATTAATACTAAAGACTTACAGTATAGGTTTTATTAAGATTTTTTTTTCCTACAGTATTAAAAAAGTTACTTTTAAAGACACTTCTTAGATCTGTGATCCTATTTTACAAATAGGCTTTCTCTGACAGAGCGAACAGATAAGCTTTTAATCTCTATTTTTTCAATTAGCAGAAGTAAAACAATGTAAAGATTCAAACCATCTGGAATTTGTACTGTGACTGGCTTTCTGAAATTGATTTTTGACCAAGTAACTCCAAGTTATCTGCTAAAACTGCATTATGTCTCTTGCTTTGGAGTTTGCCATTGTTCACTGTTTCTACTGCATGCATGCTGACAGCAACAATACATTGCAGTTGTCATCAGCTTCGTGTTTTTCAGGAAGATCTGAAAAACAAACAAACTGAAGATGAACAAGTATCAAAAGAGACAATGCTGGTGGAAGACATTTTTTAGCCTTGAATATAAAAACAGCAGAAAAGGTTTAGATGTCAGCTGGCTGCTGTCATAAAGAGTCTGGATTCATACAAGATACTTACTGCCGTCCAAAATGCAGCAGGAAAGGGCAGGATTGTGTTTACTTGTCCACTTGGGCAGAACAGGAGTGAGTTTACTGAAGTCTATTAATGTTAGCATTACAGAAATGGGAAGTCGGTTCTACATCTCAGTAACTAACACTATGTAGTTCAAACATCTTTCCTTCGGAGTTATCAGAACCCCTTTGTTTGCATCTGATTCTTCTTGAATGCTTTTACAATTGTCTGCAAATTTTGAATCAATATGAAATGGCTGTTATTTTTACTAAACGTTTTATCAAGCCAAGACATGAGACTTCTGCCACAAGTGAACTTTATCATAAATTTCACCCTCTTGTACAGGCTGTATATCTTGTCCACTTTTTCACAGTCATAGTGACAATATGATTTTTTATTATCATTGTTGACAGTAATGGTAAAGACTGGAACAGACAGCCCTGGAACTCTGTGAATACTTGAACAGATTAAAGATACTGAGATGGGAGGACAAATAAACACATGATGCTGTTTGTCCAACAGAAGAAAACATCATCTTATCTCTACAAAAAAGACCTGGAACTGGGGAGTCCTTTCTGAATACTTTCTCCTTCCTTTTAGTATCAGTCTTTTGTTCTGTTATTGTTGCTGCTTTTTTGTTTGTATGGGCTTGGCTTGTGTTTTTATATTTATTTTCATTCCTCCTTTCAAATAGGGTAATATGAGTATTCAGTCTCCAAAGTAGCTCAGAGGTACATTGTGATACAGGAATTTAGGAAAAGTTCTTCAAAACAACAAACTGTTGACTTGATGAAAGATTGAACTCCTCACACAATTAATAGCTGCAATAAAAAATTATGCTAGTTAACTGACATACAGTGTCTATGGTCGTTCATCAAGAATAGCTTGTATCTCAAACTTTTTTAACAGATCAGGCTGTAAAGAAGAAAATGTTCTGTGATGATATAAAAGTTTTATGACATTAAGTCTGAAATGATTAAGTGAATTTTGCTGGCCAGCTCAAACGTCTTCCAATAAAAAGTTCTATAACTCCATCCTGTATTTTGTTTAAACCACACATCTTATAGAAAAGCTTTTTTTATCTTTTTTTTTTTCTTTTTTTTTCTTTTTAAGGGCTACCTTTGTATCATGCATCTAATTATACCGTCAATAGGAAAGAAAGATAAAAAAAAAAAGGAATTGATTTTTTTTTTTTTTTACAAACAGCAGAAAATGTTTTAAAACCATTTAGCCCAGATTCTGTGTTGTCTTGTGTAAATAGGGAAGCAATTCTTCTTTGGTCAACAAATAATGCAGCTGAAAAAGGGAAACTGAGAAGAATCAGTCCTTCTTTATATAAATCAAAATGTCACTCCTATTTTAAGATTCAATATTTCATGATCTGCCAGGTTTCTAAATAAATGCTGCGTAACACTTGATACATTTGAAAAGCTGAAAATCACAGCTCTCCAATAAGATAAAAAACCTGTTTCTAACCCTGACAGTTCTCAGGAAATTGAACCTTAAAATTATCAGTAGAATAGAGCTGAATACTGTATTAATAAAACTTTTAATAGTGTAATTGCCAAGATCTTCTCTTGGTATAAATAAAAAGATGTGCAGGGGAAAGATACTAAAGATATCAATATAACAGAGCAAGAATAAGGGGGTGGGGGGGAAGGACATTTTGACATTTCCTCTATATATAAATGTATCAGGAAATACAGTTTGAAAATCTGTCTGAAAATACAGTTTGAATTACATCTGTTTGTATGCATATATGATGCTTTTAAGTAGGTGAAGATTATTGGCAGAAAAAAGATTGATATCGTAGCATTTTAAATATAACATTATCTTTGTAAGTTTTTTAAGTACTCAGGTATTCAAATGCATAAAATACTACATTATAGATTGAGGGCAGTACATTATATCTCAAGGATGAGTTGAATAGAAGGAAGGTAAGTGCAAAATAATTACAATTTATCTACAACTTTTTCCCTTTGTTTTTGCTAGCTAATCTTTTATATTTAATTACAAATTTCTACTAGCTTAAGAGTCCTGAGAATTTGTGTCAGAGAATATATGCTTTTGTTTAGTGTGCAGCATGCAATTAGCAGTACCAGCAGACAGTATTTGCAGCTTCACATGACTGTTGCAAAAGCTGAATTGCCAAAGTGCTCCAAATCCCAGTTGATTATATGATTATGTATTCAGAAACACAACCTACTAAGCAAATTAAAAGCAAAATTAAAAAAGAAAAAGAGGAAAATGGCATCACAACAAAGAAAAAAAAAGAAAAAGAAAACCTACAACTGTTAATAGCTGATGAGAACTATACTAATTCAAATGAAAATTTATTATACTACAGTCAGTAAGCAAAGACTATAAACATCCTGGAGCTTTTTCTGTATTAACTAACTAAGCCACGAAAATCACATAACAGTGAAGAACACACCTGGTTTGTAGGTAGCTCTGAAATTAATAAATCAACTGTCACATAACTGACTTCTACCTGAATCGCAGATCCAATTAATTTTGAATTGGTTTGCAGTGCAGAGGTGAGGTCAAGGTATTTTTTGGCTGCATTCCTAAATTTAAACACCAGACAATCTCATCCTTCTGGTTAAAAGTAATCAATATTAGCAATTTATCATAATTTGCTCTGCGGAGCACACTTATGCTGTTTAATCAAGTGTCCTGCCTGGTTTGTTTGTTCACAGTTGCGTGAAAGACATCCACTGAGCATGCCCAATATATTTTCCTTTTCCTTTCAGTGTCACTGCGGTGCATATTGCCCATTGATTCATACTCTGAGTTGCTGATGACTTATGCAGATTGGCAGGAGCTAGAAATGAGACACCCATCTAAAGATCTCATGTCACATGAAATATTTTTGGAAACAGCTTCCATAATGAAAATGAGAGAGAGAATTTGATTAGAAATCTTCTTATCTTAAATGTAGATCAATCTTTCAATGAGATTTAATGGTAGAATACTAGAGGCTGTCCAAGTTAACAACTATGACCTTTCACAGACCAAATACAAACACAACATTTGTGGTAAGAGAAATTTACCTTATAGTAAAGAAGTATATCTACTCTTTAACAAACAGGTAAACAGCTGCCTCAGCTCTTCAATAAAATGACCAAAGGGCATGAGTTCCGTCTTGAAAACTTCATTATCTGCATCCCAGACCAGAGTGAGGAATTTAGGTGAGGCACAACATCAAGTACTTCATCTAATTACTCTTTAAAGTATGTTTATATCAAGAATATCTGTGAGATGCACTGAGACATGCTCTGGGATGCTCTCCAGTTTGAAGATGTGGGAAGATGCTACATTTCCCATATGTCTTTTGGATCTGGACTTCTTTGATATGGACAGCAAATAAAGGGAGTAAGGTGAGTGTTCTGGTCTTCCCTGGTATTAAACATAAACCATGCTGAGCATGTAGCATGTAATCTTGGATCTATAAACTGCTAAGAATAACTGCAGGATTCAGTAAAACATATAATTGGGAAGGCTTCTTGTAGGAAGCAGCTGTGTCCTAACTGAAGAGCCAGGAACTCCCATGGCACTTATGGTAACCCTTAAATGAAAGGTGATGTGCCTGACATTTATTGTCATTCCGTTAAATATAATCTGATTGAAGTACTTGCTCATTAAGAGTGGCAGTAAGCATCACTGTCTGTGGAGAGGATAGCCTAGCTTCACTCAGTAGGAATTAGAATAACTGAGGTTCTATAGGGGCATAGATGCTAAATGGTTTAGGTGGCTTCCTCTCACAGAAGACATAAGGAGTATTGTCTCTTCTCACAGGTTGAGCTTGCATTTAATGCAATGCTATGTTCCTGTAGGATGAGGCAGCTTCAGTGGTGATGGATGGATATAAATTGGATTTTCCAACACTGGACTACCAGTATTAGTGATATAGTGTGTATTTGACTACAAAATTCCCAGACAGATGGGACTGTACCTCCATGACTGGAGATCTGTTTTTTCTGTAATCCAAGTCCCTAATTCCATCTTTGAGCACACAAAGTAAGCATCTAAACTCAGACAGTACTTTTTCTGAATTATCATGGTTTGAGCATTTGTCTTGGCATTTATTAATGCATCTTTCCTTTCTTTTTTCTTTTTTTCTTCCCCCCCCCCCCCTTTTTAATTATTATTATTATTTTTAATATTTTGTTGTTTCCTTGATTACTTGTTTACTTTTCACTCTTTCCTGGGTTTCAAAAACCTCCGCATGTACTTCAGTGAATGCACCTCTCTGTATGAAGGCATTTTTCCAAGTTTCTCAGTGTTCCCTTGCTATACAAGAGGATGATTGTCTATGGCACTGTGCCATCACTGTATTGCCTGAAAGCCATCCAAGGTCAATACTGTTCTATTCTGGCAAAACATGTGCTATTTTTCACCCTCTAAAGCTAATTTGCACAAAGTATTGAACCCATAATTTAGGCCAGAATCTGAAAAACATCTGTGAGCATCTGTGGAGATCCAACTTTACTACATAAAGTGTAATATTTTAGATCAGCATGGTGAAAGTTTGCTTTCGTTAAGCTATGTTTTTTTTGTTGTTTGTTTGTTTTGTTTTGTTTGTTTGTTTGTTTAAATAACCTGCTCTAAAGACCATACTAAAGTCAAAAATGAAGATTCAGCTATATTCCCAGCTAATCTGGAACTATGAAGTATAATTATTAGTAGGATGCCAAACTTAAATCTTACCTCCATTCCTTCATCTGCCATTCAGATCACCCAGTATAGTAAATCATTTAACTTTGTTTGGTTGAAGATGAACTTTAATCAAAAAATAATAATGCATCATACTTGGTAAAACAGACCTCTGAAAGGCAATCATAGAATCACAGAATCACGGGTGTTGGAAAGGACATCAAGAGGTCATGAGTCCAACCCCCCTGCTAAAGCAGGTACCCTACAATAGGTAGAGTAGATAAGAGTCCAGACATAGAAGGAGACTCCACAACCTCTCTGGGTAACCCATTCCAGTGCGCTGCTACCCTTATTGCAAAGAAGTTTTTCCAAACATGTTTATGGAACTTCCTATGTTCAGGTTTTAGGCCTTTGCTCTTTGTCC
The DNA here is from genome assembly GCA_035772895.1 of Perdix hodgsoniae. Taxonomy (NCBI): domain Eukaryota; kingdom Metazoa; phylum Chordata; class Aves; order Galliformes; family Phasianidae; genus Perdix; species Perdix hodgsoniae. The sequence goes on from JAPSGF010000160.1 coordinate 48,370, forward strand.
TATCCCTATGCACCACCAAGAAGTGTCTGGCCTCATCCATTTGCCTCCCACCTCCCTTTATATGTTTATAAACATTTATCAGATCCTCGCTCCATCTTCTTTTTCCCCAGGCTGAACAGGCTCAGGTTACTCAGCCTTTCCTCACAGGAGAGCTCCAGAAAGACTCCAATGGAGTCTTCTTTCTAGGTGATCCCACTCTATTTTGAACTGATAAGCCCAGAACTGGACACAGGAGTCTAAATGTGGCCTCACCAGGACAGAGTAGAGGAAGAAGATGATTTCCTTCAACATGCTGTCCACACTCTGTTTAATGCACCCCAGGATACCATTGGCCCAAGGTCACACCGCTGGCTCATGACCAATCTGTTGTCCACCAGAACTCCCAGATCCTTTCTTGATCAGTTTGGAAAAATTCATGGTTTATGCTCTTGAATAGTTCTTGTACCAACCTCTGTGTTTCAATACGGACTATTACATAACACCAGGGTTGGGGTAATGTGAGGGCATGAACTGTAACAACTACTCAGGATTACCATGGGACAACAAAGTGGGTGAAGTGCAAGTGAAAATGACAAAATTGAGTCTATCTGAAAGGACTAGAGAGTGCAAAATCTCCACACAGAAGTGCTAAGAAATTTGCTGTGTTTACTGGGTCTTAAAATTCAGATGTTTAGCGCTGCAAAGAAAGATTAAGATTACTCAAAAAATAAGTGAAAAAAAAGTACCTAGCACAGAGTAACACAGGGATGTATTCACTACTTCTGCTCTTATTTCATTGTAACTGTAGCTGAGAAATACTGAATATAAATCTAAGAAGGAGATAGAATTCAAGATCCAAAGGAATAGACACATATAAAACAAAATTAGATATTGCTTGCTGGATTGTGATCATGGCCACTGAACATTTCAGAGCAGTGAGGAAATTAAGGCAAGGAACTGCAGGCAAGTGTTTTATTATTGTTGTCCAAACCTGTGCACCTTGACTGATACCTTTAAAGTAATGAATACCTTAGTAAAGAATATCTTAGCCATGAAAACAGGAAAAAAATTCTGTCATTTGATTTCAGCCATTGAGAGCTGTAGTGGAAAAACTAAGCACCTGGAACTTTGGTAGAAATCTTCTTTAGACCCAGTGGTCATTCCTGGGCTTGTGGGCTAGAGGCGATGTCCAAAGTTTCTACCCAAAGGAAGCTGCAGAACTGCCGGAGGTGCTATCTGGAACCTGCTGAGACTCAGAGAATATGGTGACTACAAATGCAATGAACTGAGGGCCAAATACAGCATTCTGGTCAGTCTCAATACTGGGGACTTCCTCTATGATAGATCATTCAGAGATTTTTCACCATTCTCATTGTTTCCTGTTAAATTTGCAAAGGAGACCAACTCCAACTGAGGTATACCTTGAATTACATCCAGCCGTGTTGTTTTTTTGGGAGTGACATTAACTTACAGGAATTCACAGAGGTTTCAAAAATTCTGTACTTCAGAAAGCATACAGCCAAGAAGTTTGTCCCAGCAGACCAGCAATGATGGGAAAATGTTTTCAGAATGTATTTACAAAGAATTTACTGTAAACATTTTTTTTTGCAGCCTTTACAATTCTACAGACCTTTGCTCCAGCCATGAACAGCAGAAAGGTGCATCTCATAAAGAAAAGAGAAGCAGTACACAAAATGCTATTCTGACACTTGTATTTGCATTTGAAAGTGGAAATATAATATAGAATTTGAGACTTTTAAAAATCTTTACAAGAATGAACATAAAAAGCCGTTTTCTTTTTTAGTAGCTCTTCTTTCTACAGATATAGGACCTATCTGAAGCTAAGTGAGAACTGTTCAATTTCAGGCTGTAACACACAGAGGAAGCATATGTACTTTATAATAGGGCAATAAAAACTGCATCTGCAGAGTCAGATGACAGTGATTCTGTTGCAATCTTTGTGCGAGAGCATGTGCATCACAACCTTTGTGCCACTCCTTTGTAATTCTTATAATCAGAAGCACCAGTGATACAGAAAGGATGTTGCTTTCATTACCAAAATTATTCTAAAAACAAAATCAGAAAGCAATAATTTTTCAACTGTATTTTTTACATTCCCCATGCTACACTCAAGAGGACAGAAAGGCTGACAGTTTTCTCCTTCTAGATACTTATTTCTTTATCTCTGAACATTAAATCAGAAGATTCACAAACCAAGGCTGCTTCTGATTATTAACAAGCAGAAGAATATGAAATAACCTGGATTTCTGCATCAAAGCACTCAATTGTGTTTCAGTCTGAACCATTAACTTGCTGAATATGATTGCATTATTAATGCTAGATATTTCGCTGTATGTTACTTGCTGCCCCAAAATTTAAATTATGCCATACAAATAGCTAAGAACTTCACCATTTTGTTGGTGAAAACAGTTTAGAAGTGCATCATTGAAAATAAATAAATAAAATGATTAAATTTAGAAACAGATGCAAATGATTTGTTATCTGGCTGAGGGAAGCTATTACTGAAGTCATGTTATTAGGAGACTGAAAAGCTCTGGCTACGGCAGTGCATATTCAAATAAAGCAAAATATTTTTTACATCTTTTTAAATAATCCCTGAACTTCATTAGTTGATTATTTGCTGTGTATGTAGTAGGATGCTTTCATTTTCAATGTAGTGTAGTATTTTTGGGTCTGTGCTGTTAAATACACTGGGTTGATGAGCTGCACGTTCAAAACATATCACATGTATAGATTCTTATTTGTTTGAGCCAACTGTTTTAAAATTAGTTTGTGTCTGTTTGTTTTTTTATCTTCTTATTTTGATAGATAGTGAATAGATAGATAGATAGACAGAGAGACAGGCAGATAACTTTAAAGACAGATAGATAACTTTCCAAGTCACTGGAACATGTTGCTCAGAGAGGCTGCAGAGTCTCCTCCTTGGAGCCCCTGGATGTGGTGCTGGGCACAATGCTCTGAGTGGCCCTGTTGGATTAGGGTTGGACCAGAGGCAACCATGCCTTCCAACCTCAAAAATTCTGAGCATATGAAATAGCTTATGGTAACTAAATCCTTTTAGTGATGGATTATCTCACATCAATTGTCAATATCAGATAAGTGCAGGGTTTATGAGTTGTTATTTACTTTGAAATATTTTTGCATAGAGCAATATAACCTGTGCCATTCCCATATTCACTTCTTCAGTATGGGTAAGTTCTTCTTGCAATGTTATTTAACATATATTCACATGTACCCACGGCAATTCTTTAGGGCATAGCTTTCTCTAATCTGTTTTTCAGGAAGTTAGGATCCTGTACAGAACTGCAAACCTTGTAAACTTCAGTCACAATGAGCCTGAAGAAAAAAAAGCTTGATTAAAAGTGTCCCTTAGCTTTGCTCTCTCCTACCATAACACACTTACTTGTATTTGGGGCAACTTAAAAAAAAAAGACAAAAAAGAAAGTTTACAGTTACCTAAAAAAGGTCTCCACATACATAGCTCTATATATCACAGATCTTCCAAGGAGAGGCAGGTCAACATGATATACAGAGAATCATAGAATCAACGTAGAATCATAGAATCATTTGAGTTGGAAGGGAGCCTTATAGGCCATCTGGTCCAAAGCCACTTCAATGAACAGGATCACAGGAAGCAGACCTCCAGCTCACTACAACTTCCCTTCAGGTATAGAGAGAAGTAAGGTCTCCCCTCAGCCTCCTCTTCTCCAGTCTGAACAATCTCAGCTCCTTCAGCCGCTCCTCATAAGGCCTGTGACCTCATAAGGACCAGACCACTCACCAGCTTTGTTGCCCTTCTTTGAACCCACTCTAGGGCCTCAGTGTCTTTCTTGCAGTGATGGGCCCAAAACTGGACACTGTACTCGAGGTGCAGCCTCACCAGAGCTGAGTACAGGGGGACAATCTCTTCCCTGTTCCTGCTGGCAACACCGTTCCTGATGCAAGCCAAGGTGTCATTGGCCTTCCTGGCCACCCAGGCACACTGCTGGCTCATGTTCAGCTGAGCATCAGTCAATACCCCCGGTTCCACTTCCTCTATGCAGTCTTCCAGCCACTCCGCTTCAAACCTGTAGCGTTGCCTGAGTTTGTTGTGGCCAAAGTGCAGGACCCAGCATTGGCCTTGTTGAAACTCATCCCATTGGTTTCAGCCCAGCTATCCAGCCTGTCCAGATTCCTCTGTAGGCAGATCGACACTTCCAGCTAACTTGGTGTCATCCACAAACTTACTGAGGGTGCACTCAATGCCCTCATCCAGGTCATCAATCAAGATATTGAAGAGGACAGGCCCCAGCACCGACCCCTGGGGAACACCACTCATGGCCGGTCACCAGCTGGATTTAGCTCCATTCACTTCCACTCTCTGGGCCCAGCCCTCCAACCAGTTCCTTATCCAGCCAAGAGCATACCTGTCCAAGGCATGAGCTGCCAGCTTCTGCAGGAGAATACTGTGGGAGACAGTGTCAAAGGTTTTGCTGAAGTCTAGGTAGACTACATCAACAGATTTTCCCTATTCCAATAGACAGGTGACTAGATCATAGAAGGAGATCACGTTGGTCAAGCAGGAACTGTCCTTTGTGAACCCATGCTGTATAGGCCTGATCCCCCAGTTGTCCCGCACATGCTACATCACCTCCCTCAAGGCAGTCTGCTCTATAACCTTCCCTGGCACCGAGGTCAGGCTAACAGGCCTGTAGTTCCCATGATCCTCCTAACAAAGTTACTTGTAGATGGGAGTCACACTGGCAAGCCTCCAGTCTTCTGGGACCTCACTAGTCAACAAGGAGCACTGATAGAAAGCAGCTCGGCTATCACCTCTGCCAGTTCCCTCAGCACTCTTGGATGAATCCCATCCGGCCCCAAAATCCAGCCCCAAGAATCATCTACAGGTAGATCATGTTGCTCAGAGTTCAGTTCAGTGGAGATGCTTTATTTAAGTAGAGTTCTCTTTCCAGTTGCAGTGGTGTTGGCACTGTTGGACACTGAGTTTCCATGCTGAAGCATCTTCCTCCTCAGATGAGAACACAAAGATAAATCTGCTCCTTATTCTATGTGAATGTCTCTCCCTCGCTGTGCTTAGGGTGAAATTCCATTGGGACACATTTGTTTTTATAAACAATCTTTGCAACAGTTAAACATTATTTATAACTTGAACATCCTCAGGACTATCCTTTGCAAAGCAGATCAGCTCTTCTGTTAAGCAATTTATTTATCTGTGATCATTTAAAATAGTTTCTACATCTTGTCACTGCTTATGTTTTCTTTTTTCTTTTTCCTTCACAATTTTCATTGTCACCTTCTTAAATTACTGCATTCACCATTTTTTATTCTTGTAAGATGTTTCAGCACTGAGTGTCAGATCCAGTTTAATATCCTCTTTCGTTCTTTTTCCCCTCTTTATTACTGTCTGCGTTCTAGTGCAGACTTCACATATTCTAGCAGGATTTTACACTGAGTTTTATCTAGTTCTACCACAATAAAGTATATGATTTAAATGACACTTCTAGATTCTCTCTACAAAATTGCTTAAACGCAAGAACCCTAGGTTATTCAGGCCCTGATTTTTGCCTGTTTTTTCCCCTTTAGTTCCAGTTTTTCACTGCAAAACATAAGAGTCTTCAAAGTCCTGACACTGGCATAACAAAGATTCACCACCTTACATCAATTACTTTTCTGAATACTCTCAGACATCAGCTCCATGCTTGAAATTGGTTGTCAATGACTGGCAGCAGCTAAAAATCCAAACTGATGGGATGAGTGAGAACTTCAGGAAGAAGTGACAGGGTCTACAATAGGAAGTGGGGCTACTATAAAACAGTGGATCTGAACTATCGCACCATTGAAATGTGAGATTTGTGGAGACATGATGGGGGGAGGGGGGGGGGAAAGAATGTAACACTGAAAAAAAACCTTCAAAGCTAACACTGAGTCATGTACTAGAAGGGTAGAAGGGTAGAGATGGAAATAATTACACAATTGCAGTTTTCCTTCTGACTTAATAGAAAGCTGACTGGAATTGACCTGTAAAATTCAGGTAAATGTCTTGGAAATTGGTGGTGAAAAGTAGAGTAAAGGAATATTTATAATATTTGCCTGAATCTTAGTGTAATGTAGTTCATAATAACCAATTGTTCAAACATGGCATGAGAAAAAATAAGAAAAATAGCTACAGGGGATGGACAAACTAATTCAGGATTTGCTACTGTGCAGTGAATTTCATAAGGAAATGTGACTTGTGCAATTGCACTCTCTATTCACTGCAATTCTTCTCCCTAAGGTTATTCAGTCTGGGATAAATGGGCAGATGAGAAGAGCAGCAAGATGGAAGTTCAGTGTAATTTATCTCAATTTTTGCAGATCCCAACATGACTACACTGAAGGAAGAGATGCAAGGGGAAATATTAATGTTCATCTTTTCTTTGGGATGCTATCGAGCCAATTTCCACATTTATGTAAGCTGACCCATCAATGTATACTTATCTCAGATCCAGTTATAGTATTACCCATGCTGATGCACAGAGGTCCTTGCAGGGGAGCAGACATATAGAGACATTTGTCCACGGAAATGGTGGAATTACTGTCCCTCAAGGTGTTCAAGTGTTGTGGGGATGTGGCACTTAGTGATGTGATTTAGTGGGCAATATTGATGGTAGGTGGATGCTTGGACTGGATGATCTTAGAGGTATTTTCCAACCTATGATTCTACGATTAAGGAAGTGCTGATATCCTAATAGAGAAAGGTGGTGTTGGAAAATTTTAGGGTATTGCATTCATGGCAAAACTAAGTAAGTAATGACACAATAACACCTGAAATGTGTTTTATTAGTTATTAACCTGTATTTTATTAGTTCTGCTACTCATGTATATATTCTGAACAAATTTTCATTAGCCCTGAAATATCACAACAGTTCTTACATAAATAAATTGGAGGGGAAAATATCATTAAGATGAAATAGGGGAGATCAGAAAACCCAAATTCTTCAGAATCTGTCTCTTTCTGTCTTGGAAAAACTATTTTTTGTCTATTGTAGACATTGAGACACTTTCATAAGAAAGAGCCACACTAGCACCCCCCATCATTTTCCTCCAGGGTATTCAAGAATTGCCCGGGAACACTAGGAACTGCTGAAAAGTATTGTTTCTTACAACGCTGGTTGCATGCTGCTGTGGCTACCAGAGGCTGTTTCAGAATAAATCTGCAATTTATTTGTCTATTGATGATTTGAAGGAAGATTTTTTTCATGGAGACTGCTCTGTGGGAAATATGATTTATCTTGTGGCTGTATGAATTCTTCTCTGCTGGATATGCTCTGGGGTGGGTGGAAACCTGCAGTGTTTGCTGCAGAACAGACAAATATGTGCTTCACAAAGATGGTACTGTTGCTGATTTGTATACAAAACTCAAGAAGTACACAAAAGAGATTTGTAGCAAACATGAAAAAAGCCACTAGCCTAAAATGCTAATTCTGATAGATTTCTGAGCTTACCCTCAGAGGAAAAGACAATATATTCAGAAGATGTATTATCTTGGGTGCTTAAGGCCATTAGTACTGAGTACTGTCCAAATCAACTAATTGTTTAGGACAGTGAGACAAATTTACCGTGACAGGCTAAAAGATAATAACTTGTTTACTAAGGTCTGGAAGTTTGCATTGAATGAATTGCCAGATGAATAAGAAACAAATCAGGCAGGAAGAGCTTATTATGGCATGATAGATGCTTCCTGTAGGGCATAAGCAACATCATCTGGAAAAGTGCTGTCTTCAGGCTTTACGAGAAATAGCAAAAAAAAAAAAACTATATAGGGAGGTTTTATGCCATAGTAAGCACACCTGGCATTCAGGCATGTACAATGCTTTATAACTGGAAGGCTTTTCAGTTTTAACTCAGACACTGAAATACTAGCAAATCCTTTGATAAATGCATTTGCCACAGTGGCAAATTTCTATACATTTTCATAACTCTTCCTTAAATTCTAAGTTCCTGCAACTGTTGTAGATAACTCTGAACAGCTCTTCTGTCAATTCGTTCACTGTCAGTCTAATTTCATGCAATGTGTTGTGACCAGAAAGCTTGAGCTTTGACAAATGATCACAGTTGCTAATGCAAAAAAAAAAAAAAAAAGAAAAAAAGGAGATATCAGATAAACTAACATATGTGACTACTTTTACCTGGCCAAGTCATTATGACTGCAACAAGGAAAACTCATGCTTTGTTGAGATGTTTCAAAAGACTTCTTGATGTAATTTTTACCAAACCTACAAAATAAAAATGAAATATATATAGTTTTTAAAATGAAATAAATACATATGTATCTTTTTAAAAGGATTCTTCTGTTCCTAGATATGACACAGGTGGAGTCAGACATGGGGATTATTGTTCTTCTTAGATGGTTTTCCTTATGTTGTTCTGTTTCTCAGCCCCATGGCTGTCTGATAGTGCAATTACCATCTTTATGGTAGATTTCTGGTTCTTATTACATAAGAATTTAACAACAGTGTTGAGTACAAGATGTACATGAAAATATATATCCTGTATAAAAACAGGACCAGGAAAAATAGCTTTTAACTGGAAGAGGATAGATTTAGCCTAGATACTAGGAAGAAATTATTTATTGTGAGGGTGGTGATACACTGGAACAGGTTGCCCAGAGAAGCTGTATATGCCCCTACCTTGGAGGCATTCAAGGCCAGACTAGATGGGACTTTGAGCAGCCTGGTGTACTGGATGTCTACCTGCCTATAGCAGGAGGGTTGGAAATAAATGAACTTAAAACTCCCTTCCAATCCTAACCATCCTACGATTCTATATGGGAAATATCAACATTGAATTTTAAGCATATAGTTTAGCTAAGTTGTGTGCCTAAAAGTTCTACAGTTAATAGTCAATAAAGGCTTGCAGAATCTATCAGATTCAGCACAACTTCCAACCTTTAGTTAATGAACTGCCCTTTGTAAAGGCCTTTCTACTACTAAGAAGCTCAGGAAGATGAACTGATTGAATCACTCGGTTAAATTAGAGTTGACCGGCAATTCCTTTAGAAACTTAATCTAACTAACATTTGTAGAAACCAAAACCAAAACAGCCATTGAATTGATGGTCAAATGGAATTCTCGGACAATACCTACAATAGTTTCCCAATTAAAGCAAGGCTATCCCCAACACTATACCAAGTCAGTTTTTGGTTAGACAAGTCATGAAAACCTTCAACAACAATGACTGCACTGCAAAAGCCGTGCCCAGCTGAGAAAGTATGCATATTTCACATTCTTCCAAAATAGGCCACTGATAACCTGAACCTAATGTACTGTATCCAACATGATACAGAAGCAAATCTAAGACCAAAGAATGAAAAGCAGAAACGCTGGTGTAGAAATGACTAAGGAGAATTTTGTGTGAAGTTTCGTAATGAAGTTTCGTAATGAAGATAAGACTTTATTCAAAGAAGGAACAAGGAGTGTTTGAGGGAGTGTCTGTGAGGGAGAGAGAAAATCTACATGTTTCTCTTTGGGAGACCAACACAGGAGTTTAACTAAAGTATTAAAGCCAAAGTGCTCCAGCTGTGTTAAGGACAACATAATAGTCTATCAGAGTCTCATAATCTTACAAGGATTCTTATGTCGATGATAAATTATTGCTTCTAGTGAATGTAGATATTGAAAATGTCATAAGAAAATATAGAGGTGAAAAAATATAATAAAGGATTTTGGAGATATTACATTTTCACATACTTTAGTGGGAATCTACTTTTTTTCATTATTTTTGTTATAAGGATCCCTAAGAATGTGACAAATGCCCCTAGCCAGAACAGTGGTTTTCAGAAAGGCATATGATTTGCTGTTGCACATGAACAATTTCCATTTTTAATTTGATCTTGAATGTAATAACTAACTATATTTCTGTCCTATCTGTTTCAAATGTCCTCTCTCTTATAGCTTCATAATAAGACAATGAAAGACATTTGCTAAACTGCTTGTTCTAAAATACTTAGAGAGAGTCTGAAGGAGGCTTTCAATACAGTCACCCTGAAATTTAAACACACTCTTAATTAGGCTAAAAGCAGAGGTAACAATATCTCCTTCCTTATGCAGTAACTTCATTTAGCAGTAAGAATTTTCAGGAAATGGTCTTGATACTTTAATGTCTTTTGTTTTGTAAAGTTTAGCATTACTGACTGACGGTTAAAGCACATAATCAAAATTAAAGTGTATACAATAAAAAGAGAAAAAATGCTATTCTAATTTATTCATTTATCTATATGTAGTTTAAAATTCTTATTCATTCCATAGTTGGAGACTTTAAGTAATCTATCTTAGTTTCTTGTCAACTCTGTGGGTATTAAATTTATATTTTGAAATGACTCCAACTTATGAGGCATCTTCATATATTCCCTATCAATGTAAAGCTTGAAGGGCAATAAATTGTAGGATAAAGCCAGGTTTTAAAAAAGCAAATAACAAAAACTACAAAGAAATAAAATAAAATCTCATAACTGACACACAAGACTCTTGAGATATTCTTGATTTTTACTCTATGATCTTGTTCTGAAAATTTTTCAAAGTGTAAAGTTTGATGCAGTCACTAAACATACATTATCTCATGGTTTTCGAGCCCATCAGTCCAGAATATGACAGTGAACAACATTTATTACAGTTCACAGAGGAGTTTCACATAGAGGCATTCAGACAGATTTATTCTGCACTCATTCAAACTTGAAGTAAACCATATCAAGCACACACAAAGTAATATACTGGCTCCTCATGGCTAAAGGTCACTGGTGCACCTCCGTTAAAACATCTGAAGCAATCCTAACAAAGTTGTCATACTTTCAAGTCATATTTACCAGATCTAATCTCCTTTGAACCATGTCACTGCTGCTGGAATAAACAGGGACATGGTTGTCAAGGACTTTTAATTTTCAGTGACAGCTGTCAAAGGGTCTTTCTTAGACACCAGTCATATTTTAGATAAGAAAATAGAGTTTCAGATTGTATGCCAGCTGCCAAACATGAGCAGTTGTGATTACATACAGTTTCATTTTCCTAGTTTAATTTGAAATCACAAATGATAAATTGGATTGTATGGTTCAAATAAGATAGAAACAGAGACCAATTATCTCTAGCTTATTTATTACCTTTATCAATCAGTATTTATTTTATGAATTAACTGACATGTCCTAGAGCAAGGAAGTGAGATTGAATTTTTTGATCTTGAATTGCACATGCACTTTTAGAAAGGTACAACAGACTAAACAGAGTCAAAGCCAAGACTGTGGGATATCAGCTGGGTTTGTAGGGGCTCTCTAAAGTAATCCTTCTCTGTAGATGGAAATTAGGTGACAGGTTGTGAGAATCCTTCTTTGTTTTTTGTCTCAAAGCTTGCTTCCTGTGTTATTTCTTGTGATAAGACTGACTTGTCTAGGAAGTGAGTGATAGGTGTTGCCATGTGGCAATCAACATCACTGTGTGGACAATGTTAGTTGTTTGCCTCTGGAAGAGAGTGCTCAGGAGTGTTTACTGGAGGAAGATCTGGCCTGTGATCGAATAACTCCAGCTTGCTATGGGAAACTGGGGAACGATGCCATTGTATCCTGTGAAGGCAAGAAACAAGTTGGCGTATCCCTGCTCCCTCTTATCTGCTGGCAAGGCCAGGAAGATAGGAAAAAAGGAGTTTCCGCTGAGACCGCAGAGCCAGAAGCTGCCACTCCAAGGAGAGCTGACCCAATCAATTTGGATTTGAGCTGTCACTCCAAAGACAGCTGACTCGACCACTTTGAAAACACTGAAAAGGGGCCATCATTGCCTTGTTAATGATCATCCTCGTGGTCACCCCATCGTCAACAGAACAACAATGCCCAACGACCCCCCGCTTCTGAAGATCAAAGACTGAACTACTAACCACGGTGGATCCATGGTGGTGACTATCTCCCTTTTGCTTCCTATAAAGACTCCTTGCTTCTTCTTTCCTATCTTTTCTATCGCCCTCCTTCCCTTACCCACTACCCTAATTCATAATAGTGTCTGTCCTCCCCTTCCCTATTTCCCTAATTAACATCTGTAATAAACTGGTCGGACCAACACTTGAACCGTTATTTCTTAATCTCACACCAGGTATACAGATATTAAAAGAACCTCCTCTCCCTCCTATAAATTGGAGCAAGACACAGGTGAGCATTGACCTCAGAAGAGTTCTGATTCGTGGTTCTAGAAATGTTTTATTACACCAGTTTTTTTTTTACAGCCTTGTAGGTTGGTGCATGAAACTGGGAGAAGTATAGTGCTTTCAGCGTTTTCAGCATTTCTCTGAAGCATAATAGGCTTCGAGATCTAATGAGGTAGGTAGAAGATCAGGGCCTATCTAAAAGAAAATAAAGAAATTAAAAAAAAAATCAAAGGAGTTAATATAAATCATATTTTTTAGATTTATGAAGTTCATTTTTTTACTCTTTTTTTTTCTTATACTCCATGTGTTGCAATTCATTCTTGTATTTTCTAGCCTATTGCATCATCTTAGAGATGTTTCAAAGCACTTGCCAGTTTTGAAAGTATACGGGGAGATGTACTGGGTTCCTTTATACCTTGGGTACGGCTCCAGTAACTTTATACTGAAGCAGACAAACATTCCCATCTGCTTTCATTCTATACATTTTTCTCTTATTTTAACATTAGTTAACCCAGATCCGCAAAGGAACTGTAGAAAAACAAGTCTCAGTTACAGGCATCAGGATTACAGCATCCTGTCTAGATGTATACGTAGACAGATCTGTCAGATATAACTGACTCCAAGCTATCCTACAGGTTGACTAAGATGAAAGAACAAAAAATAATTTAGATACTGAACTGAAAAAAAATCATACATTTGAAATTAGTGTTATAAAACTCTGCTTAAAGACAAAATTATTCTTTACCAGCCTAGAAGTATATTAAAAGAAAAGCTTTTAGGTGTAAATACAGAGAATATATATTTTAGTTGAGGCAGTGATTAAAAATTTGTCAAGAAAATCAAAGCTTACATTTGGACAGTTTTCCCAGAGTCTCTTTTTACAAATAGCAGAAGGAGATTTCAGTCCAATAAGGATTCTATAGCACATCTTGCAACCTGCAAATGAGATTAAAAAAAAAGCCTACACTAAATCATAGAATCATAAAGATTGAAGGAGCACTAAGATCATCTAGTTCCACTGAAAGAGCTAAAGAAAATATATCTTTTATTAGGGATGTAGTTTTAGGTTCTGAAATTTAGACTACTTCTTCAGTGCTACAAGGAGCCCTCTCTGTGATAGACAGCACATATAAACATGCTCCCTCCTTTGAACCATCATCAATAAGACTCAAACAAAATTCAGAACCAGAAGAGTGCAAAACAGTGTCTGAGCATTAGATTGTTAATTAGAAAGAACACTGAGAATTATTCTACATTTGCTGAGTTATCCTACTTTGGTGTCTTTTTGAAGCTAGTCATTTAGGCTTCTATTAAGTTGGACTGTGTTAAAAATAGCCTCATTTTATTCAGAGATCACCAGTAGAGGAGGGTGAGATGAACAGCTCTCTACTTGTGGCTGTTTTTTTGTTGTTGATGTTTTTGTTTTTATTTACAGGGTGTTCATTGATCTTACTAGAACATTATTTTACACCTGAGGTGTGACAAATCCTTCATGGATGTGGCTCTGGGCAGTCTGGTCTAGTGACTGGAAACCCTGCACATAGAAAGAGGGTTGAAACTAGATGATCATTATGGTTCTTTTCAACCCAGGCCATTCTATGATTCTGTGAGCCTATGACTCTATGAAAAAGCATGGAAATGCCCAGTGTTCAGGTGTCAAGCAATTAAATCTATCATCACTTATTATTTGTCCCTGTTTCACTCTATTGCTACTGATTATAACCGTTCTCATGTCACTTATATAAAATCTAAAAGCATAGTTAACATGTCTTCATGTGAGTTCTAACTGTTCATCACTGCAGGGACATCACCTCATTACTCTGGTAATATGCTTAGAAGCTTTATATATAAGCTATGATCATCACTGTCACTGTGTTATGAGATCTATGGGAAGAACACATTATTGGGAGTTCTTGGGCCGGATGCACAAAGACAGTAAGATTAAGTGTATAACTCCTGTGGTGTTAGTTCCCTATTTACTCTGTATTATACTATGTGTATGTGTGTGTCTGTGTATGCTATATGTGTTTATATATATATATATATATATATGTTATAACATTTTAAATCTGGATTGGAATTTTTAATGTATGTGAATGTATTGTATAAACCTCTGGCTACTAAATGCATAAATCTTCATGGCAACTCTGTCTTCTCAGTCTTCTGTCATTTTATTGCTTTGATTTCATCCAAACCCAATTTCATCAGCCAATTCTTCTAATAAAGAGAAAAACAGCTGCTGATACTATGATAGCAGAAGGTGTGCTATCACAAGTCATTTCAGTAAACTTTACCAATTTTTCACATTCTGCAGAAGGCATATTTTGCTATTTGTTATGTGCGAGGGAGGAACATGTTTGATTTTATGGAAATGATCTGCTCCCCCGAGACAAATTTCTTCTCCCATTTATTTTCACAAGGCTGATTCTGAGGCCATTTATTCTGTGGGTTTCAAGAAAATTTAGCTAAGTTGTACATATGTATTCAGAGACCCAAATCTCATAGCGTACTTAGTGTTGTTAAACTTATTAATGATGGAATCCAGAATCTTTTTGCAACCCCTGCAACTCATGCCCAGCAGAAGTTGTTACTAACTTGAATCTCTCATTTGTTTATCTTCACACAGTTTTTGTTTTGTTTCCTTAGTTTACCAGGATTATCTGCTCTCTCATAAAGCTTTGATCTCTTCCCAGTCACAAAAAGACAGAATATACAGCTGGAAGAAAAAAAGTTGACATTTGCTTTCTGAATTGTTCTGATATTTTTAATAGCTTCATTATTGTTAGAAGGTTAAGCTAATGTTTGGTGTGCAGCTTACTTCATCTTCTTTCTGCAATTTTAATAGAAAAAAATGGAGCAGAATTTTTCAGGAGGAAAGATGAGATCACTTAAAGGATAGGTTTTTTTGAAGCCCTGCAAAAAAGGAGCTGGGGGACCTGGAGAATGAAAAACTGAACATGAGCCAGCAGTGTGCTCTTTCAGCTTGAGAGGCCAATAGTATTCTGGGTTCCAGGATAGAAGAAGCACAGGACAGAAGAGGGGTGGCCAGCAGGGACAGGGAGGTGATTGTTCCTCTCTACACTCTCATGAAGCTTCATCTGGAGTACTGCATCCAGGCTCAAGGCTCCCAATGCAGGAAAGATATGGAGCTGTTGGAGGAGGTTCAGAGGAGGGCCATGAAGACGGTCTGGAGCACCTCCTCTATGAAGACAGGCTGGGGGAGCTGGGCTTGTTTAGCCTGGAGAAGAGAAAGCTGCAGGGTGACTTCACTGCAGCTTTTCAGTATTTAAAAGAGGATTATAAACAGGAGGGGAGCCAACTTTTTACAAAAGTAGGCAGTAATAGGACAAGGAGGAATGGTTTTAAGTTCAAGGAGGGCAGATTTAAATTAGATGTCAGGAGGAAGTTCTTTACAGATACAGTGGTGAGGTGCTGGAACAGGCTGCCCAGAGAGGTTATGTATACCGCATCCCTAGAGGTGTGCAAGGCCAGGCTGGATGGGGCCCTGGGCAGCCTGGTCTAATACCAGATCTGGAGGCTAGTGGCCCTACCTGTGCAGGGGGATTTGGAACTTACTGATCCTTTGGGTCCCTTCCAATCCAAGCCATTCTATGATTCTGTGATTCTAAGATTTAAGAATGGTCTTAATAATTCTAATGCATAAATTGTAATGAGATCATTAAATGCTATATTCAGTAATTGATTGATTGATTATGTTCATATTTAAATATAATAAGATCTTGTACTTAATGGTGTTAGGCTATTTTGGAGGTGAATGATGTGAAAGTTATACTCAGCATATACCTTATTTTCTTTTGACATTTTTTAGAGAATTTTCTAGTTAGTTAGAATGCAAACAACATATTAAGCCTCTTATTTAACTTTAACTGCATACATTTCAGAACGACTTACAAACAAGAACATTTTTGCTCTTCTGGGACAGTCAAGCTGTCAGGTAGCCCAGAACTGCAATGTAATAATCCAAGGTATTGAGAAGTAAGAAACATTCTTTAGCTATTCATACAAGTTTATGAGCAGGTAATGAATTGGTTATCATAGGAAAATTATGTTCCTATCAACAACCATGGCCAGGAGCAGTTTGGAATATTCAGTAAAGATGTATGAAGCTCACAGATTCTCAGCAGATTTCTTGCACTTTATAATACAAGCAACCACTGTGATTATACTACTGAAAAATGTAAGAGATGTAGTATCATAAATGTGCTCTGGAGGTGTTTAAGGCCAGGTTGGATGGGGCCCTGGGGATTCTGATCTAGTACTTGATCTCATCAGCTAGAATCCTGCTTGTAGCAGGAAGATTGTAACTTGATGATTTTTGAGGTCCCTTTCAACCCAAGTTATTCTATGATTCTATACCAGATCTTTTGATATTGAACCACCAGAGTCAGTTTGCAAAGACAGAAAAAAAAAAATTCTGAGTAAACACAGTGTAAATTAAGGGGTGTTAACTTAATCTTCCTTATGACATGAATTATTAACTAAATACTTTGCATAAGGAATCACTTGTTATTTTACTTTTATGGCAGCACATCTACAAAACAATCATAATTATGCTAAGACGATTAACTACACCATGACTAATCCCCAGAAATTTACAATTCCTGCCCTGTATTCAATTTTTTTTTTTTTTTTTTTTGTACATATGTGTCAAAATAGTCCTAGCTTATGTGATTTTAACTACTTTTGCACAGAAACCCAGCTTTTATCCAAAGTCAGGTTAGACAGTTGTCATTTAGGTCCTAAACAACCTATGAAAATTTTGAAGTCAGCCTTCTTTGAGAAGAGAATTAGATCAAAAGATTTCTTCTAAACTAAATTATTCTATGATTCTACACTTTGCCTCCGATTTCAGTGCTGGATATATAACTCTGGATTTTATTATAAAGTAGTAAAATCCCATTTATAACTTCTTACAGTGACATCACTACTATTACAGTTTTTATAAATGGAAGACCAAAAATGGAAACACTTCCAAGACCAAATAGAAAATATGCAGGAGAATGAAAATAATGGATTTAAGAATTAAGGGAATATGACGAATACTATTTCAGTCACATCCAGTTCCAGTACATTTTTAAAAATAGCTGTGAAACCAAGTCATTCTTTAAAAGATGAAGCAACTAAATGGGCTTAGAGTCTTCCTTTACAATATAACATCATGTCTTTAAAGATGTATCAGGCTTTCAAAAGTCATCTTTCATGCAGATATAGAGTAGTCAGAGCTTCCAATGTTTACAAGAATTTCCTTTCTCTTCCTGTAGTGGTCCTTACAGAGCATACATAGAAGCTGCAACTCTACTACAAGGTATTTCTCAATTCAGAAAAAGCAAAGACTGAGTTCATATTTAAGATGCATTTCAACTAGATAAAAGAACTGTAAGCATGAATTATCACATTCAAATCAATGGAAGTCAAATGCTGAACACCAGAGAGTTTTAAGTGACAAGTCACTTAAAAAAATCTTGAGGGTCAGTCTCCATGTCTGCTCAGCATCGTTCATCTCCTTTTAACTTCCCATTAGAAGTGCTTAGCCTGATATAAATTATTTTCCATATTCTGTTCAAATGTCTTCTAAGCAATGAGATGGCCCTCTTGCATTTTCTTTACTGATATTTTGTACAACAATGCCGAAGGTGTGGTTCACCGCCTTTGCAAGCATGTTGAAGGCTTTATCATCCATGGCAAGCTGGAATAGAGCTGTAGAATTTGCATGTAGGGAGACAAATATAGTACATTCCTCATTTGGATCATTGAGAGAATCTGTGAACAGATGGATGAATCTAAACGTCTGTATGAGTTGGCTTACTCTGGAAGTAACTGTGGCAGCCAACCAGGAAGCTTTCAGTGTGGATATCATGAAGACATGGATCAAGTCAAGGGAAAAGACCCAGCATTTGTGCATAACTACTCTTATATTTGAATTAATTTATTCAAGAAATGAATACTATGGTAAATAATCGCTTATGGACTCCCAAGTCCATACTAATTTGAAAACAGGAGCTTAAAACAAGTTCTGGAGAGGTTTCCATTAAGAATAGATCAGAAGGAAAATTTGATCATCACAGGATTCACCTAATTTTTCGCAACTTTTTTATTTGATTATATTCAGTGAAAAAAGATTCACGAAATTGTACAACTATGCAGAATCACATGCTTTATAAATCAATGAATCCCACATAAAGTTTGTTCTTCTGTTAAGCAGATGAAATCTGTGTTTTAGTTAACCTGTATCCATTTAACTACATTATTTTTAAGAATGTACCTCTATAGTTGTCCTTTTTCCACAAGAAAATTATCAATCCCTTAGAGTGTTTGTTTCACTTTGTGCACTGTGACTAGCTATATCGAGTCCTCTGACAGTGCACATATCTTCCAATTAAATCTTTCTTATTCCCTGAAAATGTGTCCAATGTTCTCCATCATTAACCAAAGGAGTCTACAGCTCCTTGTTCAGCAGCTTGTACTCAAAATATTAATTATGTATTTGTATCCAAGACACTTCTGTATGTGATTAATAATTCAATACAAGTACAAGCTTTGCAGTTTGCAAATGAGCAAGGAGGACAGTTTTCAAAACTCTAATAGTAACTTCAAGGAACAGGTGACATTAGAACAAATTATATATATATATATATATATATAAAATCACAGAGTCCTTGGAGTTGAAAGCGATCTTCAGAGGCTCTGGATACAGTTGTCTTTCTGGGCTGCAAAGGGCACATTGCTGGCTCATGTCCAGGTTGCCATCCATCAGCATCTCCAGGTCTCTTTCATCAGGACTGTGCTCAATCCTTTCATCTGCCATCTTGTATTAGTAGTAGGAGTTGCTGTGACCCAGGTGCAAGACCTTGCATTTGGATTTGTTGAATGTCATGAGGTTCACCTAGGCCCACTGCTCAAGCCTGTCTAGGTTCCACAGCGATGTCTCCTTGAAGACTTCTTTTCTCCAAGCTAAACATGCTCAGCTACCTCAACCTTTCTTCATAGGAGAGGTGCTCCAGCCCTTTGATCAATTTTATGGCCTTTCTCTGGATCTGCTTCAACACCTCCACATCTTTCTTGTGTTGAAGGCCTTATGCCTGGACTCATTGCCATAGATGGATCCTCTTCATAAAGGCAGAGTGGAGGGGACAAATCACTACCCTCACCCAGATAGTTACTCCTCTTTTGATGTATCTCAGGATTCAATTGTCATTCCATTCTGCAAGCATACAATAAATATTTACTGTGAAGTTTTTCAATTTCTTTTTATTTTCAACACCACCAAATCACCAATGCAAGGAATGCTAAAAGGCTGTTTTTTTGAGGATGCTCCTGCTCAAAGGTTGAAACAGAGAGGGGAATGTGTTTGAAGTGAGGTGTAAGGATGAGTGGGAAATCATTCCTACTTAAATACAAAATCTAGTATTTTCTTTGGAAATAAAGTTAAAATTTCCAACCGAGATTCACTTGTTAAGATTAAAAAAAATCTGAGATGAAGACAACACTACAGTATCAAAATATGCATTTCTTACATAGTTTTTAAAGTGAGAAAGAATTTTGGAAAACATCTAATCCCAACAAAAAGTTTCATCCAGTCAGCTTTTCATTGAACCAAACTTGTCTTTCGGTAAACATAACTGGATTTAAAGAAAAGAGGGAGATAAAGATTACCAAAAGAATACAACTGCATCATACAAATGCCCTCTGTTAATTCCTAACTGAATGCTATGAAAACAACAAATTCTAACATAAATTTGATTAGCAGTATGATTGGTTGAAATTTGAATAGTTGGGTATAGTTATATTAGGTAGTATACTTAAATGAGACACCAGCTATGAATTATCTATGACTAATCACTGTGAAAATAACTGCATGTAAACAATTATGTGATTTAAATGATCATGGAAGTAAAGGATTTCCTAAGCATTGCAAAATTAGAATTCTGTTGGTTTCAGAGGGTGAGTTAGGAGTCATCATGTTTATGAGTGCAATGGAACTTAAGTCTTAAAATAAAGACAATAAGAATTAAAAAAGAAATGACAAACATTTGCTGTTTGTTCATTTTCAAACAACTACCTTTTTTTCTTACATTTTGTCTGAACCAGTGCCCAACAAAATTATTGAGCTCTAACTGCCTTCAGTGGATTTGGAGAAGATAAAGCCCAATGGCTCCAACAGGAATATAGGAATAAAGTTTCCATTTAAGAAATCTCCTGGGCCCTCTCCTCTTTCCAAATCCTTTCCGATTTCCAGTTAATTTGCAGAATGTTTTAATGCTGAAGCATTTAATCCTCTTCATTATCCTGCAACTACTTCTATGCAGCTCCCGAAGGGATGCCTACAATTTTATTTATTCATTTATTGTTATTAATAATAAAAAAAAAAAACCAACAAAACAAAACACAAAATACCAAAATGTTAACTTACCCTGTAGAAGAACTTTATCATGTGTTTCATGTCCCTAGGAAGATATTTTGGAGAGCAGCATGCCAACTGTATACAGGTCTAAGTCAAAGAGCTTAATTACTGATGTTAAACTCACTTCCGGGAAGGGAAAAACAGAGTGTACCAAGAAGGAAATAAATAGTAAAAATAAATAGTATTGAATAAGTAACAGTTACTTTCAGTCTATGTTGCTGAAAGTCTTAAACTAACAAAGACTGTCCTTATAACTGCTGGCCCCATAACAAAGCAAATTTTTCTTGTCATTACAGAAATTCAATTTGTTATAAAATTCACCAAGCTTTCCTGTTTCTTCCTCTTCTGCTTCTCTTCTGGTAACTAGATTTTTGTGTCATGCTTCAGTGATTGATGCAGCATTTTAATTCCATCTTTGGTATTTCAAAGGAAATCCCTGCATGTTATATCTCAGTGAAAGATGGGAGGAGGAAAGAGTCTGAAAAGTATAAGAATAGTAGAAAAGAAAGAGGAATAACAATTCGTACAGCCTTTGTATAGCCATTTGCATCCTGAGCTGTATCAAAATTGTCAACTAGCAGGCCAAGAAAGGTGATTATCTCCTTCTGTTCTGTCCTTGTGAGTCCCATCTGGAGTACTACATCCACGGTCTGATCAGATGATGTACTACATCCAGGATGATAATCAGAGGGCTGGAGCATCTCCCCTACAAAGACAGGCTGAGGAAGCTGTACTTGTTCAACCTGGAGAAAAGAAGGCTGCAGGGTGATGTCACTGCAGCCTTATAGTACCTAAAGGGAGCCTATAAACAGGATGGGAGTCAACACTTTGAAAAGGTAGATAACAGCAGTACAAAGGAAAATGGTTTTAAGCTGAAGGAGGGAAGATTTAGGTTGGATGTCAGGCGGAAGTTCTTTACAGAGAGAGTGGTGAGGTGCTGGAACTGGATACTAAGAGAGGTTGTGGATGCTTCATCCCTAGAAGTGTTCAAGGCCAGGTTGGATGGGGCCCTGGGCAGCCTGGTCTAGTATTACACATGGAGGTTGGTGGCCCTGCCTGTGGGGGGAGGGTGGGAGGTTGGAGATTGATGATCCTTTGGATCCGTCCCAAACCAGGCCATTCTGTGTGATCCTGTGATCTATTAGGGTATTGAGGCCCTGGCACTGCTTGCCCAGAGAAGCTGAGGGTACCCTATCCCTGACAGTGTTCAATGCCGGGTTGGATGGCGCCCTGCGCAGCCTGAGCTGATGGGTGTCAACCAGCCCATGGCAGGGGGTTTTAGATCTAGGTGATCTCTAAAATCCTTTTAATCCCAAATTACTCTATGACTCTTAAAAAAATGAAATATTCCAAAATATTTAATATTATTAATGAAAGCATTTTATGTTTATTTTTCTGTTTATTTTAAATAAAAATATAATAAGCAGAAGATCTTTAGAACCACATTAGAAAGCTCATCTAGCCTTCTGGTATTTACACACAAGAGTAACTACTGTTTTCCTTTCCTTTTAGATAAAATGTCCAGGAGGAGAACACATCCATTTGTTTTTAGCAGTACTCAGATACAGTCTATGCCCAATTCTTAAGACCTCTTTTGGTAGACAATGGTTAATACTCACATTTAATAACAAACTCTGTGTTATGCAGTCTAGTTGTACAAATGCATGAATGTCACAGTTCAATTCACAAAAGTCTACATCCTGAATACATGAAACATAACTGAATAAATATTAATATTGCAAGCATAAGATCAGAACAGAAGGTGATTTTGAGTTATGACTGTCTTAATAAACAGAAATCATTGCAGAATGGTGAGCAATGACTCAGAGGGAACATTCAAAGAACAATACACTGACATTGCTTTTTTTTTAATTATGTATCTTCTTCTCTGGGAAAAATACCTTGTTTTGGGTTTTGGAGGAAACAATCATTTAATATGTTTAGATATATTTGTTAATGTAACAGTACAAGGCTATTTTAAATATATATATATACATGTATGTATGTATGTATGTGTGTATGTATATATGTATGTCCCCCTCTCCCCCTCTCCTTGGCTCTTGTGAGACCCCATCTAGAATATTGCATCCAGGCCTGGGGCCTCCACTGCAGGAAAGATGTGGAGGTGAAGTGGATCCAGAGAAAGGCCATAAAGTTGATCAAAGGCCTGGAGCACATCTCCTGTGAAGAAATGTTGAGATAGCTGAGAATGTATAGCTTGGAGAAAAGAAGTCTTCGAGAAGATGTCACTGTGGCCTTCCAGAACTTAATGGGAGCATATAAACAGGATAGGGGAAAGATTGTTTACATGGGTGGATAGTGACAGGACAAGGGAGAATGGTTTTAAACTAAGACAGGGGAGATTTAAGTTAGATATTAGGAGGAAGTTTTTCACCCAGAAGGGTGATGATGCACTGGAACAGGGTTCCCAATGAGGCTGTGGATGCCCCATCCCTGGAGGCATTCAAGGCCAGGCTGGATGTGGCTCTGGGCAGCCTGGTCTTGTGGTTGGCGACCCTGCACATAGCAGGGGGGTTGAAACTAGATGGTCTTTGAGGTCCTTTTCAACCCAGGAGTTGAAAATCAGGAGTTCTAGGAAAGTCGGTTTTCGTGAAAGGGAATGACATTTAGTGGGCATGAAGATGACCAATATGATTAAATGTGCCTGGCCTAGTTATAAAGTTTCCAAGTTTTTATGTGCTAAAAATAATAATAAATCAAACTACTTATTTTTTGATAATTTTCTTTGTGTACTCTGAACTCCCAGAAGTTAAATATAAAATAAAAATAATAAAAAAAATTAAAATTTATTATTATTATTATTTTTGTCCTATGAGAATTTTTTATTGTTTTTCACAGGGAATATTTAGCAGTGAATCTCAAACCAGATTGTTTTAAGACTATATCCATGAATAACAAAACTATAAGTGTCAGCAACAGTCTTGGGAAAAAAGGACAGCTCATAACTTGGGTAGAGCCAGAATGGATGTAGTAAAAAATGCAGAGTAGGTATGAATTCACAGGATGGATAAAAGTTGCTACAAAGAGAATTGCTTTCTGAAATCAGATTTATCACTAATAACTTAAGAAAATATGTTTCTTTTTAATATGAAATTTGAATACTTTCTAGAGCTGAAAGTATTGAGTGGATGATTACTTAATCTTTCTATTGTCAGTCTCTAAAGACCAACCAAAGAAATGGTCTTAGTAAATAAATAATAATTAAAAATAAAGGATCCCATTTTTGAAAGAGATAATACATAAAAACCAAAACAAGAAGCCTGTAAAGTGAGCCAAATCCTCTGCATGTTAATACTGATGTCCTGCAGCCATATTACCTTGTGTTATGATCTTAGAATCTCATAGGATAAGCAAGGTCACACTTAGTCAATACTCAAATAGAACACCTACAAAGTAAATCCAGGTGCTGTAAGTCATAGTGTTGGCAATTTAGTAGCAAGAACTCTTCCTCTGTCTTGAGCATTTTATCACTGCCCCAGGCATGGTCATAAAGGTCATTCTACTCTTGGAAATGCTGCCTCCGGAATAGTTGTAAATTGCATGCCTGACCACCTGAAGTCTTTAAGAAAACCATGTCCCTTCTTAAAGAGCAGGAGCATTAACCTTTCTAGGTCCTCCATATATTAGCCAGGAAGTGATTTTTGGCAACCTAAAATATTTTTAGTTGTTCTGACTGATTAATCAAGTACTCTATTCGCATATTTATAATCAGAGCAATAATTGTTTCTTCATTCTTTTACATTAATACACACACACTTTGTAACAATTGCACTTTGAGCATTGTGTAGTTAAAAGGTTCTTTGTAAGTAAAAACCAGTATATTTTCATAAGTGGACTAAAAAATATCTTTGACAATATTCTAAACCATATTCCATATTATATTACATTATTCCATACTACCACACTTTCCGTAACATAATTTTATTTGTTATTTTACTGTGTTAATATCATTTTTCAACAGTGTTCGGAAAATGCAGATGAATAGTATAGTGCTCAGAATCTATTCTGACTCATTTATTAATCTTCTTCCTACAGTATTTAGAATCATAGAATCGTAGAATTGCTCAGGTTGGAAAAGAACTTCAATATCATCAGGTCCTCCTTCTCCTTTTCTAAAACAGTGGGGACTTTTTTCAGATCTGTCTTCAAAAATCAATTGTTTTCTGACAGTCAATAACAGCAATATTTTGACTACCTGTATTTATCCTTTGTATCTATTTAATTCATATGGGACTCACTCCCAAAAACCTAAAAACGAGTTTATTCTGTTTAATTGTGATTCCCAAGTGCTGGGCAGCCTGAATTCAGCTCATCAATAACAGTGCCCAATTTAGGCAGCAGATCTGCTGGAGTTTCTAAACACAAAGTAAGAATGAGCAATTTATACAGCTCCAGAAACAGGAAAAATAGCCTGGCCTATGCTCAAGGGTCAAGTTCTGTTATAGACATACAGTGTCAAAGTCAAGAAAAATGCAGAGGCAGTTCCTATTGATAGAATTATTGCACATGCGTTACGACTGCTTGTTACAGAGATTTTTTAATTTTTTTTTTTTTTTTCCTTAATTAACATTACTTGATTACACACTGTAACTCTGTATGGATTCTTCATAGTTTCTATCTTAATACTGACTATAGGCAATGAGGAGGAGGTAATTATGCTTCCTGGCTATTTTGTGCAGAGAAAGCCCTTTCCTACAATTCTTTTATTGTATGAAAGTCCTTTCTATAAATAACCACCATTCTCCCACTGTAGTTTACTTTTTCCAAAGAAGTCTAATTTTCCAGATCTGTAAAAGCTTTTTTGTTTGTTTCCTTGCCCATATTGCCCTCACTTAAAGCATATCTTGTAGGAAGTACACTGAACTGGCCCCAGTGAACTAAATGAACATAATTTGATGTGCCCATTCTTTACTTGCACAATTAATTGTGTGTGGGTGCAGAGTTTTAGATTGCTTTTAACAAAATTACAGATTTATTTTTATTTAAAATGACAATAATATGTAAGGTTTCTTGATCTCAGTCCTCTTGTACAGAAGTCTGAGGATTTCCTGTACCCCTTTGACTTTATCTTTATTTTTAATATGACTACCTGCAGTCAGTGGCAGAATATGAATATGAATATTAATATAAATGAAAATATTTTCTACTATTGAACTCCATTTTGGATAACCGTTCCAGATGTCCTTCCAGTTCAACGGAGAATCATTGGTAATTATGGCAAAATCTCTAACCTGCTTACAGTTTTTAAATTTTTCTACAATAGTATGTCATGAGAACATTGTGTGAAACAACGTATGTAATCCAGAGACACAAGACACTTTTGCCCTTGTATAGAAGACCTTATGCTCTGTTCCAGAAAGGAGTCTGTTTTCACAGTGTTCGTGACAAATCCATACTGACTGCTTGTCATTCCCTTGTTTATCTTGTTGATGCTATTTTTTGTTTTGTTTCTTTTATTCTTTTTCTAGGTTTTCTCCTTCCATAGAATTTGTTCAGTTACATATCTCTATTGTTTTCTAGCAATCAACTGAGCTCTGAACCCAAGCGTGGTTCTTTCCTACTGAAGTCAACAGAACTGAAAATGGTGCATAATTGCTTTTTTTTTAAAGTAGAAACAGACAATGACGATGGCACAACTGTTTATACGAAGTACCTAGGGGAAAACATCAATATGCTGGTTTTGCTCATAAGACATAAGTCTGCTATCCAATACAAAACCATTTCATTATTTACCATCAGCTAAGAAAAAGATTGTCTTTATGGGCCAGTTTTTAAATATTACTGTAATGGAAAACAGTAAGTGTGATTTTTAGTTCAACAAAATATTTTATAAATCACATAAATACATCTGGGAATCATAAATGCTGTCTCTATACACTATAATAATCTGCCCTCAAATGCAGTGACTTTGAGAGATATTTAGGGTCATCATGCTTCACCAGGAAGACTAAGGAACATTATAATCACTAGATAAATACAAGTAGTAGAAACTTTGATTTCCCATTTACATTTATACAAAGCCATGGTATGTGATATTAAACTCTTCATCTCTTCTGACAATACATATGAAATTCCAGTGTCTGAGTTTTGTTGCTCTGTTTTTATTTTCTCTTTATAAATTAGACATGTTGAAACATAAAATACTAGAAAATACTAAAGAAGTGATGACAAGCACCAGAAAATTTTGTTGGGAAAAATGGCACTCTTTTCTAACTGCTCAGTATTTTGAAAATAAAATTATAGCACCTGCCTTAAAACTACGTATTAATAAAGTGTCCATGTGTATTGCAATAGAGAATGTTAAACAGATGAATTTGATGACCTTTTTGGTTACGGAATTTTTTAGTCTATCAATTTTCCTCTTATTCTTTTCTATTCAAGAGTTTATGTGAAAACAAAATCATCTGCACTGCTTTTAACAAGCAAGTAAGACTTGAAAATCTGCACAATTTCTGCGGTAGAGGCTTTCTTCCAGAGTTAGGAAAGTTATTTTTTCCTTTCTCTCACTATTGCAAATTTAAAAGGCATGTATTTGTAAGCTTTGGCTGATTCCAGGCATGTTTCCTGGCAAAACGGAGAAGGAAGGGCGTCTTTGCAACCTGGAGAAAACAATAGCTGTTATGGTTAGACCATGCCTAATACATTATACTCTATTTTTAAAAATGTCAACATTCCAGTAATTAAACACCGATATAATATTGTATACCAATAATATAGATTTATATATATTTATATATATATATACACACACACACATATATATATTATGTAAATTATTATTTATATTAATAATATATATAATTATATGTATAGTATATATATATATATTCTGGGAACTCAAATTATTAGGAATAAATGAAATATCTTATTTGATGCATGATATCCTAATGAAAATATAAAACATGGGGAGGAAGCCTTCTACCCTCAGGTCAACAAAAGTGAGCTGAAGGCATTGTGGGTAGCTACACAGCTTATTTTTGTTCATGGCCTTGATGAGCAATCTGATCAAATTAATCTTTTATTTAAAAAAACAGGAAATTACATATAACATGATTTATAGACACTTTGCAGAATAGTCCATCAAGTAGGGGGAAATTGTCCATGTTTCCTTTAGACATTAAACCCCATTTGTGTCCCAAATGTAAAACATGCAATGCACCACAGAGATGCATCTCAGTGACAGGTTGGACGCATGATTGCCAGTTGAGATTGAAGACTTGCTGAGTACCTCAGCCTTCTCCATGTCTACTGATGCCATTTCGCACTTCTCATTTATAAGAGGGGAAAAAATATTCTGTATCACAGATCAGAAGAATATGTGCAATTTAGACATTGTGCAATTAATATATAATTTTAATTGCCAAATGAAAGCTGCTTTTTTTTTTTTCTATTTCCTAATCTGCATGTATTTATTTATTTATTATTTATCTGTATTTCCAAGCACCATGATTTTTTCATTTGAAAACACCTCCTTTTATTTGGGACATACAGTTCACAAATAAATCAATATTGTGAATCACAAAGACAAAATCAGAAAGCAGCTATGAAGCTTAGATTTGTTTTTGCACCTGATGTTTTTTCATCCATCATTTCACCTAAGAATGATGTTATGATTTTAACTTTTGAAGTTGGGTTACCAGGTTACAAGGTAGAAAACGAGGAAGCGGCAATATTCATTTACAGTATCTCACATGGTCAAGAGCAGGACAAACATAGCAAGTTTGAGTTATGCTCTCCATGATGAGATATCAAATACAAATTTTCTTTGGAATATCCTTAGCCCTTTGACTAGCAACCTACAATTCAGGTGGTTGAAGTTCCCTGAGATAAATCTCACTCAAAATATTTACCTTCATTAAAGGAAATCTTCAGATATGTTCTCGACTAACATAGCACTACTGAACTTAGCTTCCTTTGTCAAAAGTGTTTGAGAATCTTTCTGGATTTAAAAAAAAGAAATATTAAATCTCACATAGACTCATGTTCTAAATCTTTGATCATATCTCAGAATTATTGCAAATTGAGAGAACAGAAAATTCCCAGATGAGGACGGATACATGAACACAAAATCCATCCTTATCTCTGTAAAGAAATAAATAAAATAAAATAAAATAAAATAAAATAAAATAAAATAAAATAAA